>VZTE01000632.1:28159-48550 GCA_013397775.1 Eulacestoma nigropectus
CCGGGGGCGTGGGGACCGGGGACCCTCCCCTTCGTGCCACCGGCGTCCCCCCCGCGGCTGCCGGGGCTCCCGGAGATGTTCTTCCCGTTCCCCGGTGGGTCCCGGCTTTGTCCCCTCGGGGCGCGCTCTCCGCGCGGCGGGGGCGGTGCGGGGACAGCGGGGGCCGATCCCAACCCTTGGGACCCCCGGTTCTCCTCGCCCGAGGTGCTGAGCATCAGCGGGAGAGAAGCGGGAGAAAACAGGGAAGCACCCGAGCGGGAGCGGAGCGCGGAATTCCAGCATCGTCATCCCCGGGGCGGCGTCCCGCACATCCCCGGGGGGCTGTCCCTGTCCCTGTCCCTGTCCCTGTCCCTGTCCCTGTCCCTGTTCCCAGGAGAGAAGCCGGAGCTGCCAGCCGTGCCCTGCCCTTGCCCTCCCATCCCGCAGCCACCACCGGTTCCTCACGGGGCGGCCCCGAGGGTGACACTCGCCGTGCCACCGCCCACGGCAGCGCCCAGGGGGACGCGATGCTCCCCGACCCTGAGGCCACCGAGACGCTGCCTGCAGCCTGTGCCACGCTGCTGCCTGCTGCTGATAACAAATCAGCTCCTGAAAATGGGATGGCACAGGGCGAGGGGGGGAATTCAGCCTCTTGGCGTGGCTCTCCCAGGCTCTGCAGCACCGGGAGCTGCCTGGGATAGGCAGCAGCTCTCGGGAAGGATTTCACCACTCGGTACAAGCTGCAATTGCTCGGGATCATGATCACACCGATCTGATTTAGATCAGATTTCAGGAAGAAATCCTTCCCTGTGAGGGTGGTGAGGGCCTGGCTCAGGGTGCCCAGAGCAGCTGTGGCTGCCCCATCCCTGGGCGTGTTGGCTGGGGTTTGGAGCAGCCTGGTTTAGTGGGAGGTGTCCCTGCCCATGGCAGGGGGTGGGAACGAGGTGAGTTTTAAGTTCCCTTCCAACACAAACCATTCAATGGTTCTGTGATCCAGCTGAGGGGGGAGAGCAGGACGCACAGGGACTGGGCTGGAGCAGCAGCAGGTCGGTGACAGGACACGTGGCAGAGCCAGGAGAAGGATCCTGAGAAGAACACAGGTGGTTTCTGCTGCATTTCCACGCTCCTGGCTCCGAGGGGTTTGGGTCCCTGCGTTTCCTGTTGTGAAAAGCTGCGTGGTTGCGTTGGAGCCGCATCCTTCCCGGACGCTCCCGGGGCCTGGCCGCACGCCCGGAGGAGTTTGCCAGCCGCTGGAAATGGCTGGAAGGGTTTCTAAAGCAAAGAAGCCTGTCCATCCCTCGGGTTTCCCAGCACATTAGCATGTCCTGTGGGATTCAGGCCCTGGCACTTGTGGGCTGTGCAAGCCTGAGCATCCCGCTGCTTCCCAGCAGCGCCAGGGACCAGGGGTGGGGATGCAGCTCCAAACCCAGAGTGACACCTGCAGAAAGGCCGGGGTTTGCTGGGCTTTTGTGTCTCTGCCTCACATTCCCCCCCTCTTCACCCCGCTGAACCCAAACTCAAGACCTAAATGAGCACTGGAAAGAGTTGGGAGAAACTTCCTGGCACCTCTCTGCCCCTCCATGATCCCAGGGGATTGATTCCTTTCCAGTACGAAGGTTGAGCGCGTCACTGCTCCCCCAGGCTTTGCTGACCCACGTCGAGCTGAACTGCACTGAGGAGACTCTAATCCCCAATTAGGGCGTTTGTGTTGACTTTCCGCTGCCGGCTCCGACTTCCGAGTCATTAGCCTCCGAAAAAACACGAAAAAAATCCCATTTTTCATCTTTCCCCTCCTCGTGTGCGGCACCAGAGCCAGTTTGAAAAATATTTTTGCACGGAGTTATGGAGCATTGTCCAAATAATGACAGTGAGAGAGGGGGAGAGTATCGGTTACGCTGCGGGGAGAGCTCCCATCAGAGGGGCGAGGGAAGCAGAGGAGGAAGGTGAAGAGGAAGGTTGTCCCAGTCCAAGAGGAAAGGGAAATTCCAGCAGCTTCCACTTTGTGGAGGGCCCCAGAAAGCTTCCCCTGCTCCCAGAGAGCTGCAGCGTGCGGGGCACCCAGCGGGGTAACTCCTTTTCCACTTGTGGGGCCAAGATGGTCGCAGGACACCGGGATCCTCCTGGACAGAGCAGCTCCCACGAGACGCAGGCACAGAGGAGGGGAGGCAGAGACTCTGCAGTGTCCCCAAGAGCCCCCGGTGCCTGATCCGGGGAGTGAAATCCAAAATAAAGAAGCCAAAACATCGGCTGCCGGCCGTGGCATCGCGCTTGAGCAGCCACAGAAGCTCCTGCCGCCCGTGCCGGGGGCAGCCGGTGCCTTGGGCCGTGCTCATCCGTCCCCTGCCCCCATTTCCATCCCCTCGCCGGGACGCTGAGCCCTGGCTGCTCCCTCATTACTCATTAACGCCTCCGTCACGCACAGGCGGCCGGGACAAGGTCCTCCCGCATCTCTTGGAGCCCTTTTCCCACCCCGAGCAGGAGCTGCTCACCCCAAACCCCTTCCGCAGGAAGCGGCTCCTGCTCCCTGTTTCTTGCCCCAGGATATGGAAAAACCAGCGCGGAGCCAGGGCCGCGCTGACCCCGCCAGCGATCGTTGGGACGCGGGGACTGCTGCTTGTGGTGCTGGAAATCAGCTCGGCTGTGAAAATGGGGGTTTTAAAACGGTGCCTGGACCACAAATGTCATGGGAAGAGGGAGGCACTGATCTCCTTGCTCAGGTGCCGGGCACATGGAGAAGGGATGGATGGATGGATGGAGGGAGGGATGGATGGATGGAGGGAGGGATGGATGGATGGATGGAGGGAGGGATGGATGGATGGAGGGAGGGATGGATGGATGGATGGAGGGATGGATGGATGGATGGATGGAGGGAGGGATGGATGGATGGATGGATGGAGGGATGGATGGATGGAGGGAGGGATAGATGGAGGGATGGATGGAGGGAGGGATGGATAGAGGGAGGGATGGATGGATGGAGGGATGGAGGGATGGATGGATGGAGGGAGGGATGGATGGAGGGATGGATGGATGGAGGGAGGGATGGATGGATGGAGGGATGGATGGATGGAGGGAGGGATGGATGGATGGAGGGAGGGATGGATGGATGAATAGCAGTGGTCTCTCCCTTCCCAGCTCCCTCGTGCTGGAAGGGACAGCTCTGTCACCGCCCAGGAGCATCACCCGTGGCTGTGGTGACAGCGACAGGTGGCCACAAGAGGCATCTCCTGCTGCTGCGTGAGCATCCCGAACCTTTCCTGACAGAGAAAATCCTGCGGGAATGGCAGCACAGCCTCGGTGCCATGTGGGAGGTCATGGACACATCAGAGCTGCCCCACAGGGCTGGCACGGGCCTGATGGGGCTGACAGCCTCAGCCCTGGGGTGTGAAATCCCCCCGGGTGGCACACAGACACCCCGGGGTGCCGGGGGAGCTGCCAGGACAGGCAGCCTTGGGGCAGATGCTTAATTCCGATATCTGGGCTGAGAAAAGAGAACACCGGAAGGAGCGGGAGGTGGGAGCGGACACACTCCAAGAATCCCTGCAGCTGGAACCGCTGCTCAACCCCGCTCTGCTTCCCTGGCTGGGCCCGTGTGCCCCTCGGGAGCTGCTGGGATGGTGCTTTCCTCATCCCCCTCCCCGCAGGGACAGCAGGACCCAGCACCCAGATAAGCGGGAGCCGCTGGCGCCGGTGGCACAGGGACATGGTCTGGCCCTGCTCCCGTGGAGCTCCCAAGGTCCCTGTAGGGCAGACAGCGCCTTCGGGCTCCCCCTTTCATCCCTGCCTCGGCTGGGCACATGCCCAGGCTGCACTCTTCCTCCTCCTCCTCTTCCTCCATCCCTGCTGGGCAACCTCTTCTCGCTCTCCAGCTCTCAGCTGGGGAAACTGAGGCAGGAGGAGAAGCAAACCAGGTTGTTCCCAAGGGGACAGTGGCATCCAACCCCCTAAACCTGGGTGAATCCCCCCACGTGCAGCTACGGAATCATCCAGACACCCCTCACCCGGCCGGGGCAAAGGGGCCACCGTGCGAGGGCAGGGCAGGAGCGGGCGCACGGTGCCACTGCCCTGGGAGCCAGGATCCTTCCCTGGAAGCGCTCCCAGCTCCAGGGATGAATCACACTTTCCCTCCGGGATCAGGTTGCAGCTCCTACACTCCAGGGGCCGGACCTGGCACCGCTCTCCCGGCCGCAGCCGGACCCCCGCGCCCTCGGCAAACACAGCGAGCGAGGTCACGGCGCTGGCAGCGCTGCCCGGGATCGCCGCTCCTAAACCCCATCCGAGCTGGAATCCGGGCGGGTTGGACACCCCATGGCGCTGCGTCTGGGCTGAGGAGAGCCCGAAGTCGGGGCAATTTCCCTGGTACTTCCAGCCTGACCCTAAAGGTTGTGCGGGGACAGCACGGGGACGGAGCCGCCGTGGCAGTGCCAGGGTGGTGCCGGTGGTGCCACGGTGGCGACGCCGCGCTGCCGGCTGGGCCCCTGCCCTGGGGGCAGATCTGCCGTTCGTGACGGGAAGGAAAAATCCACCGGGAAGGGAGACACAGCCCCGGGTCACCAGAGAGGGGGTGAAGCGCCCCACAGCTGCCCTTTGCTCCCCGAGACCCCTCTCAGCCGGGGACTCCGTGTTGGCAGCGCGGTGCCCGGAGCCGCTGCCACTCATCCCAAGAGCCGGATCTCAAACTCTCCGTCTCTCAAACTCTCTCCTGCCTTTTTCCTGCCTCTGGCAGCGCCGATAACACCCCGCCAGCTCTGTTTACCGGAGCAAAGTCCACGTTGTTCGCTGCCGGCGGCGCCTCCCTGCACCGCCCGGCCCCAGCGTGTGCCCGCGGCCGGCCGGGCTCCGCCGGGCACATCGGGGACACCGGAGCCGGCTGTTGCCTGGTTATATCCACAAAACATCCCCGTGCCGTGGCCTGGGCCGGGGTATCCGCTTACGGAGCAGGGAACAGCTGAGTCTCCTCATCCCCACCCTGCCCTTGGCAGCTCATCAGATAAACCCCAGCCCGGGCTCGCCTTGTCATTGTCCCCTCCAGGCCCTACAAGGGTTGTTGGGCCGAGCCCGTGCGATCTGCAGGTTTCTCCCCTTGGCAGTCGCAGCTTTAGATGGATATTTATACACCCAACTTGTGCGAATTAGCAGCATTCCTCTCCGATGGAGTCAAAAATAGAGGCGCTTCGTGGAAAAAAAAGAGAGAGAGAGAGAAAAAGAAGGTGTGTCACGCTGAAAAAAGCAACAGGATCCAAAAAAAGAGAAAAAAACCCCACTCAAATCTCCCTTTTCCTTTTAAAGCTCTGTTCCCGAAGGATGGACCAGCGCTGTTATTTTAAACTTGATTTCTGCAGCCCCGTGGCCAGCGAGCCATGGGCAAGGTGGCAGTGCCAGCGCCGGGGTGGCACTGGGCGATGTCGCAGGCTGTGGCGTGCGCTGCTGGGTGGTTTTGGGGCACGTAAGAGCTGGAGACTTCCTGAGAGGCGAGTGGCGACTTCCTGAGCACGGCAGGAGCGGGAGCGGGCAGAGGTAGGCTCGGGGGGCAACACCACGAGGGGTGGCCAGGCCCAAGGGTGACCCCAGGCTGATGCACCCGTGCCAACGTGGCAAAATACATCTAAAGTAGGTATTGTATAAAAATATTTGTTGGTGATATGATGGACAAAAGGTGGGTTTAGGATCCACGGAGTGGGGCGGATGGGGATGGGCAGCACGGGAGAGGAGAGCTGTGGGTGGGCAGGGGTGGGGAACCAAGGGGGTGAGGGCAGTGTCGCTGTTGGACACCCAGGAGTGTGACCACGGCCACCACGGGGCTTTGCAGGGAGAAACGCCACCCTCTGCATCCCCAAACCAGAGGGAAAAGGGCGGCAGGGATCGGTTATGGGCGGAAGAGGAAGCGGAGGCTGCGCTCTGCCATTACTGGGGTTTGTGGGGCCAACCTGGGGCGTACAAAGAACCCCGAGATATTGGTATTTAACCCATCGATAATCAATACCTGGGGAGGGCAGCACTGTGCTACCAGCACCCTCACAGATCCCGTTCCATGCTCAGGATGAGGCCGTGGCATTTGGGGGCCACGAGCTGCATCCTCTGGCGTTTCCCCTTCCGCCACAGCCAAACCCCACTGCCCCAGGGGACCCCACCCAGGCTCCCCATTATCCCCATCCCAGCCCTGCCCAGGACCCCGGCGGGATGGGGACCTGCGGATCCAGGGAAGGATCCATCAGTGAGGCTGGAAGGGGCGTCCTGAAGGCCCTACAAAACAAAGCTCCCCCATAAATCAGGGGTGGGAACAGACGGAGCTGGGATGGGGGCTGCCAGGGCCGCTCCCCGGGGATGCGGGCTGGCTGCAGCCAGTCCCTGCGGCTGCCTCTGCCAGAGATGCAGCCAGCCTGGCCTTCCCCGCCCTCCCCCTCCTCCTCCTCCTCCCCGGGGCGGAGGAAGGCAGCGCCCGCAGCTGGCACTGCAGGCGGTGGCCGGGGGAAGCGGCTGCTCCGGGGAGTCTGATTTCCAGCGCTGTTTATTAATAACCCCTCTCCGCCCCATGCTAAGCCCATGTGCAGCGCAGAGCCGGCGGCGCTGGGCTCCGGGGGAGGAAGGTAAGAGCCCAGCCGGGCGAGCAGGGCTGGGCAGGAAGGGGCCGGTGTCCTCCGGGGGGTCCCGTGGGTGCGGGATCCTCGGCGGGGTGGGGGGCGTGGGGCAGGCGAAGGGGCAGCGATGGAGTGGGGGGATCTGAGGTTCAGCGTTCCTGGACCCTCAGGAATGATCGAGGCGGGGGGGATGGCCCCTCTGGGGTACCCAGGAGTTCTGGGGGGCCCTGGAATGAGGGGTGGTGGGTGGGAGCGAGCCCCCCCCGCCCCGCTGGCAAGGCAGAACGGGGCCCTCCCCTCCCGCCCTGCCCATGCGGAGCAGATCCAAGAACTTTGAAAAACGAGCGCTGGCAGCGGGGAGGGCGAGGAAAAACGGGGCAGAGGAGCCCTTTTCCCACCTTTCCAGGCGCTGCCCCCTCTCTCCAGCCACCGGCCGTTGAGTCCGAGGCTGCGATGTGTCATCGGTGCCGAAAACTGCCTTATTAGGAGAGAAAGTACCGGTGAAAATCAGTTCTTTGCTTAAAGCCGTTGCTCCGAGCCGAGGGCTGCCTGTGAGTGCCAGCCTGCGCTCATTCCTTCGGGAATGACTAGACATGAGCTCAGCGGCGTGGCCGAGAGGTGAGAGCATCCTCCCACCGATCCCACCGGCAGCAGCGGGAAAAAGCCCCGGCTCCGTCCCCGAGCGTTGTTGTCTCCATCCTACCCCAAGGAGCAGCCGGGAGAATGCGAGAGCGAGGGTTTGGTGGCGGCAGCTGCAGGTGCCGTGGCCGGGGACAATGCCGGGATCGGATGACTCTGCAAAGCTCCGGCTGCTGCTGCAGACGCTGCCGCTCGCCCCGGGGCTGCGCGTGTGGGGTTCGCTCCATCTCAGTCATCCCGGAGCCTGCCTGGGCTTCCAGCAGCGCATTCCCTTGCCGTGAGGTTATGCCACACCGCTAAAATCCCGGCGAGTTTTCCAGGGAGAGCTCGCACGGGTCACATCGGTGCCTCCGGGGAGGTTGGCCGTGGCAGGTTGGCTCCAGAGCAGTTCTTGGGTTTGGAGTCTGGGTTTGCATCCCTCGCTCCTCCTCCATGGGAGTCAGACACTTTTTTAAATAGGGTTTTCTTTCCCTATTTTGGACAGTCTGGGCCCAAGCTGTCACCAGAGCGTTGAGCCCTGTGGGTGACATGGGGACAGTCACGGCAGCAGGGCCACGGCAGGACCCCCCTGGCTCTGGGGTCTCACAGGGTGGGGAGAAAAGGCTGAGACCTGTTCCACTCATTGCTGTGGTTCACATCCCCTCTCCTTCCCAGGGACCTGATGGCACAGCCCGAGCCCCCTCCAGAGCTGCGGCTGGATGAAGCCGGAGCATCCCCAGCCCCACAGGGACCAGCTGAAGGAGCTGCTCCGCACCCGGAATGTCCTCACCCACCGTCGGATCCAGTGGGGAATGGATCTAAACCCCTGCACAGGGGCTGCCCAGACTCCAGCTGGGATCTGCAGGCTGCCAGCAGGGATCCTTTCTTGGAGCTAAACACACCAGGGACCCAGCTGGATGAGGATGCAGCCGGGGCTGGGATCCCGCTGGATGTGGACGTGGCAGGAGTCCCGCTGGGCGTGGATGCAGATGGAGTAGGGATTCCACTGGAGGTGGACGGGGCAGCGATCCCACTGGACGTGGATGCAGGTGGGACAGGAATCCCACTGGATGTGGATGCAGGTGGGACAGGAATCCCACTGGACGTGGATGCAGGTGGGACAGGAATCCCGCTGGACATGGATGCAGACGGAATAGAGATTCCACTGGACGTGGACGCAGGTGGGACAGGGATCCCAGCGGATGTGGATGCGGCAGGAGTCCCGCTGGACGTGGATGAAGGTGGGAGAGGGATCCCACTGGACGAGGATGCAGGTGGAGCAGGGATCCCACTGGACATGGACACAGACAGGGCAGGGATCCCAGACAACGCGGGTGGGGCAGGGATCCCGCTGGACATGGACGCAGAGGGAGCAGGCAGCCCTCTGGGTGCTGATGCCACGGAGCACCAGTGCCTGACCCTGGAAGAGCTGGGGAATTATTTCCAGGAGTGCATCGAAATCGTGGAGCAGCTGGAGCGGGAGCGGGACAGCCTGATCGCGGAGCTGGCCCAGCTGCGGGAGCCGGCGCTGCAGGAGATCCGCCATGCCCACGAGGAGATCCAGGCAGCCTGCAGGCTGCTGGCCAAGGTGGAGCTGGAGAGGGACAACCTGCGCGATGAGATCCGGCAGATCAAGCAGAAGCTGTTCAAGGTGACCAAGGAATGCGTGGCCTGCCAGTACCAGCTGGAGAGCCGCCGGCACGACCTCTCCCAGCACGCCGCCTACCAGGGCGAGCTGGAGAGCCAGGCCGGGCAGCTCTCCGGGGAGCTGTCGCAGCTGAAGGAGACCTGCGAGAAGGAGAAGGAAGTTCTGAGGCAGCGCCTGGAGGCTCCGCCGTGCCGGCAGGACAACCTGTACCTCCAGGAGAGCCGCCGGCTTTCCGTGGAGTTCGAGAGCTTCGTGGCCGAGAGCCGGCGGGGGCTGGAGGAGCACTACGAGCCCCAGCTGCTGCGGCTGCTGGAGCGGCGCGAGGCCGGGGCCAAGGCGCTGCAGGAGATGCAGGGCGAGATCCAGGGCATGAAGGAAGCCCTGAGGCCCTTGCAGGGCGAGGTCAGCCGGCTGCGGCTGCAGAACCGCAGCCTGGAGGAGCAGATTGTCCTGGTCAAGCAGAAGAGGGATGAGGAGGTCGGGCAGTACCGGGTACGTGCCCCAAAGGGCACCACTCCACCTTCTTTTGAGAGTGGGAGTCGTGCTTGGCGTCCAGGGAAATGTGGATGCTGCAGGATTTGCTGGTAGGGCCCAAAGAAGGATGAGGAAGGTGAGGTGGATGAGGAGGGGGAGGATGTGGAATATCTCCTGCTGGTTGGAATCAAAATCATCCCCCACCCTGGCACGGGCCAGGTGAAACAGCAGCCCCTGGGCAGAAGGCAAACCCAGAGATGCAGTGGGAAAGCTTGGGGCTTGACCCAGCTTGGAAAATAGGTTTCTCCTGAATATATTCTCTCTTGGTTTTGGCCTGCCCCTCAGAAATGGCTCCAGGGATGAGGTGGAGGGGATGGGGGATTTCCTTCCCAAAGCTCAGCAATGCTGCCGAGCACAGGCCCCGCACATTTCCCGCAGCTCCTCCGAGCACAGGACTGAGCCAAGACGCTTGGAAAAGCCAGTTTTAAATAAAGGTGGCTTTTCTTTCAAAAGCCTCTCCTGCTGAGGCAGATTCTGCCACTCCTACTGCCAGGAAAGGTCTCAATCCCTGTCCCCACAGCCCCACGGCCGGGCTGCCTCCTGGGAGGGTTATTTCTGGCTGGGCCAGGCATCCCCTCAGCCTGAGGGACAAGGCAATTCAATATCTCCAAGAGCACATTTGGCAAAGAGGCTCCACAATTAATCTCCCCCCTTTCAACACTCTCTGTTCTCGGCTCGCAATCGCTGCCTCCTCCCAGCAGTTTCTGGAAGCTGCCATTCCCTTTCCATCACGGCTCCTCCCTGCTGGGATGGGGACCAGAACCATCAGCATCCATGCCGTGGCTTGTCCTGGATTTTCAAGGTCCCTTGGACCCCTGGTGTGCCTCCATGTTTTCCTTTTCCCAAATTCCTTATTTATCTTCTTCTGACTCACGGGTTTATACAGCTCTGGCAGCTTCTCAAAACACACGCTAAGTAGTTTAGGGGACAAAACCAAGCAGCCAGAAGAAGCCTAAGGACAAAACGCAGCCCAGCCCAGCCCAGATTCCCACCTTTGTCTTAAGACAGAGCTTTTTTTGCAGAGGTTTTTATAGAGGGTGCTTGGGCAGGGGCAGCCTGGCTGTGCTTGCCCAGACCAGCACCATCCACAGGGGGATCCCTGAGGAGAGCGAGGGAAGCAGTGGAGCGCAGGCACCTTCCTCCCTCAGCTGATGCACTCATTTTCTCCCCGCAGGAGCAGGTGGAGGAGCTGGAGGACAGGCTGAAGGAGCTCAAGAACGGGGTCCAGCTGCAGCAGCGCAAGAACCAGGAGCTGGAGGAGCTGAGGACCAGCCTCCACCGGGAGCTCTCCATCTACAAGTGCGTTTGGGTCCCATCCCTGCGGGGCAGAGGGGCTGGGAGGAGGAAAGGGATGGGTGGGGGAAGAGTCCAGGGTGGGGTCACACAGCTGTGGGACAGCACGGGCTTTTCCTCCTGGTCCCCCGTGGGGCAGCACAGCAGGAATTCCAGCCCCTTTGCCCAACAGCAAATAGGGAGTTGCTGGAAACTCCCGCAGAGGAGTGGAGTGGCTTCTCAAGAAGTAGGTGTGGCAATTTAAGTGGTGGTTTCCTCAGAAATACGTGGAAATGAGCTGAGGTTTTGCTTTGGGACGCTGTGTGGTGGATGCTGGAACTGTCTGCTGCTGGTTTCACTCAGCTCTTCATTGCACGTGAATTCCCAAAGCTCCAGAAAATGGCCATGGGTTTATGGATTGTTTTCCTCACCCAGCTTGGAGCCGTTGTTATTCCAGCCTCAGCTGGACGCGGTCTCAGCCATTTCCTGCACCCTCACTGCTCCTTTAGCAGTCCTCTTCCCCCTTCGCCACCCAAACCCCCTCATGCAAACACACCACAGGAGGATATTCCCCACCCCAAAGGAGGATATTCCCTACCCCAAAGCTATTATCCAAGCACAGGGAAGAGCTCTCTCAGCCTGGGCTGTCACCAGCCATTCCCAAGGGGACAAACTGCAATCAGGATTCAGCCCAGATCCCAACACCACCCTGTCCTTGCAGCCTGGGGTTCTCCTAAACCACAGACCAACATTTAATCCCAAGTGCAGCCGTGGAGTCTCTTAACTCTTGGAATCCACAGATTGCCAACCCTGGAAGCGACACCTTTAAGAGAGCTTTCACATTTGCTCTGGGGCCCTCAGGGTTAAGTGCAGCTCTGAGCTGCCTTTTCCAGAAGCTCCCACCAAAAATGACATTCCCTTCTGTTAGATCCTGTTTGCCAAGGGCTCTGGAAGGGCTGGGCTGGGCCCACACACTCTCAAGACCATGGACTGAGCCTCTTGCAGTGTTTCCCAACTCCTTTTTCTTCCATACTGTGAAAAGAAAGAGCTTTTCCCAGAAATAGCACATCCCCCTTCCGTTTTTTCTCCAGCCAAAGCATCCATGTAAATATTCCATACCCTCAATTTCCTTTCTACCCTTTCAGGAGCTGCTTAGAAATCTACGGCCACCTCTGCAAATCGGAGGAAAAAGCAGAGCAGGACTGTTAGAACCACGGAATTTTCCTCTTTGTAGCAAAAAAACGGACAGAGGATCTACAAGGGATGTCTCCTCCTGCTGCTTTATCCTGCCTGATGTGCAGCAGCTGCCTGGGAGTCGGGAATACCGGACAATCCTTTCCCTGGGTATCTCCCCAGGTGCTGCTGCTGCTCACGTAGTAAAACTGCTTTTCCCCAGAGGAGCAGAGCAAACAATCTTTGCACTGAACAATGGATATGGAGGAGGAATAACTGATGGATGTTTTGCTGTGTTTGGGAAAACGTTATCTTGTCTCGTTCCAGATTGTTTAAACCTGCAGAGAAAGTTCTGGAAGCTGGTGTTAGGGGGGGGTTGATTTTTATAGTTTACATGCAAGAGAGGCTTTCTCCTTTGAAAAGGATTTTCTTTTGTATTTCAAGGGTCTCTGCTGTACTGGGAAGTGCTCCACAGAAACGAGGTGGTGGGGAAGAGGTTTCCACTTTATATCGAGTCTCACACTGAAAATAAAAGGTCAGAGTTTAAGGAGCCTTTTCATTCTCAGAGCTGCTTCTCAAAAGCCCAAATCTGTGGGTCAAGCCAAGATGTTTGTATCAAATTCATGCTGCAGGATAACAAAAAACAATTGTGAAAAGAGCTAAAGGCAGAGTTAAAATGCAGACAGCAGCAGGGCTTGAGGGGAAGAACAGTTCAGGGCTTTGGTGGCTGCTTTGGGGTTTAAGTGCTCATTAAATTTATTTTACAGAGCAGCAGAAATGAGAGGGGGAGAAATATCCACGTTAAATATTACAAAATATCTCTACCAGCACCCAGCCTCATGGACACACACAGGTAGGCTCCCAAAACAGGTAAATACCCTCAGCAAAGCAGTAAATGCAGAAACAGCACAAAACTCCCCAAACTTCGTAGCGTTTACGTAGAAAAACTTTATTCCAACTGAAGGACTTACACGCAGTTAGTCATGAGGAGATGGAGAGTAAGAGGCTGCTGGTGGCACTGGACACCCGAGTGGAAGACGTGCAGGACCTTGTGGTCAAGGACTAACTCCTAAAAAAAGTAGTTCATCCACGTTTCGTTTGTTTTCCACCAGCTGCCAAGGCTGTTGAGGGCACCGGGGTCATCCGTTGGTACAAACAAACACCTTTTACAACTTGAGGGCTCCCCCAAGTTTTAAAAACCATTTCACAGAAAGGAAAGAAACATTATGTGAAAACACAGCTCAAGAAACACACAATAGAGCAAAAAACATGGGAGGTGAAGGAGGCTCTGCAGGAATAGCTAATGAATCCAAACCGCTGGCGCCCAGCAGGAGGGAGGAAAGGCAAAGGAAGGAAGGAATGAAAAACTCAGAATTGCCAGGAGAGACAAAAAAATAAGAGAAGTTTCAGTTCAAGTCAGAACTTGCAAGTCTTGTATCTGCAAAGGCAGAAAAAGCCACAAGGTACAGATAACTAAAGAATTCCAAGGCTTCTGAGTTGTACTGAGGAGGACAAGGCCTTCCACACCATTTCTGAGCTGTCAGGGGATTAACACTTGGATCCTCTCTGTTGGCTCAAGCCCACTCGGGCAGCTCTGCCAATTTAACTTTTGTTTAAATTAGGCAAAAGCCTGTGGCTGGAGCAAGCAAAAGAGAGAAAAAAAAACCAATCCCAAGCTTGCTCTGTGATGAAGGCAGTTAAAATGGGACAGCCAGACCAATAAAGGAGGTTGCTGTAGGAATTCTGGCCAAGGAGCCACAGCAGGGACCTGGCTGAGGGGACTGAGCCCTTTTTTTTTGGGGTGGTGGGTTCTCAGTGTCTGGGTGGAAGAGCCTGTGATGGGATCTACAGGAGCATGGCTGAACACAAAGTCTACGTGTGTCTCAAAACCAGTGTTAAGTCAGTATCAGGGTTGAGAGGGAAGAGAGGGAGAAAGACTAAAAACAGAGAAAAGTTGCCATCTAGGATCCTTGACCTTCTGGATCCACGCTTCCTTCGGGATCTTCATCGTTGTAGATGTTCTCTGCCTGCAAGACAGGGATGGAGGGATTGAGGGAGCATTTCCCACCCCTTTGGACAGGATTCCACCTGCCAGAACACCTCAGAAAGTTCTGGTCATTTTTTATTTGCTGCATCACGCATCCCTGATCCCATTAACATTAAAGCAGCAACACAAACAACCTTATCCATAAAAGCCAGGTCTCAAAAAAACTTCCTAAGTGCCCTGTAAATAGGAATCTGCTGAAGGAGAGTCCACTGCAAGATTTACAAAAGTGTTTCAAGTATTTATTTTGCAGATCCTCTACCCAGCAGCACTTTCTAAAAGAACTACAGAGAAAGCTGCCAAGAACAAAATTTAGAGATAAACAAAAAAAAAAAAAAAAAAAAAGGAAAATAATCTTGTCAAAGGTCAAAATTGTTTTCCAAAACCTTCAACAGCTGGGAATGTAGGGGCCAGCAAATTGTTCCTGTTCACCAGCACCCTTTTCATCTTTGGAGAATAGTATCTCAAATATTCTTTAAGACAATAACTACAGAAACCTCAATTTCGTCCTTGGTTCTCACACACTGTTTTCATTCAAACACAGAAGGGAAAAATTTCCTTCTGCACCAGCACTTCCTTTTTTTTTTTCACACAAAACATCTCCTGAGTATTTGGAAACCATTGTTCTGGCCAAAGCTAAAGGGGATTTCACTGCCTCTTGGAGATTTTAGCAGTGCTACAAACTGGGTACTTCTGAGGGCTGTAAATAAAAGCAGGAATGCTGAAATCCAGGAATTTCAACACCCTCCCCTCACCTGCCACTTCCTGCACCTTCCCAAACAACTCACCATTTGCCAGACTTGCATGATATTATCTTCTGATACAGAACAAATGACCCAGGGCTCATTGGGATTCCAGGAGAAATCCGAGATCTTTGCAGTATGACCCCCATGGATAAACTAGGATTGAGGAAACAAAAAGGGGAACGGTTTGAAATTTGCATTGCAGGGTGAGTAATAGGTCAAAGTAAGTAATGAGAGTGAAAAGACTCACCAACAGCTCTGGGGGACCATCCTCAGCATCTTCAGGGGATTGCTCCTCTCCAATTTTACTGAAAAAAAAGGGAGGAAAAAAAAAGAAAAGGTGGGGGTTGGTTTTTTTTTTGAGGTGTGATGCAATTAATCAATTAATATTTTGTGGGGAAAACCTGAGGAATTTGGGATTTACCTCAAGTCCCAAACATTTAGCCTGCGGTCCGTGCCACTGGAGGCCAGGATGGTTTCATTATGGGGAGACCACTGAACCTGCACACAGGGATACATTTAAAATTGAGTTTA
Organism: Eulacestoma nigropectus; assembly: GCA_013397775.1. Classification (NCBI taxonomy): domain Eukaryota; kingdom Metazoa; phylum Chordata; class Aves; order Passeriformes; genus Eulacestoma; species Eulacestoma nigropectus. The sequence continues at coordinate 43,280 of VZTE01000632.1, forward strand.
GAGGAGCTGTAACAGGACATTCCCAAAAACCACCACTTCATTTTGTACCCTGAAAGCTCTACGAGAACTCAAACTCATAACAACACAAATATGAGCAAGTAACACTTATCACAGGAAGCAGTTTGTGAGTATTCACACCAAAAAAAAAAAGACATTTCACCAAAAAGGTGCCACCTGGAACTTTTCCTCTAACAAAGCCCACCTGTTTCCAAGTGCAAACAGCTCCCAAAGGTACTGGCTGCTCCTTAAGTTAATAAGGATTGCACAAATAGAACCCACGGATTCCTGCAGCAGTAGGCACAGCTCTCACATGAAAAGAAATCACTGTAATTAAGCTTAACTGCCCAAAAGCTCACATTTACTGCTTCTGCTGGAGATAAAGCTCTCCAGAACACACCACTTAATAGGATCACAGGATTAGGAAGGAACACAGAATTCTGCACACTAATGTGGCATTTCAGGATTCTGTAATTTTATTTAGACATAACACAGTCTGAACTGATAATCCCTCCATGAAAAAAAACCTCTACATATTTTTCCTCTGATTAAGGCACGAGTTGGAAATATTTAATCTGCTAAGCAGGTGCTGCCCATGATGTGAACATTCTCTATTTACAGCAGCAAAATCAGCAATGATCTTTGGTCAGAGGATGTTAAACCTTCCCTGCAGGACCAGGCTGAGGAGGTGGAAACACTGCAGCCATTTCCCTGGGCCTCCTGCTTCAATCTGCTGCCATGAATAATTTAATGGACTCTGCACTGCTACCATTTCATCCTTCTGCTGTGGTTAAAGCTCCAGAGCATTGCCCTGGTCCCTCTCTGGACACTCTTTCTGTACTGGAGCTCTGCAGCTCCACAACACCACCCAGAAAAGTATAAGCAGGTAAGAGAATAAAATATGAGTTTTAAAGTGCAAAAACATTGTGGAAAAGACTCGTTTTCTTTCCCAGAGTGCTGAGTAGAACTAAGTCCGTGAGGATGAAAGATAAAGACTGTTTTTATACCTGAAATATTTCATCTTTATGTGATTCAAAGGAGTGCAGCTTCAGTTTTAGGTTCCTCAAGTCCCATAGAGCAACGGTCTAGGAAAAAAAAAATTAAAATATTTTGTTGAAGTGACCAACATGTTCATCCACCCCAGAAACTGAGCAAGGATATTCCAAGATCAAGGCAGAAGTACCTTATCAGCTGATCCTGTGGCCAGGATAAACTCACTGTAGGGATTGAAGGAGAGGCAGTTGACTTCAGCTGTGTGAGCATCTACGGAATGACTGGGTTTGGAGGTGTTGTTTGACCGGGTGTCCCAGCTGGGAAGGGAGAACATGGAATTAAAACAAAGCTTTATATTCCATTTCACCGAGGGATTATGGAGATGAGAAAGCTTGAGGGGCAGGAGCAGCTTGTGAAGGGGATCCCTCACTTACATCATGAGCTTCTGATCATCAGCAACAGATCCAAACAGGGATTCATGGAGCAGGTGCCAGGACACATCTTCCACCACTGCTGTGTGTCCCGTGAAGATGGTCTTGGCATCCACCACTTTGCCTTCTTTGGGAACAGCACTGATATCCCACAAGCAAATGGTCTTCAAAACAACAAAAACGTACAAAATTACATCTTTAACCACTCTCTTTACCTCCTCCCCCTCAAACCCAGGATGTTTTTGCCCTTCCCAAGGCACACCAAGTGCAGGTTTACCCCAGCTGTGCTCCAAGTACTCACATGATCATCAGAAGCACTCAGCAAATGCCCGCTGAGGTTTGGGTTCCAGGACAGCCCATACCCCTCCTTCTGGTGCCCGCGGAGACGCAGGTCTGGGTTGCACTCTCCAGAAGGATCTGGAACGAGGCAAGGTGAGAACTCCAGTGGCTGGAATCATTCCCAGCACATCCTGGAATACCTGGCATTAAGTTTACTCTTAGCCCAGTAGCCACCTCCATGCTTTGGCCTGAGCTCCCTGGTCCAGATGCATGGAGGAACAGCAGCTCAGCTGCTACTGCTCAAAAAACTCCTGAACACCCAGAAATACAAGGTGGGATATTTTTCTTCCTCTCATCATCTCCAACTGCACTTTTAAAGTGAAGAAGGCACTTCTGATCCTCCCCACAAGTGGCAAAAGGAGTTACTTGAAACAATCTTGATGAGTTCATAGGCAAACGACTGTTAATATAGTTACAGGATGTCAGGGGAACACCCACCAAATAAATCATAATTTCCAAAAAAACCACCTTCTACCACCTCAAATACCAACAGACACAATGAGGTGACAAAACAAGCAGTGAAAGTGCAGGAAAAGGTTTCCTTTTCCATTGATACATTTGGATACACCTGTTTAAACTTCATACAAAATAACTTCATACACCAACACCCACTTGGCCCTAAAATCCCAAATAAGGGGCAATCCACACCATTTTTAAACCTCTTTTTCACCCTTAGGGATGAGCTGCCTACTCTCTGAAGCACAGACCTGGTTTGGAGGGGTGTTTGGTGTAATCAAAGACCAGGACATCACTGGAAGGAGTCTTGGTGGCAATGATGCAGGGGTTCTGGGGCATGTAACGGGCTCTGTTCACCTCTCCCTCGTGGTTTATCTTGATTTCAATTTCAATTTTTCCACTTACTGAGCCAAAGCCTCCAAACTCTAGGAATAAGAAAACAGGAGGTGTGAATAATAAGCCAGTTTCAGAACAAGGCACAAAGAGTTGATTCAAGGTTTGCTACCAAGCTCTCAGAACAGACAAAGTTGTGGTAAAAACAAATTGCAATTTTAGGACTGTGATACAACTTGCTAAAGCTCCCTTATCTTTATATATAAAGCACCTTAATAATTCATAAAACTACACAATTTTAGCAAAAAGAATGGGTTTTGGATTATTTTTAAATTGGAGTATGTACTTTTGAGAAATACTAAAATAGAATAGAAACAAGCATTTATTAGACAACCCCATGTTCATAAATAACTTTAAGAAGCCCAAAGATCAAGAAACTCATTGCACAATTCAGATTTCCTGTAAAAAGAAGAGCAAACATTGGATCATTAAGGACTTTCACCGGGTGGAAAGACTGATTCAGCCAAGCAAACAGGAGAAATGCTTAACTTGGGACAGCCACAAAGGTTACAAAAGCATCAAATTCACTGAATAAAACACAATTTCACCCCAGAGAGGCGGGGAAAACAATCAGGCAGCAGAACTCAGACAAATGAAGAGTATTTCAAACGTTACACTCCTCTGAAATAAAAATATTCTTCTACATGAGTTTATGTAAAAAATTTTTGCATGAGTTTACGTAATGCAAATGTGGTAATAAAAATACCAACAAAAAGCACTGCATGGAATTAAAGGTCAATTCCTGAGAAATAGGAAAGGGAGAGGTTTTCCCACATAAACATTTTTGCAATTAACCTGCCACCTTCTGTTTTCATCATTAGAATATTAAGACAGTCAAGAAACAGAGTATTTGTCTATTAAGGAGGCACCACTTAGAAATAAATTTGTTTAGAAGTAAAATCTGAATTTTGCTGCCTCAGCTTTAGGAAAAGACAAATTTATTGTGGTTAAAATCCCCCTTTTTGGGCCCTTACCTCCTTTCTCACTGTCATAGTGGGAAGCATCAAACTGTGCATCGTCGTTGGGCAGCTGCACACTGGCGATCACCAGGTGGTTCTGCTCATCTGAGGTGTGGGTGCCCAGCACTAACCTGTGGATGCTGAAATCTTTGCCTTCAGGTCTGCAGGGGAAGAGAAACAAAACAGGGATCACAAAATTTCTTCCCTGTGAGGGTGGTGAGGCCTTGGCACAGGAGAAGCTGTGGCTGCCCCATCCCTGGAAGTGTCCCAGGCCAGGTTGGACGGGGCTTGGAGCAACCTGGGGTAGTGGGAGGTGTCTCTGCCCATGGCAGGGGTGGCACTGGATGGGCTTTAAGGTCCCTTCCCACCTCAACCAGTTTGAGATTCTGTGATCTCAACCTAAAAGCCTCTCAGCACAATGCTGGATTTGCTGTTTGTTCTGCTTTAAAAAGAGAACAGAAGGATCCCTTTACCTTGTGACATCAGGAAGCCACTGAGCAGTCAAGCTGGGCCATTCCAGGGCATGGGTCATCACCAAATCATACAGGAAGGGGGTATTCTTTTTCCATATTTTATATTCCTCGTTGATCACACGCTCTTCCACCGCATCATCAAAGGCTGCTGAAGGGGGTTTAAAAAAAAAATCCATACAATTAATTATTTATAAAAGCGTTTACAGACACACAGCACGGTGGGCAGGCAATGGATTAGAGTCAAGAACATCAATCACTTGGGTTTGCTGCTGGATTCTCTATTGGAGTAGCTACTAAATGGTTAAAAATCTCCTGTTGCACTTGCTAATACTTTTTTCTGGATATATGACTGGGAATTAATATAAACTCTGTCAAATTTCATCCCTGGAAATGTCCCAGGGCAGGCTGGACAGGGCTTGGAGAAACCCGGGATAGTGGGAGGTGTCCCTGCTCATGGCAGGGGGTCGAATGGGAGGAGCTTTAAGGTCCCTTCCAGCCCAATCCATTCTGGGATGATTTGATGATGATGATGATGTTGTTAGAGCAGCACAATAAAATTCTGAGACTTAGCGCACAGGGAGGCAAAACCCAGACTTGTAACGATGTTTAAATGCAGGAGATCAGACAACTGCTGTTAAGCAGACCGGTCTGGGTGCAGCCTTGAACTACTTGTTCCCAAAATCCAGTTTGCCAAGGCTCCTTCTGCTGCCTTGTCGCTCTCTAACACTTTCTCAGCCCATCTGCCACCAGCCTGTGGTGAAGAGGAGAAGGCGACGGGCAGACCTGGGGAGCTCCCCCGCCGAACGGGGACACCCCCACGGAACGGGGGCTCAACCCTGCGGAACCGGGGGCACCTCTACGGAACGGGGGCACCCCAAAGGAACCGGAGCGCGCCCACGGAAGGGGAGAACCCCCGCGGAACGGGAGCTCGCCCATGAAACGGAGGCACCCCCCGCAGCACCGGGGTGCCCTCAGGGCGCGCGGCCACGGCCGGTGGCACCTCTTTGTCTGCCCGCTCCCCTCGCAGGGCACGGCACGACACGGCCCGGCCCTCCCGGCCTCACAAACCCCCTCCTCGGGGCGCAGGGGGCGGGCAGAGGGTCCCGGCCCGGCCCGCTCTCCCCGGTCGGTGCCGCGAGCGCGGGGAGGCGGCCATGACCGGGGGGGCCCTCAGGCCCCGCCCCCGCGCGCCCCCTGGCGGCACCGCCCCGCTCCCCTCACGCCGTAACG
>VZTE01000632.1:91370-107705 GCA_013397775.1 Eulacestoma nigropectus
TCCGGGGTGAGGCGGGAGCTGCGGGGGGAGGGTTTCGCGGTGAAATGCCCCAGGTTTGGGGGTGTCAGTGCTGCAAGACCCCGGGTTTGGGCTGTGAGAGCTGCAGGACTCCGTTTTTGGGGTGTCAGTGCTGTAACTTTGGGGTATTTGGGGCTGCTCCTGCTGCGGACACGCTGAGAGGGACCCGCTGCAGCTGAAGCTGTCCCTGGCTCTCAGGTGTGTGCTCGATTTAAATACTCAGATAAATTCTGACCCCTCACAGAGTTCAGGGTTCAAGAGAGAATCCAGCTAACCTCTTCGCCGTTCTAATAACCCAGCGGGGCTTTGGTTTATTGTGACTTCTTATAAAATAAAGCTTCAGCCCTCAGCGCCACCGTGCGCGTGCTGGGCTGTCCCTGTGTCGCCGTGGGTGCCACGACACTGCTGGGAAGGAGAGGAATCTGCTGCAGGCAGGTCTCTGTCCCTTGCAAATAAATCACAGCTCACTGTTGCCCCTTCAAAAGGTGCTTTAATTCCAGCAGCTTTTTTGTTTTGGTGTGCCCGACGTGGAAGGAGAGGTGGTTTGGTTTTTTTTTTTGAGGATTCCTATAGGAAGACAGGGTTTGGAAGGGTGAGGTGGAAAAGCCAAGCCTTTTTAATCCTTAAATTCCAGAGGATTTTCACTCTGCTGTGAGAAAAAGTGTTTCCATTTTCCACCAGCAGTAGTGTCAGAGCTGCTTGAGACGCTTGATGGCTTTGAAGTGACAGCTTTAGATGGGACACTGGGAAGAAATTCTTCCCTGTGCAGGGCTGGGATGGATTTCCCAGAGCAGCTGTGGCTGCCCCGTCCCTGCAATTATTCCAGGCCAGGTTGGACGGGGCTTGGAGCAACCTGGGATAGTGGAAGGTGTCCCTGCCCATGGCAAGGGGTGGCACTGGATGAGCTTTCAGCTCCTTCCAAACCATTCCGCGATTCTGTGAAGCTTTAAAAATGCCCTTTGAGGTGAGATCTGGCTTGTTGTGATCTCGTCAGGAACTTTTCTGCCGCCTCCAAACCCTCCTGTGATGTTCCAGGAGAAGTCAGTGGCCACGTCTGTGCGCGGCTGCTGCACCTCCCAGCCCTGAACAGCTTTTAAATCCTAATTTCTGGCTCGAGATGTAAAACCTCGACTGGCAGCTCTGAGGAGAAAAATCTCCTGGGGCCTGGTGTGAATGTCTGGAAACTCTTGGAGCAGTTTTATGTGGAGCTGAGGAGTTTGTGCACAGGAACTTCCCCTTCTTCCCACCGCTGCAAGAGTTTCATATCCCCCTCATTGGAATGATCCTCGTGTAACTTTATTATTTTTAAATTAGCTAAGGCTGGGTTTTTTCATTATTTTAAGTTAATGATATTGTTGGAAATTGTCATCAGTTCATCCCTTGTTTGCCTTGCAAATGACATCTTTAAATGCCTTTTTTAGTGCTGTTTAGCCCATGGAGCAGTATTAACGCTCAATTCTTAATAAAACTCCCGTGGCTGATGAATTTAACAGTTAATTGGCTGTTTTGCTTTGTTTGCTTTAGTTCAGGAGAGCAAACATGAACTTTGTCAAGGGGGAGAGTTTGATCATTAAAATCCTGCAAGAGTGAAAGTCCTGGTTCCTTCAGGCTTTCAGTTCTGGGGCTGGTGAGGTCCAGATAAATCTGCTTAGCAAATCACACAGTCCTGTTTGTTTCTGAGGCAAAGCACTTGTTGGAAAGGATGGATTTATTGGAATTTTAGATCCCTCTGTAATTATCTCTGAGTGTTTCTGGTTGGTTTTAACCTGTAACTCTCCTGGGTCGAGTTGGAGTTGATTCAGTTAAAGTTAATCCCTGTTTTAAGGGACTGTTCTGAGCGACTCTCAGGTGACCCTTGTGCTTGATCAGTCCATTTTTAAAGGAAATCCGAATGTCTCAGAGTAGATGAACCAGAGTGAAGAGGACTTAAAGCCCTCAAATTTTGGGGTGAAAGGATCAAATCAGGAGGAGGTAGCATTGGCAACTGAACTGAGGAGTTGGTGGGTTCTTTTTTCATCAGGGCATGGACATTCCAAAAGGATCCCTAATCTTGTCCTGACCCTCGGGAGCGAGCAGCAAACGCTGCGTGACTGTGAATTTCCCCCAAAGAGAATTTTTGCCTCTCCCTTCCCCCTCCCAGCGTCGCACATTCCAGCGGTGATATCACATCCCTGGCTCTCGGGAGCTGAACCAGAGGGAAGGAGCCAATGGGAGCCGAATAGCGGCGGGGATCGGGGATTTACCAGCACAGCGTGTCCCGGAGCCCGGTGCCCGCCCGGGGACCGCGGGACAGGGACGGGGCCAGGCTGCCCCAGGACAGCTCTGTTGGGAGCCTGCTTGTGCCAAACACTCCGGTAACCCCTGGGAGGACAAATGTGCAAACCAGACCTGCCCGAGTGACAGCACAGCAGAATTCGGCCGCTTTTCCAGGCTTGAGCTGCAGCTGGTGGAATTCCAGGGCTGCAGGGACAGCCCGGAGTCGTGATTATTTGACAGGATTTCTTGTGTAGTTGTTCTCCTGTTTAGCTTCCTTCGCCCTCTTGTCTTCTGAGCAAACAAAAGTGAATTTTTTGCTTTTATTTTTTCTATTAATCCGCTGCAAAACTGTCAGTGACAGTAAAAAATATCGTTTTGACTGGTTTCTGGTAGCAGTTCAGAGCTGTCCTTTTACACAATTAATTCAACTACTTTTATGTATTTATTGCCACCAACTTCATTTGATTTGTATTTAAGTAGTACAGGTGATTTAGTCTTCTTTTTCTGTGGTTTCAATTCATTTCATAAAGTTGTCCTGGACACACTTTTTCTGGGAGAGTCCTCTGGAGATGTTAATTGTGTTAGGAAGAGATGGGCGCTTCCTCTGGGACTTCAGGGAAGTGGAGAAATATGAGGAATAGGGTTTGTCTCATGAAACTCAGTAGTTCACTCCCATTTATTTTGCTGCAGTTTGTCTAACTTAGAAGAGTTTAAATTGTAAATCACCAACTTTATACTATCCCAGGGAAAACTTGGGTGGAAAGGGCCTTTGGAGGTCACCTGGTGCTTGCTGAGAGCTGGGAATGTCCCCGGAGGGCACTAATTGGCAGATTAGTGCTGATGAAGTTCCTCAAGTGTATTTATTTACACTTGCATAATTCTCCAACCCTTCCCCACTGCAAAGAGCAGCTGTCAGCCCTCCTGGCCAGGCTGTGTATTCACAGCCACCTTTGGAAGATCCCCTGTGGAAGATTCCCTGTGGGAAAGGGTGTTCTGGCTTAAAAAGAGCCGTGTCAGGTCTGGCGGTGTGAGCTCTGTGCCTTTGCTCTGACTCAGCAGCACAAGTCCCTGCAGTGACTCAGCTCCGAGGGTTCAATCAGCAGCTGAATAAAATGTTTGAAGGAAATGCTTCTTGTCATGCAGAGAATTGGGAAGAGGCAGGGTTGGATTCCCGATCCAGGAACTTCAAGAAGCCGTTATAGTAACAACCCTGGAATTACGGTTTTCTGCCGTAGCTTGTGTTGGCTTTACAGGGATTTGAGTGCTCTGCTGAGCCTTCAAGGTCTAACTTTCACCCTGTTTTTCCTTTCAAGTGGTGAATGCCTTCTCATCCTCCAGTTTGAGTGTGGCAGCCTGGACTTGTAATTCTTTAACAGCTGGAGGATTTTTTTCCCCTCGGTGAAGCCAACAGGAGCCAAATTTCTTCCAGCTCCTGAGGGGGTTTCCTTTGCACAGGAAATTGGAAAGGTGTTGTTCACTTCAGTTTCATCCCTAAGTTTGAAGTGCAAATACTGATTTTTTTCTTTCTTTGCTGGAGCTGCTGTGAATGAAGTTCAGTAATCCAGGGAGATACAAAAGGCACAACTTGGGGAACTGTGGGGTTCCTAAAGCAGAAGGGATGTTTTATCCAGGTTGGATCAGAACTCTTTTAAATGGATTGAATCTTGCAAGATTTGTTGTTTTCTTGAGTGAACTCTCTGAGGTTCTGAGTTCAGTGTCCACTGGCACTTCTGTGAAAACAAATCTTTCCGGAGCAAAGGGAAAATCTGTGGCTGGAGTCTCTTCCATGCATCGCTCCCTTAGGAGCAGAGGATTGCTTCCCCACTCCTGCCAGCCCAGGTACTCCCAGAGCCTGATGAATGGGTTTTGTGGGTATTCCCACAGATGGAAGTGGAGTTTAGGGTTAACACAAAGCTGCACTTGTGGATGAACTGGATGTTTTGCAGTGAAACATTCCAAACACAGAATTCGTCCTGCTGTGTTTTATTCAGTGAGTTTGGTCCTGCTGCAGTCCAGAGCTCGCTGTGAGGTCCTGATCCTGCATTTCTCACATCCCTCCATTGCCATGGAAATGGGGTGGAATGTCACAAATCAGCATTCTCGTGCTATTAAAGCATTGACAGAGATGATGGACTGGGAAAAGTCAATGGAAATCATTGCAGCGATAAACCTGTGTGAGAGAAAATAGGGAATTTTGTGTCAGAGTGTGTTGCAAAGTGATGTGACAAATACAGCCAGCCCTGAAGAGTTATCTCTGGGGTTTCCCTGCAGTTCTTGATGCTCTGGGACAAAAAAAAACCCCTTTAAGGACAAGGTGCTGGGTGTTCCTGAGTCTGGCTCTTTCCCAGCTCCGGGGTGGCACAGCTGAGTTTGGAGGCAGCTGAACTGTCATGTGTCACTTGGCTATTTATGTGACTGCCTGGTAATCCTGTGTATCCTCACTTTTCCTTCCTCCTTTTCTTAAAAACCACCTTTTAATTGGAGGCTTTGCTTTCCAAAAGGAGGATTAAGATTCTTAAATTATTTAAAGAATTAAGCTGTCGACTCTTACTCTTCCGTGTGGCTGCGTGAGCCATTAGCAGTGGGGTGGAAATTGAATAAAAACAGAACAGTGGTGCTTAAATACATTTTCTGAATTAAAATCTGTATGTAGGTGACACCTGGCTATTGTATGGTCAGATATAAACCCCTAAAACCTGTAGATTTCTGTCTTTTTGGTGTCTTTTTAGCTGCTTTTGGGAAACTGTAGAACTGAAAGTATTTAGTTTCCTCTCCTGTTAAAATATTAATTTTTCCAGTTGTTTTCTCTTCCCTTAGCAATGAGAAGTTGGATATTTGTATTCAGTAGATGTTTTTCCTTGAGTAGGCTGTGGGCTTTTGGGTCTGACACTTCTCCAGTTGATCTTGGAAGGGCTCCAGAGTGCCTGTAAGCAGTTGATAAGTGGGACTGAAACTTTCTGTGAGCCACGGGGCTGAGGGTGCCTCAGGTTTGAAATGGGGGCATAAGGAGATAAAACTGAAAACTTCCACAGAACACTTCCACCTGCCCTTAGCAGCAGGGAAAAAACCAAAAATACTGGTTTTCAAGTGGGTTCTGAAGGAGTAACTTGGTTCAGGGCTAGTTGGGCTTCCCATGTTCATCCCCATTGTTTCCTGTCCTGAGAAAGGCACAGATGTGCAAATAATGTCAGAAATGGGAAAGTTTGGAGAGTTCTTCCATGGTCAAAGCAGGGGGTTCCAGCTGGAGCAGTGAGGGATTGCCACCCTTCCCTGCTTCAGTTACAGCTTGGCCCCTGCTGCCTGCAGCTGTGCCGGGTAGTGGAGTGTCCCTTCCCTGGCTGGGAGGCAAACCCTGGAGGAATCAGGTTGGAATTGCTGCGTTAGTCAGCTCTGCAGCAGCAGCGGTAGGTCAGGTCCTGAACACCTGGTGGGACACACAGGGCCTGTCCCTCACGTGCAGCTCTGTTCTGTTGTTGTTACAAACTCAGTGCCTTCATTCTGTTGGGTTTTTGCCTTGTGAACCTCTGGGAAAAAATGTCCGTGGTGGTAGCAGGGAAATAAGAATTCCAGCTGCAAACCAAAGGCACTTTGAGTGAATAAATGTGTTTGATCTGGTTATTCCATGCCTTGTGCACCTGGAGCTCCTTGGGAAGGACACACAGGAGCAGCGACAGGAACCCTGAGGCAGAATTCCTCCTGTTTTCACAGAAAACTATCGAATGAAGAGCTACAAGAACAAAGCCCTGAATCCCGAGGAAATGCGCCGGAGAAGAGAAGAGGAAGGGATTCAGCTGCGCAAACAGAAACGAGAGCAACAGGTAACTGTCACCTTGAGTAGGTTGTGTTCAGCCCTAACACAGCCCAGATTGTGCTGCTGCCTAACTGGAATCTTCAAGGATCTGTGCATTAAGGTTTGTTGGCAGTCCTTATTTTGTCTGTTCTAACTGAGATCTTGCTTTTCTCTTTTTTTTTTTTTTCTGGACTCAGCTCCCATGGAGAGCTTTCCAAGCACTTTGTTCTTGGGCCGCTCGAGGTTTTTTTGTTGTTGTTGTTCACAGATCCTTGGTTTTAAAGGTGGTGGTGTTTTTTAGTGATGGTTTTTTAAGATGCAATTAGTGAATGGGATTGTTGCCTGGAGAAACAGGAAGAGCCAGTGAAAGTATGGCCTGCATGTATTTCTTAGGCTTGAGTGTATTTCCTTTTTGGCTTGGAGGTCTCTGGAAGCACGAGGTGATTCCCAGGTGATGTGTGTGGGACTAAATAGTTGCTTTATTAGTGCCTCCCCCAAGCTGCTTTTTGCCCAGTTTCCCTGATTTGGGCCAAATTCTGCACTTGCCTGCCCCAGTGTCTCAGTGACTTGGGCTTTTGCATATCTGAGGGCAAGACTTAGCACGTTTTTGTGCCAGACTAGTCCGGAGAGTGCAGAGCTGTTACTAATGACCACTTTTAACTCAGGTTCAGTCTCGGAGGGATCTCGGTTGAGGAACAAGAATGTCAAGTTGTGGAGCCTGTTCATCATTGCTTTCTAATAACAATCCCTGTGTTTTATTCCCCACCAGCTCTTCAAAAGAAGGAATGTGGAGTTGATCAATGAGGATGACTCCATGTTTGACAGTCTCCTGGTGGATTCCTACGTTACTTCCACGACATGTGGGGTAAGGTGCCTTTCCTTGTTGCTTTCAGACAGATTTAATGCTTTGGGGGTGGGGAGGCCCTGCACAGATTCCCAGAGAAGCTGTGGCTGCCCCATCCCTGGAATTATCCCTGACTGGACAGGGCCTGGAATAACCTAGGATAGTGGAAGATGTCCCTGCCCATGGCAGGGGGTGGAACTGGATGATCTTTAAGGTCCTTGCCAATCCAAGCCATTCTGGGATTCTCTGATTGCATGGAGCTGCCAAACTCCAATGGTTTTGTTCCCTCATTTTCGAGAATGTTTGTGTGAGTTGGTGCAGGCAGCTGGAACAGCCACAAACCCTTGGCTAAAATGCAAAGAGGAAATTTATTCCTGAGGGGAAAATTTATTCCTTTTGGGGGATCCAGAGGGACACTGGTGGAGCCATGAGGCCTGCAAAGCTCAGCCCATGCCAGGGAATCCCCATCCTGCTGCTCACTCTGGTTTATCAAGGGTTATTTCCAGCTGCATCTTCAAAATCCTCCTGCAGTGTCTTCCCCTTTTTATCCCATTGCAAATGTGAACTGGAAGAATCTGCCAGGAAGTCAATACTGTGCTGGGATCCCCAGTTTTGGATCTTTGGATTTCTGGCTAAGCCCAAATCGTGGTAGGATGTCATATCTGTGATGCCTGAAATAATCTCAGTCTGAAATGGAACCATTTCTCTTGTCTCCTCTGCATCTTTTCAGGAGGGATTGATCACAGGAGAGATGGTAGAGATGCTTTTCTCAGATGACCCTGACCTACAGCTAGCAACCACTCAGAAATTCAGGAAATTACTCTCCAAAGGTAAAAATAACTCATCCCTGCCTCGGGATCTAACAGAGCTTTTTGCAAGGGTTTGTGCACAAAAGCTGTGCAGCTTGGGGAAAATAAATATCCATAATCTGGAAATGTGATAATCTCTTGTATTGCTGGTGATTGCCAGTTGTGTGAATTGTACAGAAAATGATTCTGCCAAGCTGCCCTGTGAGATAATTTAATTAACACTTGAGGCTTGTTACTCCCCTGCATGAGGCCTGTTCACTCTCTGACACTGCCTTGCTGTTTCAGAGCCAAATCCTCCAATAGATGAGGTGATAAACACTCAGGGAGTGGTGGAGAGATTCGTGGAATTCCTGAAAAGAAGTGAAAATTGCACATTACAGGTAAAGGAGATTTGTGTTATCAATTCTTCAGGGTTTGGAGCTGTTTAACCTTTGCTTTGCAGTGTGAACCCACAGGTGCTGTCAGGGAAAAATGATGTTTAGAACCCCAGAAATGCAGGTTATGTGATCTATAGGAGAAGACAAAAGTAGTCTGTAATGCTCAGACAAAAAAAACCCAACACATTGTAAATTGCTCTGAATTAAATTCTTGGAAGAATGCTGGCAAAAATAACCTAATTCAGCTGCAGCAGAAGAGAGTTTGGCCTTCCTGTAGCTGGTATTTCTGCTGGGAGCTGCTGGAGCCATGGGATAAACATGCAGGAAGAAACTGTGTGAGGAAAAACCTCCATTGCTGGAGGCTTTTAAGTAGAGGCCAAGAAATGTTAGAAATGGGTTGGACAGTGCTGATCCTGCCTGGGGCAGAGGGAAGGCCTGGGTGGCTTCCTGAGATTCCTTCCAGCTTGCTAATAAGTCCTGGTTACTTTGGAGGGGTTAAAGAGACTTCCAAACATGGAATTTGATCCAAGTTGATGACTGCTTTCATCTTTCTCCCTGCCTCTGCCCCCCAGGCCATGGACCAGAGGGGCTTAATTTGCAGAACTGGATGGGAATCTGGTTTTAAACCAAAAAAGAGAGGCAAAAGCAGGGAATTGCTGCTCAGCTTCCCTTGAACTCGCAGCATCTTTGGGATGTTGGATGAAATATAGAAAAGTTTCTATTTCTTGTGTTTCTGCACTGTGTGTCTTCACTTTTCTTGCTGGGAAATGGTTGTGGAGATGAAATGGCTTGGTGGTGACATCTTCTCTTGCTCGTCCTTTGAACAGCTGTGGCCTCTGAGAAGGCTTTTAGCAGTTGTGGCTCTTCTATTGCTCAAGAAAATAAAATCCTTTGGCTACTGAGGTCTTCTCTTCCTTTCTCTCACAAAACCTTTGTAGCAGAAGCTGAAGGAATTGTAGCCAGAATGTGAGGACAGATATTTTGCTAAATCAAGTGGTTTTATTCCTATTTGTGCCTTGTTTCAGTTTGAGGCTGCGTGGGCCCTGACGAACATCGCCTCGGGGACTTCCCAACAAACCAAAATAGTCATTGAGGCTGGGGCAGTTCCCATATTTATAGAGCTCTTGAACTCTGACTTCGAGGACGTTCAGGAACAGGTAAGGATCACTCCTTGCTTTGGGATTTTGGGGAGAACCACGTGGTAAAAATGCAGTGTTTAAACTGAGGGGTCACAACTGGCTCCAGAGCGCACACGGCAGCGTTGTTTGCCTGGAATTGCAGCAAAATTGCTTTCTTAGCACGCTGCCTGTTTCTCCCTCTTAGAAACTGAATGCTAAAACTGTTGCTGTTTCCTTTCAGGCTGTCTGGGCATTGGGGAACATTGCTGGAGACAGCTCTGTGTGTAGAGATTATGTCCTTAACTGCGCTATTCTTCCTCCCTTATTAATGTGAGTAGCCGTGAACATTTGCCAGAGCAGTTCTTGGAGTCCCACTGTGCCACAGCAGCAGTGCTGGAGCTGGGCCCACAGATTCCCTGGCAGTGTGTGACCCCTGGGAATCAAACCACTGGTTCAGAGGAGTGGGACTCTGTGGATAACATTCCTTCCCACTGCACTGGGCTGCTCCTTCTGGAGTCACAGGGTGTCCCTCAGCTCCTGCTCTCTGCTTGGGATATGGATTTTTGGGGGCTTGGAATGGGAGCAGCTCCCTCCCGCCACCTCCCTCAGCGTGGTGATAACATAGATCTGTCAGGCCTGGGCTCTCGTTGCTCTGGCAGGAATTATTTTCCACCCCTGGAAAAGTGAGGCTTTGTCACAAATGGCTGATTTTGCTGCTCCTGGTGTCAGTCAGGGGTGGCTGCCTGACTCCTCATCCCACAGGACTCACGTCCTCCTCAGAGCTCAGACTCTGAGCAGTTTGTGTCACTTGGTCTCTGGTGAGAGCTGTCTTCCTGGGCTGAGTTCAAACTTAATGTTTTAGTTTTAATTCCTTTGATTCCCTCTGCTTCCACATCAAGGAAAATAATCCCTGGTAATTCTCTGTTCAGGCTCCTCACCACGTCCACCAGGCTGACAATGACACGAAACGCTGTCTGGGCCTTGTCAAACCTGTGCAGAGGGAAGAGTCCACCTCCTGAATTTGATAAGGTGAGGATAAATGCCTTCTTGGCAGCCAGGTGATGGGGAGACACCCAGTTAAGATGTTTGTCTGGGTTATTTTGGGCTGTTGAACTCGAGGAGGGCACAGGGTGAGGTTTTTCCTGCCGAGGTTGGTCTGGATGTTCAGCAATGTTTGAGGACCTGTTTAATTTTTCCCGACCTTTCTGCTGGGCCCCTCAAATAAGAGACAGGCTCAGGCTTCCCTAGAAAGTTTCTCTAAACCATTTTCTTAGGAACTCTGGAATTTTAAGACTTCAAATATGACCAACAAGTATTCTGAGACTTCCAAAGGCTAAAATCCATCACTCCTGTGAGCTGTGGTAGCTTCCCTTTCCAGGGAACCTAACTAAAGGCCCTGCTGGCTTCTCAGGTGTCTCATCCTCCTTTGGTAGCACAAAAATGTTTTAAATCAATGTGGTTTTGCTTTTTTAGAGTGAAAACTCACCTGATCAAAGCTGGGAAGGCTGTGGTGAGGGGCGAAACCCGAATTGAGTGTAAATATAAACCCACTTATAAATGATTGAGGTGTGACTTGATGGTCTGAATACTGAGCTATTTAGGGTTCTTAAGAGTCAGAAATGGAGCAGAGCTCTTTTACAGGCACGTGAGGAGCTTCCACAGCTCGGTGCAATTCCTCAGTGTAATTTGAGCGTAGCAACAAAGCTGTTGAGGTGGCTTTGGACGCTGATGAGGAGCTGTGGGAAGCTGCTGACTGGGAGAAGGGATCTGTGGCCATCCAGGACTTTACCTGAGCAGTCAGCACAAGCAGGAGGTGTTTGCCTGCAGGTGTGGTGGTCCTGGCCTGGTGACTAACCCTGGGTGGTGGCTGTTGTTGCAGGTGTCTCCCTGCCTGCCAGTGTTGTCCCGATTGTTGTTCAACAGTGACTCTGACCTGCTGGCAGACGCGTGCTGGGCTCTGTCCTACCTGTCCGATGGTCCCAACGAGAAGATCCAGGCTGTGGTGGACTCAGGGGTGTGCAGGAGGCTGGTGGAGCTCTTGATGTGAGTATCTGTAAGGCTGGGAGCAGGACACTGAGTGAGGATCCCTCTAAATCCCATCAGAGCACCCCAAACCTCCTGTGCACATGGGATCCAGGCACCTGAGCTGGCCTGGGATGATGTAGGAGGCTCTGGAGCAGGTTCACAGCTGTAATTTGCTGGCTTGTCTTCCTGAGCTGAAGATTTTTTCCAGTTCTGCTCTACTCTATGAAAAGACACTTGTGTTGGTCTCAACATCTGTCCCAAAAATCACAAATTTGCTGGTTAAAAGAAACTTTATCCCTATAAATTTCTGAAATTGGATCACAGGAGTGTGGGCCAACTACACAGACAACTGGGAAGAACTTCATCTCTCCCTTCCCAGGTTTCCTGAATGGTTGCAGAGTGTTGTGTGCTCTCAAACTTCAAGGCAAATCAAAGAACAGTGCCTAGGAAAAGTCAGCTTGGCTTTGTTTCTCCAAAATCCATATGGAGAAAGGGATGGAGTTGGGATGTAAAGGATCAAACTGTGTTGCAGCTTTGTTTTCAGTGGCAATATGCTCAGCTTACCATGTGTTCTGTATGGCAGGGGACGGGATCCTAAGGAAATAATGCAGATGGGGCAATGGGGAGGGAATATTGTGAATGTCCCAGGGATCTGATGGATTTGGCTTTGTCCTTGCACGATTTTCCTGCAGGCACAACGATTACAAAGTGGCCTCTCCAGCTCTGCGAGCAGTTGGCAACATCGTGACAGGGGACGACATCCAGACCCAGGTGAGAGGAGAGGAATTTCCTGCAGGGAATGCAGTGGCTGTGCCTGGATCTGGTGATATCACTTCTTCCTCCTTTCTCCTAAAGGTGATCCTAAACTGCTCAGCCCTGCCTTGCCTCCTACATTTATTAAGCAGTCTCAAGGAATCCATCAGGAAAGAGGCGTGCTGGACCATATCCAACATCACAGCAGGGAACAGAGCACAAATCCAGGTACAGTCTTCTCCTGCCTGCCTGCAGTGATCCCAAATTCCAAGCTCAGCATTAAGGATTTGCAGCTTTTTCCTTACCTTGACCCTTAGAGGCTGGATTTGGTTCACATCTCTTATTGTGCAGTAATTTGCAAATTGGCTGCTGCCAAATGAGCTAAAAAGGAGCTTGGGAATGGCACCAGCACATGGACTGAATCCCACAGGCTGGATCACTGGAATAAGAGGAGATCCAGCCCCTATTTCTCCATCCTCAATCCCTTTGAAGAGCTGGAGCTCGTTGAGGTGTCATTATCCTTCTCCTGACCTACACAGGGAGGCAGAGCAGTGCTTTCAGCATTCCCTCAGTATTGATGCAATAGCAGGGACTGTCTGCTCTGCTGGCTGTGGAATATCTCCCGTTTAGCAGGATTTGAGTGAGGAATAAAACACAGGAATCACTGAAGGGTACAGCTTGGGAAGTTCTTTACCTCGGGATACAGAGGTAGAGGTTTCTTTCAGGTGCTGAGAAGCCTTTTGGGAGCAGTGTTGCCAATCCCAACCCTTCTCCCTGCCCTCTCTTCCCAGGCAGTCATAGATGCCAACATTTTCCCGGTGCTGATAGAAATCCTGCAGAAAGCGGAATTCCGCACGAGGAAAGAGGCAGCCTGGGCCATCACCAACGCCACGTCAGGAGGGACTCCTGAGCAGATCAGGTATTCCCTCAGGGGCCTCCTCCTGGGGCAGATCTGGCTGGATTCCTGGGAGCTTTGCCTTGATGGGAATTTTCGGACAAAGGAGGAATTTGGAGAAATTCCGGAGAGAACCCGAGGTGGGCAGAGCTGGGTTGTAACTTGTGGTTTCCTTCTGGATGAGGATAATCTAGTCCCAAACTTTCTCCATCCTCCTTTGGATAGTTTAGGCTAAATGTCCAGACTTAAAGACAGATTAAATTCCAGTTGGGACTTAATTTGAGCAGCACCTGGATTTCAAAAGTGGCTCCTTTTCTTAAAAAAAAATGAGATTTCTGAAAATAGGGGGTTGTACAAATGCAGATAAATGGATCAAAATTAACCTTGCAGAGCAGTAAACGTATATTTTCAGGTAAATTTATAGATTTCATATTTTTAGGAAAAATTTTTATGGATTTTAAGGATTTCCCTTCCCAAGGGAGCAGAGGTGATGCTTCCCAGCTCCTGAACACGCAGTGGATGTTGGTGCCGCTCTCTCTTCTCCAGGTACCTGGTGAATTTGGGTTGTATCAAGCCTCTGTGTGACCTGCTGACTGTCATGGACTCCAAGATTGTTCTGGTGGCACTGAATGGGCTGGAGAACATCCTGAGGCTGGGAGAGCAGGAAGCCAACCAGAGTGGGACTGGGATCAACCCCTACTGCAGCCTGATCGAGGAGGCTTATGGTAGGTGGGGCTTTGGGCACTGCAGGGGTCTCTTGTTTGCTTTTCTGCTCTGTTGAGGGGTTTATTATATTCCAAAATAGCCAATATTTGTTCCAAAATGTTTTCAAACTCATTTATGGGGTGAGGAGAAAATACCTGGAAGTAAAAACTCTTGATCTGGAGTCCAAGCTGAAAATCGTGGCTTGCACCAGGTGGGAATATGAACCAGAAATGAGCTGAGCCAAGTAAAAAGTGACAGTTCTGGGTCTAAAATTGCTCTGAGTGTTCACAGCTGAATGCTGGAAATCCAGGGAGACTTTGCTTTTCCCTGGAGTGACTTAATTTGGTGGTGATGGATTTTTTTTTTTTCTTTTGTCCTGCTCTGGATGCTTTGAGGAGGAGCAAGTTCCTATTTTGGTCTGAAACTCCCTGTGTGCTGCCAGTGTCTGCTTTGCCCTCTCATTACTGAGTGTCCTGATTCTCCCTGGAAGAATAATTCCTGGAATTCTTGAGGGTGTATTGTTCATGGATGCTTTCTGTGCTGCAGTGGATTTAATTAGGGCAGGGAAAGCTGGAGGCTACTGGGACAGGCCCTGCTCCTCCCTACGCCCTGCAGCTACCAAATTCCTCACAGCCAGCTGTTCAAATTCCACTGGAATCTGGGATTAGCCTCCAGCTGGGAGCACATCTGGATGAGCTAAACCTGCCTGGCAGGGGTGAGATCCACGGGCAGCTTTGGAGTAGTTGAATGTAGATGTCAGCTCTGCTCGCAGAATTCTTTCAGCGGGGCGAGGGCGCAGAGTGGATTTCTTCATTTCATCCCACTCCACTTTCTTTCCCCTCAAAGGTTTGGATAAGATAGAATTCCTCCAGAGCCATGAGAACCAGGAGATCTACCAGAAAGCCTTTGATTTGATCGAGCACTACTTCGGGGTGGAGGACGACGCGGCCGTGGCTCCCCAGGTGGACGAGAACCAGCAGCAATACATCTTCCAGCAATCCGAGGCTCCCATGGAAGGATTCCAGCTATAATGTGCCCTGGGGAGAATCCTAAAAAAAAAAAAAAAAAACCCCCAAAAAAAACCACCACAAACTTTCTGGAAAGTTTGGGAGAGCAGCTGCTGGTCCTGGCTGGGAAGGCTGGACACCCACTCCACCTGGTTAGGAAAACTCTGCAAATACAAACAGCGCTCGGTCCTCCCGGAAAGAAGGGCAGTTCCTGCTCCTTGTTTCTTTGGGCTGCTGCTCACCTGTCTTTGGAGGCAGGAAGGACACGGAGGTGACAGGTGGCACCTCTTGGTGGCTTCTTCTTTGTGGTGGTGTCTCCCCAGTGCTGTTCTTACCTCGGGTACTCCAGCTTTGGGTTGGGTGAGGACACGGAGAGGAGGGAGCTGTTCTGGCCACAGTAATTCTGCAAAACGTGGGTTGATCTATTTAAATTTTTTTTCCTTTTTTTTTTTTTTCCTTTTTTTTTTTTTTCCTTTTTTTTTGTCTTTTTAAAATTTTTTGTTTTATTTTTTTTTTTTGTTTTGTTTTTGCACATGTTACTCTTTATTAAAGACTCTTAATATGCCAAGAGCAAAGTTTAGCCCTGGCCTTCCTCCTTCAGTGGACAGTCCTGGTGAAGCCAGGGCCAGTTCCCTGATGAAAAAATACTGAAAATGGACAGAAAAATGAGAAGTTCTCTCACTGCTGGGAAGTTGGTTTTGTTTTTGTTTTTTTTTTTTTTCCGCTGCTTCCCTTTGTCTAGATATTTTTTTGTTGTTGTTGTTTTTTGAAGAACTGCTAGTGGTATTTCGAAGGATTCAAAAAAAAAAAAAAAAAAGGCAACAAGAGCCCAAAGATGGGAACTGGGGTGGATTTTTTTGGAGCAGGAAGCACAGCTGCTGTTGCACAGGTTTGGTTTGCATTGTACTGACTGATATATCAGAGCTCTGAAATGCTGAAACCCACCTTCATCTTTACTTGAAATACTTTATTTTCCATGAGAAACGTGGTCTCCATTCTGGGTTTTTCCTGCCTTGGGGTGGTTTGGGGTGGAGGAAGATTTGGCTCCACCTGCCCGCGGTGGTGGGAGCTCCAGCAGCACCAGGTTTTCAGGTTTACCTCCTGCTCACAGTCGGATAATGCACATTTTACTTCCAAAAACGGCGAATCTCTTTATTTTTTTATATTATAGAGAGGTAGATATTTGTCTCATTGGGCCACAGAGAAAACTCTCCATGAAATTTCTGTCATCCCTGTCCGTAAGCACTGTGAGGCAGGCACACCTGGAACCCCCCCGGCCTCAGGGCTGTCCTGCTGCTTCTGCTGTTCCCTCGCCTCCTCCCGTGCGTGAACACGGAGCCGCCGGAGCCCCCTCGGCGCCTTTTGAGTGACTTTGCCACGATTTCAGTAAAAACGGAGGAGCAAACAGCGACTTGTGGGGGGGCGGGAGAGCCGAGCCCGTGTTGTGGAACGAATAAACTCCAGCTGTGCGGGTGCCCGGGTGTGGTGTGATGGGGGGGTCCGGGGGTGCTCGGGGCTGAGGGGGCTCCGTGACCTTGGGCGGGGCGGGAGGCCGCCCGGTACCGGCGGCGGCGCGCGCGGGCCGCGCTGGGAGCTGTAGTCCCCAGGGCGGCCATGCGCAGAGCATGCTGGGAGCTGTAGGCCACCGTTTCCCTTCTTTCCTTTCTCGTCCTCCTCTTCTTCCTCAACGCCGGGGCCTGGCGGGAGGTGTAGGATGCGGCTTCCTTCCCCCTTCCCT
>VZTE01000632.1:108818-119882 GCA_013397775.1 Eulacestoma nigropectus
GGTTCTCGCCTCCCGAGCCCCGGTTCTCGCCCCCTAAGGCCCGGCTCTTGCCCCTGAGCCCCGGCTCTTGCCCCCTAAAGCCCGGTTCTCGCCCCCCGAGCCCCGGTTCTCTCCCCCTAAGGCCCGGCTCTCGCCCCCCGAGCCCCGGCTCTCGCCCCCTAAGGCCCGGTTCTCGCCCCCTGAGCCCCGGTTCTCGCCCCCGAGCCCCGGCTCTCGCCCCCTCAGGCCCGGTTCTCGCCCCCGAGCCCCGGCTCTCGCCCGGGAGCCGCGCGGTTGCAGCAGCAGCGGAAAAGGAGCGCCCGAGGCGCGGGGCAGGTGCGGGTGAAGGGCGCTGCCCCGGAGATCCCGCACGTGGGTGCTGACACGGGCCGGGCGCTGCCGCCGCTTTTCCCCCGGGTTTTCCTTCCAGGAGCCCTGGCGGGGCTGGTCCCGGTGCGAGTGCGGCGGGGAGCACGGGAAGGGGCTCTGCCTGCTCTGGGCACAGCCCCTTCCTTCCCTCTAGACCGGCAGCGTCCTCAGCTCCTAATTCATGTGATAACCAGAGGGTGGGAAGGCTGAGAACATCCAAACCCTTCGGAGGGAGAGGGGATGAGGATGAGGAGCTGGGATTTCAGGCTCTCCTTAGCTGAGGGAATTCAGTAGGAATTGACCTCTGTGCTGTGCAGGCTCCATTCTCTGGGTCAGGTTTGAAATCCAAGAGTTGGGAAGGGCAGAAAGGGCTGAGGGGGTTGAGGCCAGTGGGAAAATTCTGTTACCTGTGGGTTGGGAGGTGCTGCCTTGCTCCAGGAGGGGATCCCAGCTCTCCACAGCTGGAATAGGAGCTATCCTGACACAAACTGGGAACCAAGAGATGCTTTCCTCAGCACAGAGCTCCTGCTGAGAACAGGCTCCTTCCCAGCCCGGGCTGATGACTCCTGAAATCCTCCAGATGTCCTTAAAGTCGCTCCTTTTCTGTTTGTGCAGAGTCTGAGAGGGTGGAAAGGCTGTGATGAAGAACCAGGGAGTGGAGACCAAAGCAGCTCCACGTCCTTCCAGAACAAGCAGCGGGATGGGGCTGGAAGAGGGAGACTCACCAGAGGCTGCAGCAGCCCCAGAAGGTGGGGGATCCCTGGGGACTGGGGGGGGTTCTGTCCCTGCCCACAGCCCGGGGCAGTGCTGGCATTCCCTGGAATGTGCGAGGGAGGGTCTGAGCCTGGGAAGAGCCAGGGAGCTGCTTTTTCTGCATGAGGTTGGGCCGCTCCATCCAGCTCTTTGTAGGGGCAGAAAATCCTGGTTTTCCAGGGCAGAAAATCCTGGGTTTTTCCCTATTTCCGTGTGTGTGCAGTCCTGGAGGAGTTACCCTTTCCTGGCTGCTGCCAGGATGTTCTGCCTGCTCCATCCCTGCTGCCCAGGGATGTTTGATCCCAGGGATCCAGCTGCTCACCCAGGTTTAAAATCCATTGTCATGCTAAAGAGTCCGGCCCTGCCAATTCCTGTGGGGGGGGGAAAAAGCTCACACACAACCTGCTTTCCTTGGAAAAAAGAGGGGAGAGGGGGGAATTTTCCCTCTTGACAGATGTCAGGGGCTCGGTCATGCTCTGCTGATCAAAGGAGAGGCAGTTGGGAATGCCCTGCCATTGTCAGGGCAGCTGGCTGGAGACGCAGGCGGAACAAAGCAGCTTATCCTGCTGGAAGTCCAGCCAGGAAGAACCTCCCGTTCCCTGCGTGCTTCCAGCAGGGTGAGGGGGGGGGAGCCTCATGTTTTGTGTTCCCGCTTTTCCCCGCAGCTCCCCTCACGCAGGAGGATCCCAAATCCTCCCGTCCCGCCGTGCGCGACGTCTCCGAGGAGCTGAGCCGGCAGCTGGAGGATATCCTGAACACCTACTGTGTGGATGCCAGCCAGGAGAATCCGGGGGAGGACGGAGGGCAGGGAGAGCCCCCCGAGCCCGAGGAGCCCGACAAGGGCCGGAGCGAATCCCCCAGGAACGGGGAGCAGGAGCCGGGCGGCCCCGAGATGAACGGGGAGAAGGAGAACACCAAGGGAAGCGAGGAATTCCGGCCCGGAGAGGAGGGCGGCGAGCGGGATCAGAAGAAGGCTCAGGAGAAGAAGAAAGCCAAGGGTTTAGGTGAGGGATTCCCTGCTCCAGCTGTGCCCGAGGGTAGCAGTGCGTGGATGGATGGGTTTTATACCACACTGATCATCCTCGGCGAAATCGGAGCCCTGGATGCGTTTGGGAACGTCCTCCTGTTCTGTGGGAGTGAGGAATGCACCCAGTGCAGCCTCTGAATTCCGGGGGTTTCTCTTCTCCTGGACACAGCTGGCTCCAGCCAGGGGTGGTTTTCCCCTCCAAAATCCAGGTCTCTCCCCAGCTGCTCCACTTGTTCTCCCACCATGGGGAAATGCTGGGAAGGCACCGGGGACCTGCTCAGTCCCTCTTTTCTCCACCTTTCCAAGCCAGAACTTGGTGTAAAGCCATTTTATCCCATTTATTTATTTATTCTCATTCCAGGCAAGGAAATCACTTTGCTGATGCAGACCCTGAACACCCTGAGCACGTCAGAGGAGAAACTGGCAGCGCTCTGCAAGAAATACGCTGAGCTGGTGAGTCCCGGGGCTGGGGGAGGACGTGGCAGCTCAGGGAGGCAGGAGAGGGCTTTGAGAGGGACATTCCAGGGATACACTGGAGCTTTGTGGTGTCCTGGCATCTCTGCAGCTCTGGAGGTCTGGATAAGAGAGGGTGGGTGTTGCTGGGTCCAGCCTGGTGTTGTTTGTGAAGCGTGAACAGGAGGGATTTTGGCAAATCTGGGTGCAGGAGGAGCTCGGATCTGTTTTCACACCCCAAAGCCTGATCCTGCATTTAACCAGAGCCAGTTCTGGGCACAGGTGGAGTTCCAAGCATGGATCTAGAACTGGAAGAGGTTTTGGGCTGCCTGTGCATGTCCAAAGTGTCTGTGGGTGGCTTTTCCCTGTGCTGGGGGAACCTGCAGGTCCTTCAGATTCCAGCAGGATGGGAGTTAAGGAAGGAGAAAGGCCCTTGGGTTCTGTGTCATTCCTGCCCTTCTCAGAAGTGTCACACAGCTCCTGTCCTCGGGGCACAGCTCTGCCCTGCTGCATCCCAGCCCTCTGCTCCCCTTTCCCAGCTGGAAGAGCACCGGAATTCCCAGAAGCAGATGAAGATCCTGCAGAAGAAGCAGAGCCAGCTGGTGCAGGAGAAGGATCACCTGCAGAGCGAGCACAGCAAGGCCATCCTGGCCCGGAGCAAGCTGGAGAGCCTGTGCCGGGAGCTGCAGAGGCACAACCGCACCCTCAAGGTGAGTTTCTCCAGGCTCTGCTCCTTCCTGAGCTCTTGGATCCCTCTCCATGGGCTCTCCGTGAGCCATTTTGGCAAGCCCACCTTTCCCAGTGGTTGCCCCCACTCTGCCATCAGGGCAGTGCTTTCATTTTGGCGTTGAGCCATCGTTCCCCACGGCGTCCAAGTTGTTATTTCAGGGTTTATCCACTGAAAAAAGGGAAGGGGGAAGGCTCGGAGTCCTCTCCTGATGGATATAAGGAATAGTTGGAGGCTGGATGGGTTGGGAGCATCAGTTTGGGCAGTTTCCTCCCTTCCCTGACGTGTCCCTCACACAGGAGGAGGGCGTCCAGCGCGCCAGGGAGGAGGAGGAGAAGAGGAAGGAGGTGACCTCGCATTTCCAGGTGACGCTGAACGACATCCAGCTGCAGATGGAGCAGCACAACGAGCGCAATTCCAAGCTGCGCCAGGAGAACATGGAGCTGGCAGAGAGGCTCAAGAAGCTCATCGAGCAGTACGAGCTGCGGGAGGAGGTGAGTCCGGGCAGGGAGGCTGTTCCTGCTGCCAGAGGGGAGGAGGAACCTCTGGATCGTCCCTGACCCGTGGTGTTCCCCCGGCAGCACATTGACAAGGTGTTCAAGCACAAGGAGCTGCAGCAGCAGCTGGTGGATGCCAAACTGCAGCAGGCGCAGGAGATGCTGAAGGAGGCGGAGGAGAGGCACCAGCGGGAGAAGGACTTTGTAAGTCTTGGAGCCTTCTGCTTTTTGCCTCTTACCGTGCATCCCTGGGTGTTATCCCAGATCTTGGCGTGCCCAGTGGCTGCTTCCTGAGCATCTTCAGGAGCCAGGCTGGAGCCCTGCTGTGCTCCTGGTGCCTCTCCCGTGCCGGGCCGTGCCAGGAGCATTCCCAGATAATGCTTTGCTCTTTCCTAGCTGCTGAAAGAAGCTGTGGAATCGCAGAGGATGTGCGAGCTGATGAAGCAGCAGGAGACCCACCTCAAGCAGCAGGTGAGTTCCCTGCTCTGTGTGCTCAGCCTGCTGTGTTTGGGGGGGTTTCCCTCCTTCCCTAAGCAAGGAACAACCCAAAGTTCCTTCATCTGGAAAACACAGTGGCAGGATCCCTCCTGGGCTTGGTTTTGGTGGGCTGAGACTTTGTTCGGGGATTCTTTCCCGGTGCTGGGAGCAGTCATGGGATCACCCTGCCACAGCCAGGAGGTGTTTGTAGAACACTCTGCTCCAAGGAGGTTCCCCTAGCACAGAATTTCCCTTTGGCAGAGCAGCTCCTGCTGTTTGTCCGTGTCCCAGGGCAGCAGCTCAGCCCTTGGCCGGCCTCTCCCCAACAGGGATTGGGTGCCATGAGCTCCCTGTCTCTGCCCACAGCTGGCTCTCTACACAGAGAAGTTTGAGGAGTTCCAGAACACCCTCTCCAAAAGCAGTGAAGTGTTCACCACGTTCAAACAGGAGATGGAGAAGGTGGGTGATGCTTTTTCCTCACTGCTGGGAGCTGGAAGAGCCCCAGCTCTGTAATTTCAGTTCATTTTGGGTCTAGACCCATTTAGGGGGTGGCACATGAGGACTTGTGGGGTGTCACTGCAATGTTCTGCCTGGGGTTTATTTATTTTGGGGTGTCCTGAGCAGGGCCAGGACTTGGACTTTGATCCCTGTGGGTCCCTTCCGACTCAGGGCGTTTTGTGACTCGATTTGTGCCCTTCCTCTGCTTCTGCAGATGACCAAGAAGATCAAGAAGCTGGAGAAGGAGACCACCATGTACCGCTCCCGCTGGGAGAGCAGCAACAAGGCCCTCCTGGAGATGGCAGAAGAGGTGAGGGGAGGCTCTGGAGCAGCTGGGGAGGGGTGGGATGGGGACAGGACAGATCCTGCCTTGGTGCTCTGTGGGGGCAGAGGGAGAAGGAAGCCGTGACGCTGCTTTGGATGCTGAAGGTTTGCTTGGTCACGGGGATTTTCTCCTCAGGCTTCCCTAGAATCAGTCATGGAATGGTTTGGGTTGGAAGGAGCCTTAAAGTTCATCCAGTTCCACCCCGTTTCAGGACAAGCAAGATCCCACCCCAAAGGGCGTTGTTAAAGCTTCACAGGATCCCAGGATGGTTTGGGTTGGAAGAAGCTTAAAGATCACCCAGTGCCACCCCCTGCCATGGGCAGGGACACTTCCAGTGTCCCAGGGTGCTCCAAACCTGGCCTTGGGCACTTCCAGGGATGGGGCAGCCACAGCTTCACCGGGCAACCTGTGCCAGGGCCTCCCCACCCACACAGGGAGGAATTTCATCCCGATATCCCATCTAACCCTGCCCTTTCTCCCTTTAAAACCATCCCCCTGCCCTGTCACTGTACCCCTGGGGTTTCATCTCTCCCTTTGTGCCTCTCTCCTGCAGAAAACCCTGCGGGACAAGGAGCTGGAGGGGCTCCAGGTGAAAATCCAGCGCCTGGAGAAGCTGTGCCGGGCGCTGCAGACGGAGCGCAACGACCTCAACAAGAAGGTGCAGGACCTGTGCGCCCACACGGACCTGCTGGAGCCCTTGAAGGACCCATCCCGGGACAGCTGCGAGGCCGCGGGAAGCGCTCCGGATCCCCTGAGCTCGGGAAAGGCCACGCACAGCCCGGATCCCGCGGAAATCCCGGCAGAACTGAGCACGGGAGGCGCGGGGCAGAGCGGGACTGAGGAGGGGATTCGGGGCACCGACTGAGCCCCGGGCAGGGCGCTGAGGTGGGGTGAGGGAGGGTGGCCTGGGAGCTGCTTTAGACTCCCCCTCTCCCGGTCCTGGGACAGGTGGAAAAGGACAGGACACAGCCCTCCTGGGGATGGGAGATTTCCTAGCTTAGGTTTTTGGAGGGTTTTTTTAAGATTTTATATATATNTATGTCATAGCAAAGTTAATGTAACAATTGATTTCTAAGAGATATACTAAATAGTGTTTAAATTTATTTTATATATATATATATATATATATATATGAGATATATAAAAACGTGCAGGGCAACACTTTATCTGTGGATATCCATGAGAAGCAGAAGGGCCCAGCTCCCTGCCTGGTGTGAATATTGAACCTATGGAGCCTCAACTGATCGTCCCTCTCACTAAAAGACCTTGGCACTGGCAGGCTCAGGAAAGCAGATCCAGGGATCTGTGCACGGGGACGAGGGACGCGCCTCCACCGTCACAACGACCCCACCCTGGAGTGAAAGCAGAGCTGGGAGAATTCCGGAGCATTCCCAGCGCTGGATTCTCCCTCTTCCCTCTGCCAGGCAGGAGGGAGCTCCCGGACTGGCTCTTGCTGGCAGCTCGTGCGTGAGCTGAGGGCACAAGAGGCCGTTCCCCTCCTCTCTGTGGGTTCCGTGCGTGGAATGGGGACGAGGAGAAGCAGGAAGGGGGTGCCTGGTCCCTCCCCCGGGATTTTTGCTCTTGCCAGGCCCTGCCGATGTCTCAACCGCCTTACGATTCACAGTTGCCTCTTTGCTGAACGCACACGTGCACAAAGTGTATTAAACAGTTAATCCAAAGGTCTAATTCCCAAGTGTTTCGCATCGTTGTGCACAGGGAATTGGGGAGGTGCCCCCGAGCCCCTCTGCCCCAGCCCCGGAGGCATCCACGGAGCTGGGACTCCAGGAGGATCCAACCTCAGACCTGCGCGTGCTCCAGGGCTGCTGCTCCAGCCGGATCGCCGGGATCGGCTCCAGGACTGCGCCGCGGGGCTGCTCCTTCCCTGGGGTGCCTGTGCTATCCCAGCCCCGCTTTTCCTTCCCCTCTCTGCCTGGAAGAGCATCTCCCCAGTGCTCTGCGGGGCCTGGATGTGCTGGGAGGGAGTTTAGGGACAGACGTGGGACGTGCTGGCACCGGGTTTTGGGATATTCTTTACTTTCTCGAGACTTTTCTCTTCCCGCTGTTCTTTTGGAAGACTTGACTCGCTTCAAACCTCGCTGCAGCTTCTCTTTGTGACAGACTTTACTCCCAGCATTGCCTTCCTTCTGCTGGAAGCTGAAGCCAGCTGGCTGGAGACGTTCCCCACCGTGGATGTGTCCAGTGGGTCAGTTTGGGATTCTCTTCTGGCACCGCAGCTGCTCTCACACCTTCCCTCCATGAACGGCCTGCCTCCGTGTCCCCTTTTCCTCCAGGGGATTCCAGGGAATCCAGGTCTAAGGAAAGCAGCAGGGACAGGCCCTGAGTCTCCACAGAGCCGTGGCTGGACATCCACCGGGACAAGCCCTGGAGCCGAGCGTGGCTTTGTCCTCCAGCCCCTCAGCGCGGTTCCCCCGGGACGAGCCCTGAATGTAGCTCAGGCCTGGTGGGACCCCCCCCATTCCCGGCAGCCGGGCTGAGCGAGGGCTGCTGCCGGGATCTGGACTTCTCCCGCTCCTTCAGTAAAAGGAAAACCCCTTAGAAATTCACCAAACCCCCTTTTTTTTTTCCATCTTTTCCCTGTTACGGTACCGAAACCTCCGCGGGGGCTGTTGTGTGTATCCTGTATCCAGTAGAAACACTCCCGACCTCGCTGCTGCCTCTGGTGTCTCTCGTTCTTCACCACGGGGGGAGTGAAGATTTTGGGGTGTGGGGTGGCCACATCAGCCTCTGTGGGAGACAATTCCCTGTCTCCCAGGGCTCTGCTCCTGCCTTTCCGCTGGGAATGAGGTGGGCGAGGCTGGGACGGACGTTTTGCTGCAGTGGAGATGGGATGTCCTTGCTAAGAGAGGACACTGGCGGTGTCCCCAGCACGGGGCCTCTCAGCGTGGCTCTCCCTCCCCGGGATGCTGCAGCCACCAAGAGCCACCAGCCCTGCGGGTCCAGGCCCTGGGGGTATCAATCCCCCCCTCCCCGGGATGCTGCAGCCACCAAGAGCCACCAGCCCTGCGGGTCCAGGCCCTGGGGGTATCAATCCCCCCCTCCCGGCTGCTCCCCTGTGCCCCCCATCGGCTCCAGAATGTCCAAGATCGGTTTAAAATCCTGCCGGGATTTACAGAAGCAGCCGCGCTCGGCCTGGAGGGGGGGGACGGGACTTGTCTAATCCCGGCCCTGCGCCAGGGCTGGAGGCCCTGCCCGGCTCCTTCCCGGCTCCTTCCTGCAGGGACGGATCCCGCGATCGCGGCACTGCGGTGACACCGGAGGGGACTCGGGGTAAACCCCGCGGCCGGGGGGCGGGAGGGGGTGGCAGGACCGACCCGGGGGCTCCGCGGGCTCCGCTGCCGCCAGCGCTGCCCGGGCTCGGGGGCCGGATCCCGCCCCATTCCCGATCCTGCGGGACGCTGATCCCGGGGCTGAGGCTGGGGCCAGGTCCGGGGGTCCTGCGGGCAGCCGGTGTCCGGCGGAGCCTGGAGGAAGTTCCCTTTCCCTTTAAATGCAAATCCCAGGCTGTGCGGACGGTGTCCAGCGAGCTCGGGGTGTCCGGCAGGATCGGGGTGTCCATCGGGATCGGGGTGTCCAGCGGGTCCCGGAGGCCAGAGCGGGCCTGGCGCAGGTCAGTCCCGGGCCGTGGCTCTCCGGACGGCGGCCGGAGGCTGCGGAGCGAGGGGACAAAGGGGCTCCGCAGCCCCCGGAGCTGCCCCGTAGCCCCCGGAGCTGCCCCGTCCCGGCGCCGCGCGGGGCCCGGGGCTCGGGGGGGCTCGGCGGGACCCCCGGGGTGACGGTCCCTGCCCCGCTCTCGCCGGGGTCATTCGGGGCCGAAATCCTCTTTTCCATGGGGAAAACGCCGAGAGCCGAGGCCGGGCCGGAGCTGCGGCTGCGGTTCAGGCCCCGGCCGAGCCCCGCGCGGGGATGCTCCGGGCGCCCGGAGAGCGGAGCCCCGCCGGGAACGGGGGGCCGAGCTCCTGCTCCGGTCCTCCCGCCGCCACCGAGCCCTGGAGCGGCTCGCGGTGGCCGTGGCTGTCACTTCTTATCCTGGGGGTCCCGGGGCTCGTGTCTGTCTCTCCCTTGTCCCGGGGGTCCCCGTGCCTGTCCCCCCCTTGTCCCGGGGGTCCCGGGGCCCGTGGCTGTCCCCCCCTTGTCCCGGGGGTCCCCGAGCCCCCCCGCTGTGCCCCGGGCAGCCGCGTCCTCTCCGCGAACATCGTCTCCGTGCAGGGAAGGAGGCTCCGAGCGCCGTGTCCGTCCCACGCAGGGTCCCCGTCCCGCCGCCCCCGCAGCCCCCGCAGCCCCCGCAGCGCCGGCCATGGAGGAGCGGAGGAAGAAGCGGAGCCCCAAGACCTGCCTGGCTCAGCCGGCGCCCGCCGGGGCCCCGCGGCCGCTGCCCCCGAGCAAGAGCACGTCCTTCGCGCTGCCGCTGCCCACGCTGCCCTCGCCCCGGCAGCGGCCCCGGCCCCGGCGGTCAGTGCGGCCAGAGGGGACCCGCGGGAGCCCGGCCGGAGCCCCCGGGGCGATGCCAACGCCGTGTTCCCCGCGCAGGACCAGCAAGGAACGGGCGCGGGCGGGCGCGGGGGGGTCCCGGGGGGCCCCGCTCCAGCACAGCTTCCTCACGGACGTGTCCGACGTGTGCGAGATGGAGGGGGGGCTGCTCAGCCTCCTCAGCGACTTCCACTCGGGAAAGCTGCAGGCGTTCGGTGAGGGGAGGGATTGGGGTGCGCGGGGTGGGGTGGATCCGTAGGGAAGGAGGGATGAGCTGGGGGAGGGATGGATGGATCCATGGATGGAGGGAGGGATGGATGCAGGGATGGATGGAGGGAGGGATGGATGGATGGATGGAGGGATGGATGGATGGATGCAGGGATGGATGGAGGGAGGGATGGATGGATGGATGGAGGGATGGTTCCATAGGGAAGGAGGGGTGGGCTGTGGGATGGGATGGGATGGGATGGGATGGGATGGGATGGGATGGGATGGGATGGATCCATCCCATGGGTACAGGGAAGGGGTGAGCTGGGGAATTTTGGATCCACAGGGAAGGGGCGGGATGGGGAAGATGTTGGATCCATAGGGAAGGAATGGGCTGGAGGATGTGAGGGATCTTTCCCATGGATCCAGGGAAGGAAGGAGCAGGGGGCTGTGAGGGATCTTTCCCATGGATCCAGGGAAGGAAGGAGCAGGGGGCTGTGAGGGATCTTTCCCATGGATCCAGGGAAGGAAGGAGCAGGCGGCTGTGAGGGGTCTTTCCCATGGATCCAGGGAAGGAAGGAGCAGGGGGCTGTGAGGGATCTTTCCCATGGATCCAGGGAAGGAGTGCTCCTTCGAGCAGCTGGAGCACGTGCGGGAGATGCAGGAGAAGCTGGCGCGGCTCCACTTCGGCCTCGACGTGTGCGTGGAGGAGCTCCCCGAGGAGCAGAAGAAGGCGGCGGCCGACAGGAACCTGGACCAGCTGCTGGCACACGTGAGCCACACCCCTGCCCCCTGCCAGGGCCCCGAGACCCCCGGGGTCCCCTCCGGTCCCTCAGCCTCTGCCTTTGCTCCCGCAGCTGGAAGAGCTCAGCAGCTCCATGTATCCTTGGCTGGCAGCGGGGGCGGCCTGGTGGCGGTGGCAGCGGTGGCAGCGGTGGCAGTGATGGTGGCAGTGATGGCACTGGGTGGCAGCGGTGATGAGGGCAGTGGCAGTGATGGCAGTGACAGTGGCAGTGATGATGGTGGCAGTGATGGCACTGGGTGGCAGCGGTGACCGTGGCAGTGGCAGCAGTGGCAGTGGTGGCCGTGATGAGGGTGGCAGTGGTGGGGGTGATGGCAGTGACAGCGATGGCAGCGATGATGGTGCCAGTGGTGACAGTGGCAGTGCTGACAATGACAGTGGTGGCAGTGCCAGTGGTGGCAATGACAGTGGTGGCAGTGACGGTGGTGGCAGTGGCGGTGGGGGCAGGGGGGGGGGGGGGAG
>VZTE01000632.1:155783-166710 GCA_013397775.1 Eulacestoma nigropectus
AGCCCGGGGCACACCGCGCCCCCCCCCCCATCCCTAAAATGCCTGCTTGGAACTTAAAGAGTGCCAGAATTCCAGAACAGCCTGGAAAAATTGGTCTCTGTGTCCAAATCTGGGTTTAATCTGAAAAAAAAAGGCAGGGTTAGCTGGGATATTGGGAAGGAATCCTTCCCTGTGAGGGTGGTGAGGGGCTGGGATAGAATTCCCAGAGAAGTTGGAATCCCTGGAAGTGTCCAAGGCCAGGTTGGAGCAACCTGGGACAGCGGAAAGTTCCCTGCCCGTGAAACTGGATTAAATTTTAAGTTTTCTCCCAACCCAAACCATTCTGGGACTCTGAAATTTATCTCAATCCTTAGAGTACAACAAATTCACAGAGCAGTTTGTTGGTTTTGTGAACTGTAATATTGAAAGGCACGAAATTCTATCTTAAATAAGAAATAAGCAGTTGTTTCGTTTGAGATGCTGCTGCCCTTGCAGGTCTTTGCTGCAGGGGAACTTCACAAATTT
This sequence comes from Eulacestoma nigropectus, assembly GCA_013397775.1. Classification (NCBI taxonomy): domain Eukaryota; kingdom Metazoa; phylum Chordata; class Aves; order Passeriformes; genus Eulacestoma; species Eulacestoma nigropectus. The sequence continues at coordinate 156,288 of VZTE01000632.1, forward strand.
GGGTTCCATGCTCTGTGGTCAGGTTTTAGTGCCTTTTTTTGGTTTTTTTTCCTTTCTTTTTCCCCTCCTCTTTTCTGAGCAGCTCTCAAATGTCCACAGCTGAGGGGTGAAAAGCTGCTTTTAGGGCGGGGAAATGAACAATTTGTTTATCTGGGCCTTTTGTTTTCCACACGGAGAGGCTGTAACAGCCCAGCCTGGTGTGGGAATTCCCCCTATTTCATGGGGAAGGTATCCAAAGGGTCCTTTCTGGAATCCTGAGGGGGTTTGGAATGGTTTAGATGGAACTTCTCCATGAAAAGCTCCTCGTGGAGGGATTTGTTTAACCCCAGCAGAGGAAGAGGTGCCTGCTAAGTTCACACTTCTTAATCTGCTCTGACGTCCAGGAGCAGCTGAGCTCATCCATGGATCCACAGGACTTGGGATGTGCTCAGCACAGGGAACAGGAGCTCAGGGTTGGCCCAGGGCACTCCACTGACAGCTGCTGGTGATTTTTTAAAAGCTTCACGGAGTTCTGTGCTTGTATTTCCCAGGCAGAGCCTCAAACATCTCCTCCAAGTTGCCCAAACCTCGATTTAGGGATAGTTTTAGGGATGTATTTTCCTGTCAGGATGGTTACCTCCGTAAAATACCAGCATGGATCTCCAGAATTTCAGAAAATAGAATTATTTTCAGTGAAAAGAAATGTATTTTACTGAAAAGAATTCTGTTTACTGAGAGAACACAACCCCCCCCCATTTCCCCAGAGCTCCACAGACAGGTAAATTCCAGCAGCAGACTTGCCTGGATGTGGGATTTGCACCGCTGGCATCTCCTTTTCCTGCCCAAAAATAGATCCCAGTCCACAAGAGGAAAAACTGCTTCTGCTGGATGTTGAGAGTGGTGATGAAATATTAATTCTCCCCACTGAGTCACCAGCCAGACCGGATTGGATCTGCTGCTTCCCAAACGGATCCAGGAGCAACTTGGTCTGGTTTCCCAGGAAAATGAGGCTTGGGAGAGATTCCTGCTCCTGGCAGCCAAATCAGGCAGGAGGCAGAAATCTGAAAGTGAAATTCCTGTAAATTACAGGGAAGTAAGTCCCGCTGGGAAAGGAGGTGGAATGAAAAACCCCAGTTAGCAGTGGGGGAATGAAGTGTGAGCTCAGTTTGGAGAAAATCCACGTGGGGAGGTGACCTGTGGGATTTGCAGGAAGGTGACTTTGTTCTCCTGGTCCCGTAGGATAATTCCTCAGGGGTGCCTGGAAAGGCCTGGGAATCCTCTGGAGGATTTCAAGGAATAAAAAAGGGTGAAAACGACTGTGAAGCTGTAAAAGCAGAGCTGGGGTGGTGTTTGCTGAGTGGCAGAGTTCCCTGGGTCCCGTTTCCCTTGGGTAAACAGGAGGAAAGAGAGGCAAAGGCCGGGTGTTCCTGGGCTGAGTCACCGTCTGAGCCGGGATTAACTCCCGTGGCCCCTGTGGCTTCTGCTCCCAGCGCTCCGTGAAACCTGGGAGAGATTCCTGGCGCTCAGCCTGTGCCCAAAGCTCCTCTGGCCCGGAGATCTTGGAGCTTCTTCCTCGTAACTGACAGAACCATGGGATGGTTTGGGCTGGAAGGGAGCTGAGAGATGATCCAGCATCAGTGATCCAATTCCAAGGGCAGGGACACCTTCCCGCTGGTGGCAGTGTGATGTTGGCGTTCCAAATTCCCCGAATTTCCAAACTGCTGTCTCCTTGGAGGATGAACTTCTCTGAATCCATGGATATCCCTGTGAAAATGGGAAATCCCATTCCCCACGAAGGAGAAATAAATCCCAGAGGGACCTGATGGCTCGGCCCTGATTCCCTCTGCAGGAACTGAGGATAAACTCCTTTCTGCTTCCAGGTGATGTTGGGAATTATTATTATGGCCAAGGACATCCCATGAAACCCCACAGGATCCGCATGACCCACAACCTCCTGCTCAACTATGGCCTCTACAGGAAGATGGAGATCTACGTAAGTGTGGGGCTGCTCATCAAGAGAAAGAGTTAGAAAATGTCATAATTTATGTTTCAGGCTTGAATTTTGGAGCTTTTTTCGGGAAGGAAAGGAATAAATCCCAACCAGTTGTGTTGATGTATTTCTGAGTGTTGGAGTGAGGGGGGTTCTGTGCTTCAGAGAGGCTTTGGAGACTGGAAAATTGCTTTTTATCCTTGAAATTAGATTTATGCCCATGCCTGCATGTGTAACACTTGCCAACAGAGGCATTCCTGCCTTTCAAATTAAGTTTTTCTTGTTTAACGCTGCTGGCTTGAGGCTTTTTTGCAGTTTCTGGGGGTAAATCTGGGATTTAAAACGGGAATCAGGGAGGGGGATGAATTCCAGAACAATCCTTGCTGTCCTTGCAGCGTCCCCACAAGGCGAATGCAGAGGAGATGACCAAGTACCACAGCGATGATTACATCAAATTCCTGAGGTCCATCCGCCCTGACAACATGTCTGAGTACAGCAAGCAGATGCAAAGATGTGAGTGATGCTGCAGCTTCAAATCTGGGATCTGGGAATCCCAGCCCAGCTCTAGAAGTTTGGGATAAAAACAGGAGGAAGAACCACGGGAAGTTGTCTTGCTCCTGACTTTGCTTTTGATTTTGGTGGTGAATAAACATTTTAAAACCAGGTTCCTCTCTCAAGCCAAAGGAGCTGAGGGGAGTCCTTTGACCTGGCTGTATTTTGGGTTTTTCTTGTTGTCTGAATTCCCTTCCTGGCTTGGAGATGACAGAACTACTCTCATTTGTGACCTGCATGGGTTTTGTGTCAATGCTCATCTTCAACCAGAAAAGTTGGGGCATTTAAAACCAGGAAACTAAAAAACCCCAACTGCTCAATTCTACCCCAGATCTGAAGGGTTTTCAGGGCAGTGGCAGCTTGGAAATGGGGCAGGGTTGAGATACTCATTAACACCTCATGGATTTATTGGTTAATTGTGAGCTGATGTCTTGTTCCAACCTCTCCAATCCACGGAAAGGCTCTTTAATGGTAGAAAAACCTGGATTTGGTGTCTCTGCCGCTCTGAGCTGATGTTTTTTGGCAAAGCAGATTTCTAACAAGTCCAGACAAACAGTGGGGAAAGCTCAAGCTTCATTGAAACAACATTTTAGTCTTGGAAAACCCCCTGTGAGCTGAAGGGGACAGATATTAAAGCACAAGATTCATGATTAATACACACTGAAAGCCTCCCCCCAGTCCATGATATTCTTTAATCCACCAAATGACATCCAGCAAAGTGCATTTTTACCCAAACTGACCTGTTTACCCCTGGAGCAGCCACAGCTCATGAACACTCTGCTCTCTCTGGCACTCAGTGTTTTCTGCACTGTGGTTTTTTTCCTGAAGAAGCCAAAATCTGAAAATGAAACATGCAAAGGGCAGAGCTTTTCTTCAACAAAACCTGCTGGAAATGGAATGAACAGACTCTAATTCCATTCTTGCATGCCAGACTTGGGCAGAGCGAATCAAAAGGGCCTGGAGTTTAATTTCTTGTAATGAGTAACTATTTTTAATAGTGGAATTAATTACAGTAAAGATTTATTGAGGCCAAAACTCCAGTTGTGCTGAGAACCCAAAACCGTGTGATTTGAAGTAAAAAGGAGTGTGCAAAGTGTCAGCCACGCATTTCCATTTTACCATTTGATCACAGCATTTTGTTGTTCAACACTTTTGGCCGCTTTTCAAATCCAAGTGGTGGTGTAAGCTTTGGGTTTTATTTCTGGTTTTATGCTCATGACTCTTTTCCATTCTTTTCCAGTTAACGTTGGGGAGGACTGCCCTGTGTTTGATGGGCTCTTTGAGTTCTGTCAGCTCTCTGCTGGAGGCTCTGTTGGTAAGATCACAAATCCTGTGCATTTTTTATTTCCCTCTTCAGCAGATGCGTTCCATGGAGTTGTGTCCCTCTGAATCTCCTTTTGATTTCCTTAATAATCAAATCCAAGTTTCTCCCTGTGGATCCAAGCTTTGCCTATTGATGAATCCCCCTCCATTTGTTAATCACTATTTTGGGTTACCTCACTGAGCGTGTGAATGGCTCTGTAACATCACCAGTGGCAGAGTTAAAACAAAACCACAACAGCAGGGTTGAATAAAAAAAAATCAATGTGAGTTAAACATTAAAATAAAAGTTGTAAAACTCTTGCTCTGGGCAGGCACAACCTGAAAAGGAAAGAACAGGGTGACTTAGCTGCTGTTTTTAACAAAAAACCACCAACTCTGGACATGAGGCAAAGCTGAAACTGAAAGGTTTGAGAGGGCTGGAACATTTAAATGTTTTCTGTTTTCTCATACTTCGCAGAAAGGCTGCTGGGGAACTGTTGGTGTGCACAGCCTGAGAGCTCTGTGGCTGCTGCTCCCACAATGACACCTCGAGTCTATTTCCTGTGCCAGCAGCACCTCCAGCACTGACTGCAGCACTTTTTGAAGCAGCTCTGTGCTCTCTCTGCTCCCAGGGCTGGAGAACTCCACAGCATCTCTGATTTTTTTAATCCTGGGAGACTTGCAGAACGTGCAGAAAGTTGATGGAAGGGGCTGGGGGAGGAGAACTTCCTTTGCCTGGGTGCATTTTCACTCAATGACGTGAACATATCTCAGATAAAACCTTGCATCGAAAAGATTTGTTCAGGGCCCTGAGAAATCCAGATTGCCTTCAGTGTGACCCCAGCTGGGTGCTGGGGACTGGTTTGTGCAGATTTTTCTGCTCTGAGGCAGAAGTGGGAAGGGATGAGAAGTGTGTATCCCATTTCCATCCCTTCCCTTGGTTTGTGAGGACATCCAGAGGCAAACCCTTGGGCTGGAGCTTTGTGGAGCCCCCCCAAAAACCCCGGGCTTCACCTCAGGCTCTGTCCCGGGGCTTTCACTCTTGTTTTAACCTCTCTGTGATGTTCTCCCCCAGCCAGTGCTGTGAAGCTGAACAAGCAGCAGACAGACATCGCTGTGAACTGGGCAGGAGGCCTCCACCACGCCAAGAAATCGGAGGCTTCCGGCTTCTGCTACGTCAACGACATCGTCCTGGCCATCCTGGAGCTCCTCAAGTATGGGCAGCACCACTGACCCCTCTTCCTCAGTGCTTTCTCCCCAGGATTTTTATTTTATTCCCTATTTTTCAGCCGGTTTCCCAGCAGAGCTGATTTTTTCTGGGCTGTGCTCCCCTCTGTCGCAGAGGGATTTGTCCAGCAGGAGGCAGAAGCTGTTGGGAGCATTGTGCTGCTGCTCTTTGTCCCTCCCCTCTGCCACCCTCCCTTGGCTGTGACAGCTCCTGGCTCCAGGCAAACCTCACTGGGAGAGGCTTGGGCATAAAAATGTGCATAAAAATGCACTTTATTGGCTGAATCTGAACAAACTGAGCTGCCCTCAAGGATCAGCTGCAGCAGCAAAAGTCACTCTATTTTCTGTTCCGCTGCTGTCCCTTCCCTGCAGCTCCTTCCCCTGTAAATCCTGGGGGCTAGCCCTGAATTCCATGCTCTCCTCCCAGTTTCTTCTGCTCTGGAGGCAGTTTTTCCTCAGAATAAATGCAATATCCTGGCTTTTTTCCAGGTACCACCAGCGGGTGCTGTACATTGACATCGACATTCACCACGGGGACGGGGTGGAGGAGGCCTTTTACACCACAGACCGTGTCATGACCGTGTCCTTCCACAAGTATGGAGAATATTTCCCAGGAACTGGGGACCTGAGGGTGAGAGCCACAAAATTCCCCTGAAATTTCATCTTTTTCCAGTTGTCACTGCTCTCCTGGCTGTCCCTGCTCAGAGTGACACCCGTTTTCTGAGGGCAGAGGTGTGCGTGGGAGGCTCCTTGATCGTTTATTAAACCCAAATCTTTGCTTTCAGTCTCTCAGCAGCCTTCTGGTGGGGTTGTGCTCCCAAAAATGACTCTGAAAGGTGACATTTTGGTCACCTTGCAGACCCGGCTGGGTGACACAAGCTCTTGGGTGAAGGTTTCTGAGGGAGTGTGAGTGGATTTTTAGTGGCATTTCCTGCAGTGACTCAGTTCTGTGGAACTGTATCACTCAGATAAAGTCACCTTGTGACCTCTGACACTGCCAGAACTTCTGTTCTCAGGGGTGAAAGGTTCTTTACTTACTTTTTCTGAGATTTTTACAGGAATTGTGGTTTTTCTGATCGAAATCCTCTCATTTTCACTCGGGATTTGTATTTTTTCAGTCCTGCCCAGAGCCTGGTGCTGGTGCAGCTGCACCGTAGATGAAATAACTATTTTTAATAAACCACTTGGGTGTGAGAGTGATGAAAGAAATGTTAAAATATGTTTTCTTTTAGAGTAGAATATTTAATTTTAATTTTAAAGCAGAATTCAAGGCCTGAATAGATTCAGTGCCTGGTCTGGCCAGCCTAGACCGCTGCTGTGCATCTCTGCAGTGAACAGCTCTGGCTTTAATATTTGGATTACACTGGAATCCAAGCTTCCCTTCCCAGTTTGGAGCAGAATCTTGGATTTCTGGTGAGCTCTGGTCTCCTCTCTCACCCCACAGGACATTGGGGCGGGCAAAGGGAAGTACTACGCCGTCAATTACCCGCTCCGGGACGGCATCGACGACGAGTCCTACGAAGCCATTTTCAAGCCTGTAAGTGAAGCCTCCTCTGCTGAGGGATCCTCTGTGGGTCCCACTTTGTCCTTGGGGCCGTTCTTTGGGGACTTTTTATTGAGTTTTCCGTGACAGGATTCACCGAGGGCTCTGTTCCCCCCGAACAATCGCGGCCTGTGCGGGAGCTCCTCGGTGTGAGAGCCCCAGTGTTAGCAGGGCAGCTGTGGGAGCACCAGGGATGTCTTCACGTGCCTGGCTGCCGTGGCTGTCGCTGTGCTGCTGTGCCAGGGGCCTGTGGGCAGGGGGTGACAAGGGCTTTGTTGTTTAGGTGATCTCCAAAGTGATGGAGACGTTCCAGCCCAGCGCCGTCGTCCTGCAGTGCGGCTCCGATTCCCTGTCTGGGGACAGGCTGGGCTGCTTCAACCTCACCATCAAAGGTAGGAGCTGAACTGGCACAGTTCACAGCATGAAATTCCATGGGAAACTAGGGATTTATGCCATGAGTGTGACCTTTTTTTTCCCCCTGCAGGCCATGCCAAGTGTGTGGAGTTCGTGAAGAGCTTTAACCTGCCCATGCTGATGCTGGGAGGAGGGGGGTACACGATCCGCAACGTGGCCCGCTGCTGGACCTATGAGACTGCTGTGGCTTTGGACACTGAGATTCCCAACGGTAATTCCCCCCTGGAGCCCTGAAACGGGACTTAGGGACAGTGATATCCCAGTGACAGCTCAGGGAAACGGTGCTGCTGGGGTTTTGTGACCTCTGGATTATCCCTTTTGGATGCCCTCAGTGCTGTAGCTGCTCCCGTGTCATCCCGGTGATAATTTCCTGTTCATTCCTTTTCATTTCCCCCCAGAACTTCCTTACAACGACTACTTCGAGTACTTTGGGCCAGACTTCAAGCTCCACATCAGCCCCTCCAACATGACCAACCAGAACACCAACGAATACCTGGAGAAAATCAAGTGAGCGTTGGGGAATGACCCTTCCCCGGGGGCTGGAGGCCCTGGGTGGCCCCCGGTGACAAAATCTCCTTCCCCTGGCTGGCTCTAGGCAGCGGCTCTTCGAGAACCTGCGCATGCTCCCTCACGCTCCCGGGGTCCAGATGCAGCCAATTCCCGAGGATGCTGTCCAGGAAGACAGTGGGGATGAGGAGGAGGACGATCCCGAGAAACGCATTTCCAGTAGGTGCCGGGAATTCTGCTGGGATTTGTGCCCAAAGCTGAGCAGGATCCATGAGCTGTTCATGAGGAGAGGAGGATGTAGGGTTTAGATCCAGTTCTGACTCCAGGATTTATTCCCTGATCCTGGAGTCTCACTTTGAATCCATCCCCACCTCCCTCTGATGGATTTTGTAGGACAAAGCACTGCTGGGCACTGCAGGATCTCTTCTGCCAGGTGATTTCCATTAAACCTCAGGTTTTAATGGGAGAATTCCAACAGTTGCTGGGTGCTGGGACAGAATCCTTGGCAGAATCCTTCTGGGGGTGATCCCAACAGTGGAAAATGGAGCTTTGTGTCCAGCTTGACCCTTGGCATCTGGCAGACAGATTTTGCAGTGGGAGGCTGGTTCTAAACCTGCTCATGCTGTCAGGTCTAGACATCCCACTGTGCCTAATCCAAGCTGTCCGTGTGATCTTGGATCTTGGGGCAGGAGCAGTTGGGAAGGGATGAGTTCAAAGATGCAGCAGGTCCCGAGATAAAGTGTTTTTATCGTGGCCTAATCCTGATTTATGTGGGCTCCACTCAGAGAATTAATGCTGGGAGCCTCCTGATTGGAAAAATCTGCTCAGCCAACCTCTGTCCTCTCCCCTCTCAGTCCGAAATTCCAACAAGAGGATATCCTGTGACGAGGAATTCTCCGACTCCGAGGACGAGGGGGAGGGAGGGCGCAAAAACGTCGCCAACTTCAAGAAAGCCAAGCGTGTGAAAGCAGAGGAGGAGAAGGAGGAAGAGGAGAAGAAAGGTGAGCAGGAAAGCTGGCACCTCCTGGAATCCTGCCTGGCTTCTCCTTCCCTCCTGCACGGCTCTGTGTCTTTATTTATTTGTTTATTTTTTTTCCAGAGGAGAAGGAAGAGGAGAAAGCAAAAGAGGAAAAAGCAGCAGCAGCAGCAGCAGCAGTGGCAGCAGCAGAACCCAAAGGGTGAGCCTGGCTCACTCCCCGTGCCCAGGAGGGGTTTGGGGAGGGTTGAGGGGTTGATGTGACAATTTGGGTGGCACTTTGGGTGGCACTTGGGGTGGCTTTGTCACGGCTTCTTCACGGGCAGAAATTTGCAGGTGTTGAGAGGGCGGAAAAACAAAACCACTGCTCGTTCCTTCAGCAATATATTAAATTTTAGCTGAAAATGACCCAGATAAGCAACATTTTTCATGCTGCTTGTTAGATCCGAGCCCTGATTGCTGATTTAAACCAAATCCTTCCCTTTTTTTGCTTCCCCAGGGTGAAGGAAGAGACAAAATCCACCTGAGTGGCTGCAGCTGGCCGGGCGGTGTTGTTGCCGTAGGTTTAGCTCCCGGGTTTGCCTCCTCCCCCACAGGATTTCTATTTTATATAAGTTTTCTGTATATATTTCTATATAATTGTATAAATGACTCGAGAACTGTAAATTATTCCTTGCTGCACTCCACTTGGGAGCAGGCAGGGGGAGGATTCTGCCGAGCAGCCCAGATTTGGTGACCGGGGAGTTTCACTCTTGCCTTCCACTGCCCTCCTTGGTGTGTCTCTGAAAGACAAACAGAAAAATCACTTCCTTCCTTTGCCCTCTCCTCTGAAATAACCTTGGAAAAGAATAATTTAAGTAGAAGTAGTGTCTGCATTTCAGGTTAGGTGGAAAGATGGCCATCAATTCTTATTTTTCTTCTATTTTTTTTGGTGTTTGTTTTATTTGGGAGAATTCCCGAACGAAGCCTGTGGGAGACCTTCGTGGTCTTCAGTTGGATTCCACCGTGGCAAAAAAAAAAACCCCAAAACCTGCAAGCTGGTGCCACTTCTCAGGGTCAAAATTGTGCAGTTCTTGAATAGAGTTGGCTCCTCCCTGCAGCAAACTTGGGGGAAAGAGATGAAGCAGCTGAAAATCAACTTGAAAAGTTCTTTTTTTTTTTTTTTTTGGTTTTTTTTGAGTGAATCAGCCCCAGAGCCCAGACCTGGAAAATGCAAAATTAAAATCACCCTTAGGGGTTGGTTCAGTTTTCCGAGATCTCCTGGATCCAAGGGAGTGTGGCAGCGTTTTATGCACCTGGAGGGAGGGCAGGGATGGGATTTTTTACCTGGTTTTTTACCCTCTTTGGGTGGGGAGGGAATTCCTGCCCCTCTGGCTTCGCTTTTCCTCTGCAACCACTGCAAAAATCCCCTCAAAGCCAGCCCAGAGCCTGGCTGACAACTTTTCTTTGCTGCGTGTCCCTAAAAAACCAATTTTTCCTTCTTTTGAAGTGAAGTTCCAAGCGTTTCCCGATTGAATTTCCCTCCCAAGGCCGGCGAATCCCAACCTTTTTAGGCGCCGACTGTTGCCTTCCTGAGGGAACAGCAGATGGGGCTCGGAGCGTTTTTACAGCTCCTCTCCCTCCTCCCACTCCTTCTCTCACCCCCGGAGCTCTTTTGTGACCAGCTCTGCCCTTTCTTTTGCCTCTCCTTTTGTACGGCTGAGTTTTTTTTTTTTTTGGGGGGGTAGGGGGAAAAAATAAACTTTTGAGGGGGAGAAATTCGGATTTTTTTGGTTTTGTTTTTTTTTTCCAGGCAGTTCCGACTCGCTGCTCTCCTTTCTCAGGGGGATCCCTCTGGAATTCCAGAGGCTCTGCACCCTCCCACGGGAGCACTGCTGAGGGTTTCAACTCTAATAATGCTGCTAAAACTTCACACAGGTTATTTTTCAAAGGG
>VZTE01000634.1:8702-228722 GCA_013397775.1 Eulacestoma nigropectus
TTGTTTAAGTCACCTGGGGAGAATCTTCTTGAAAGCTCTCAATGTTTCTTCATTGATTACAGTGGCAAGAGTCCATTTATATTCTTCTAGGGCATATAAATAAGTTTTTGCATAATCTCTTGGTTCCAACAAGTGGTTCCTCACGAAGAATGTAAAATGTATCAGGAGTAATGGTAAGTGGAAAACAGCCTGTGGTGAGATGATACAAAAAGTAAGAAGTAAATCTACTTTGGGTAAGATAAATTTTAAGGTTTTTTTTGCATAAAAGTAGCTGTTGAATCCTACTTACTACCTAAATAGTTTATCTGAGTACTAGCAATGTAGGCACAGTGCTGTTGTGGCAAATTCTGATTTTCAATGAAAGGTAAGATTGTGAGCCTTATAGCGGACCTTATCTGAGCTGTCAGCATCCTTTGAGGTGAAAATAATTTCAGACAGCTAAATGCCTTTATATATGTGAGGACTGTTACATTTTGGCCCAAGAGAAAATAACACTGCTAACTAAAAGGGGGTTTTGTGTGTATTTGTTGCTTAATGTTGCTATAGGGCTCAACATAGTCTTTAAACATATTTATTTTCTGATTTTCTCTCTTGTTTCTCTTTCCTCCTTTGACCTAGTTTTCATGACTTCCCTTCCCACTAAGAGAATCCTTCTACCTGCTTCAGCACAGTGATGAAAGTCATGTTAGGTACTCCTGACATCTGTCCCTAGTGGCTAAGCACCAAACTCAATTGCGCACACACTTGATCATGTGTGATAAAATGCTGTGCCTTTTCTTCAACTCCAGCCTCAGATTTGATTAAGGTCAAAGTTAAATTTAGCAGAATACTGCAAAGAGGAAAACATATTTACAATGATTCTGTGTTGCAGTAAAATATGTTAAACATGATAAAATATATATGTGATGAATCTTGGTTATTTTCCCAGGGAAATATAAAGTAAATTGACCCTCATTACTCTTGAGGGCTTGTGTAAACTCCTGTTGCCAAGTCTTGGCTGCAGGGAGTTCCTCTGACTTCATCATCTTGTATGATATATAGGACAAATTCTGTGGTAGTGATGAAAATATATAATAACATTACCTGGCAAAAAAATTCTCCTACTTTTCTCAGACTTCTGTTTTTAATCATAGGTCTTATCACACCAGTGATGTGTCTATGTGGATGATGATTTGCACTAATAATGTTGCAGTACCAGAATTAAAAGTACACAGAAAGAGCAGTCTCAGTGCTGTGGATAATTCAGGGAAACAAGCCCAGATGTTTGCTGGTTTCTTTCAAGTTTTGACATATGCAATTTCAAGTGAAGAAATCAGTACCATATTCAAGACTCTGAATGTCTTCACTGTTCAAAGGGGCTACTCAGGCTTGCATCTTATGTGTGGCTTTGGTTATACAATCTTGACTGACTACTCCACATTTAGGGGAGAAGATGCTTGACATGTTTAAAAAGCTTTGGCTTTCTTATCTGAATTTTCCATTACACTAGATAAAAAGTTGACAGATCAATTTTATTTAAGGAATAAGTTGTAAAGAGTTTCATTGAAAATTACTATGAAAAAAGTTTTCTTAGGTGAGCGTATATTGTGAAAAATTCTGAATGTACTGCACATGACAGGGAAAGACTTCACTGTTTTCTGCCATTCTGTAGTAATTGCATGAGTATATTGGGTTATTGCTGTCACATTTAAAGCAAGAAAATAGCTGTCTGGAACCAAAAAGAAAAAACTTATTTTGTTTGTTAGTGGGTTTTTGTTTTTCTAGCTTTGATTAAAGATAATTTAAGATGCAGTTTTGTTTCTAAAAGACATTCTTGTACACATTTGTCTTCGACAACATAAAATACTCAGCTCAGTCTTCTGGTGGTTTGATTGCCTCTTGACCTCATCAGATTCAGACAGCCTAAATGACACTGATCTGTCCCTTCACCCTAATGACTATGTCAGATTGCTGCAAGTTAAGGGTACCAAAATCTCTCCTTTGTACATCAATTTGCCAGTTTTGTAATTCTTCCTATATTGTCCTTATCGATTTATGCAAAAAAATGTCCAGGAATCCCATCCAAACTCGGTGGTCTTGTAATTCTATGTGAAATGCGTGAGGTATGCAAGAAATGGGTTGTAGTGGAAATGCTAAAAGAGATGTAATGTCCTCCAAATACCTGAAGAAACCAGAGTAGAAATGCAGTTGTTAGACTCTGAAGAAATAACGAGACACCAGCAATATGATTTCTGAATAAAGGAAAATACTCTACGCAATTCTGTTTGATGTTAGATGAAATCACTTGACAAAGATTAAATACAAATGAACTGGCTTGTGTTAGGACCTACAAGACTTCCTGTGCTGTATGGTTTTGTGGTATTGGTAAATAACTGTGAAAAATTCTTTTCATGCTTATTTACTGTAGCAAAATCATTGACTGAATTGCTACAAAAAAGTAAAAACTGGGTCACAGGAATGCCAAACAGCATGTGGTGCAGCTACACAAAGGTTTGTGTATTCTGATATTGTTTTATCTGTGACCTTGTCTCGTGGTTCCTTCCTCAAGGGAGCAGGAGCTGTGATCTCACACTGATTGCCAGATGGCAGCAGGAAGCCCAGAGCGCGTGTACTGACAAACGGTGGGGAAAAAACAGCTGCACAGAGTGATTGCACACTGCCAGCAAAGAGGCACTGAGCTGGAGCCCAGAGAGAGCGTTAAGATACCTGCCAAGTCTAAAAACCCAGGTGGGAGCAAGGGTCTGCAGTTCTTTTCCAAATGACACTAGAAAAAATGGACAAGCTTTAGAATGTGCACATAACCAGGACAAGTAGCTGTGGACTTGCTGTGCTCCTTATTATTCTCTGTAATAGAAATTTTCCAAATAGGCGAAATATTGAAATTATACAGTTTTGTAGGCATGTGTGTAGGGCTACATTTTCTGACAGTTAAATGAGCCTAGAGTTCGGCAGGGCTCATTTGTGAAGTATGGACTAAAACCCTAACAATCTCCTGTCTATGAAGTGAAAGTCACTTTCTTAACAGTCTTTGGTCAGACACTAACCCTGTCCTATCAACTGACACTTCTGACAGGTTTATTATGTAAGGGATTCCAGGAAGGTAATGTTTGTGAAGGTCAAAACAGGCCTGGCAGATATAGAAAAATGTCTTTATTTTTCCTGATAGGGCAGCTCACAATCATCAATTCATATTGATGTGTAGCCTTTTCCTCTTTTGTGGGCATTGTCTTGCTTCTCCACAAATGTACAGAGAAAATGAAGAGAGCCAGAGAGGCTGAAGGGAAAGCTTTCAGCCATTGTGCACCCTCTTCTGTGTTTCCGTTGGGTTATCCAGATATAATTCTGATGTCTTGAATCTTCATTGCAGTTGTATGTGTTATTCCCCTGTTGCTCCTGCCTCCAGGAGCGTCCGGATGATGTGCTGTCATGTGCAAGACTATTTCTCTTATTGCATGTTTTGGTACTCTGTTATATTTTTGCAGACAGCAGTTCCCAGAGTAACTAATTGGCTTCTACTAACATAAAGGATGTGTCTTTCCTTGAGCTGCTCAGGTATTTCTATTTGGTTCTGTAAATGTCACCAGGTTTGATCAAGCAGAAAGAAGCATGTGACACTGGAGTGGTATTGCTGTCATCTGGAGGGAAGACTTCGTTCCCTGGAAGATGTGGTGCATGAAGATATTACAAGTTTTTCTAAATCTGCCTGTGCTTGACATCTGCAGTCTGCCTGGAAACAAATCTTTAATGCTATTAGAGAAAAGAGACTTCTTTTTACTTCATTACTTTTAAAATGTGACTTTTATACTGTTGGAAAAACATCACACTGATTCCATTATATCCTCCACGTAGCTGGAGACAAAGCGTGGGATAGGGCAGAGGAGGGAAAATGCAGCCATCCCAGAGCTTCCAGCAAAAATGATTAAGGAAGGCTTTGGGGAGATCATTTGCCTTCTGGAAATATGCTCCAACTTGTCTCAGCTGCTTTATCTAGTCTATAGTTGTCAATTTCCCCTTGTCTTTTAGCTCGTCTTTGGGGCTGACCTACAGCTTGCAGAGAATCAACTCCAAAGTTTATGTGCTTGGTCAGACACAAACCCCTGCTGCATGTGCTGCCGTAAGAGGTGTGTGGTCAGCATTGTACAGCTGGGAGGGCACGCCTATAATTGCCCGTCTATGGCCAATGAGGCAGCAGTCAGAAAAATTGTTGACTACCTAGAACTTTCTCTTTGTCCATGAGTCAGATCCTGGCTTTCATTTCTCTGATGAGAGGAGAAGCAGAGAAGGAGCTCCCAGTGCTTTTGTGCCCATCCCACTCAATCTCAACCTAAAGTTTTGTGTTATTCTAAGTACTGATGCAGGCTGGCTTTCAACCCATAGCCTAAAAGAAGAGAAGCTGTTTATTTCTAGTACAAATTTTTTGACCATTTTGTTTTGTTCTCCTTCTGACTTAGGCAGCCAGTACAATTTGAGATAAGAAATGAAGAATTGATTTTGCCAAGAATTTATACATTTCCTTAAAACTGAAGACTAATCCAACCTAGATATGTAAAGAGAAACAGACTGCTCTTATGCTTATAAAAGTTGTAGGCACAGTCGTCATTGGTTAAAAATTAGGTGCATGGAAATTTTTTGTGCTCCATCAGTCTAAACTTAGTCTTTTCTTTGAATATCAGGCTGAATTATTTTAGTCAGGAGTAATACAGTCCTACCGTAACTTGCTCTTCAAGGGACATGTGTAACCCCCGCAGACTTAGCTACGTTTCTTCAAGTGTAACCAATGGACATTTTCACAGCAATGCTGTTGTTCCAAAGGACAGATCATGCCTAACTTTTCTATTATCTTATCTGATTCTGCAGGATTAGCCAGATAGGGCTTTGCCTCTAGAGCAGGCTTACGTGACTGGATGTACATCTGGCAGGGTTTTGATGAGAAAAAAAATTTATTTTGTGTTGATCATTTACTTGAATTCCTAATATTAGCTTAAATTGTTCAAATTTTTTCAAGTTTGAAGCTCAGGTGTTTAGAAGTTGTTTTCCAGTACTGAAAAACTGTTCTAGAATAGTATGATCTTGTCGAAGAAGAGATAAAAAGCCGCTTTGCTAGCTGATTGGAACAGAGAGAGGTTGCGGGAGTTGCTTCAAGACTTTTCGATGTTGCTGTGCCCAGAAAATCAGCAAAAAGTAGCTTTTGTTGAAATGGAATAATTACAGCTTGCAAACTTCTCGCATCCTTTAATAAGACTTGTCATGTTCTTCCCTTATAAGCTGGAAAGAAGAAACTGGTGATGCTAAGGGAAGCAGGGTCAAAGTGGGAGCAGTTGTTATCTCCTGTTGCCCATCCTGTCAGGATGTTGAAGGAGGAGAGAAGACAGGAGCCATGATGTTTCAAAAGTGAACAACTCATGAAACACTCATGGCTCCCTTGGCTCTTAGGAGTGGAATGTACTGTTGGAATGAAGAGTATCTTTTACAAAGACTTCAGTACTTGCAAAGCACTTAGTGATAATTTAAGTGTTGGTTAAAAAAGACTGCTGGTTAAAATTATTTATTTTTTTCTTTTAAATAAGTAGTGGAAAAGCTAATGTAATGTAAAAGAATTAATCCTCTACAAAACCCACTTCAACACTGCTTTAGCATGACTACTTATTTGTGAGTAAATTAACATTAAAACTGACAAAACTGAATTAATTTACAGAGCCTGGGTTTCTATTTTAGTTCGCTTTTTGGTTGCTGTTGTTGGATCTGTTTGTTTGCCTAATTATATCTAGTTGGATTTGTTGGTGGGGTTTTTTTTTGTTTGTTTGTTTGTTTGGGGTTTTTTTTTTTGAGGAAGAGAAAATCCTTCTCTCAGCCTTCTCTCAGATGTTTTTTTTTATTCTTTTCATCTCCCTCCAAATCCTCCCCCTTCATTTATAAGTCCTATGCCACAAGAAGCCAAATAACTTATCTCCAGCTTTCTAATATAGACATTTTCTTTGACTAAATTAAAGGAAGCATTTTTGCAGTCATGAGCAAAAATCTGGATAGCGAAATTCCCTCTGTTACAGAATTGCATACCTCAAATGTCCGAGGACATCTGGTACAAGTTAACACCCTCCTTCTAAGAAGTAGAAAGTGCTACTTCCTACTCAGTGTGTGTTCTTTATTGCTCCTAGCTACAAGGACATGTGTGACAACTTCTCATATTTCCTAATGAAGATGAGATGCTTTATCACAGAAGCCACCATAAACCCAACAAACCTATGTTATACCCAAAGTTATCTGGGTTGCATAATGAACCAGTGATCCCAAACTGCCCTTTCTTGTTTTTCAGTGCGTTACCTGTGCAGAATGCCCCACTTTTTCTCACCAATTCAAATGTTCTTATGAGTGTATCAACTGTAAAAAATGTAATTCTCATACTGAAAGGGGAAATTCAAACACCAGTTTTGTCCCAGAGTTTAATTTCCTTCTTTAGGGCAGACTTCTGAGACAGATGTGAGATTTGGTTAGGAACAGCAGTAGGAACAGAGGGTGTTGACACCCTTTTGCCAAGATATGCTCTCCCATTCTTCTCTTCATCCTGGAAGCACTGAATGCAAATGAATTTCTAGCAAATTAATTTTTATTCTCCACTACAACAGCTTTGTACCATCCTTACTGAAAATGCCTACAGAGAAACTGTTCCTTGGTTTAGTTGCCCTTTGTATCGTGCCCGGTCAGAATATGGTTTTGGAAGAGGAAGAAAGACAATAATCTCTGTGATAGGAAAAGTGAAGAGGACAAGACTGAGGGAATTTCAGAACAACACCTTTCCCCATTCAGTGTTGTATCTTGTCAAGCATTGCCATGGCAAAAGACAAGGCTGACGTTGGCTGATGTCTGACTGGAAAGAGATGGATGACTGGGAAGCAGTTTGTTAGATTTCACTTGGATCTCTGCTGCCTTCAGCATCCTGTTGGAGATGAGTGTCAGGGAGAGAGAAAAGCAACACTCTTGCTTTGTAGCTATGTTAATTGAACTGTGGGGGTTTTGGTCGATGGGTTTTTTTAAAATTTGTTCTTTTTTTGCTTTTTTTGGGGGGGAGGGGTGTTCTTTGATTGTTTTTTTCCCCAGGTTTTAAAGATATGTAGGAGCTACTTCTAGTAAGTAAAGGGCAGAACCTACAGACATCCACTTTAGGGCAAGAAGGGTATTTTGCTTCAGACCTGTTTTGAGAAGCTAAAGGAAGGAGAGGGAAAGCTGTCACTCATTAAGCTAATACAGCCTAGGAGTTATCAGGAAATTAACTTTTCCTGGGCCTTCTGAAACTAGTGTGTGCCTTGCTGAAAAATTCATCAGTAGCTCTGTGTAAGTATAAATGGAAGCCTGTTGAAAAATCCTTCCAGATATTTATAGAGTTTATATTTCATCTTCTTCCCAGTTTAAAGCAATTTAAAGAATTTATATCTGTACAAAGTTAATGCATACTGAGAAGCTTGGGTTTCTCATAATCATAATATTATTTATTAATTATTGATTTTAAAAATTCTTATGGGACATAATAAGTAATGATATTTCATCTAAGAAAAGTTTGGATATTATGACACTGCAGAAGGTTTAAGTACATGAGCAAGAGTTCCACTGTTAACAGATTCTGCTAATGTCTGGGAAAATGAAACTGAGTGGCAGGTACAAGAAAAATCTGTATCTTTAAGTCAAATTCAAAAACTAAATAGAGTCAAAAATAATTTGGCATTTTGTTCTATCTTACTTGTGAGTATACTAAGATCTGGATAAGTTATCATTTTATCTTTTGTAAGTGTATTTTGAAAGATGTATTATTTTAATAGGCAGCCATTATAAATGATAAGAGACTTGAGATAGATAGGGATGGCTACTTCTTGATGGTTATCAATGGGCCCAGGAGACCTACATACACAAGTGATTGTGACCAAGATTTAAATGGGCTCTAAGTTTAGATGTATAAGAGTGTAAGCTGAAAATGGTATCTCATACTTAGCATCTTCACAGGCAAGAGTAAATATAATGCTGAAAAAGTGAACCTTGGTATTCTTCTGTTCATTGATGAAAATTCTTTGAATAAGATTTCTATCTGATGCATGCCATACCCCAAACATACAGGTGTTCTGAGGCATGGAGAGGGATGCTTGCTTTCCCTTTTAGTGGAGCTGGCTGCAACAGTCATGTTCCTGTGTTTCGTTGTACAGCTGATTAAACATGTCATTGCCTCACTCAGTCTGAGGCTGTACCCTGCCTTCTGCTCCATTTCATCCAGAAATCCAAGATTAATAAAATTTATTGAGAGGAGATAAAATCTGAAATGATCAACGGGAAGATTAGAGGTATTATCACATAGGCAGTGGAAGATTTTATGCCCAGAGGACCACTCTGATTTTTTCACCAGACTGCACAGCACAGACAATGCAAATCTCTGAATGGCTAAACTAGACTTGCTGTGACGTCTCCAATTTATATACCTATTAGTTATGCCTTCTTCTTCACACTTAGTTATGCTTTCTTCTTCACACTCAGAAATTTTTTTCTCGGCACCACTTGAATTTTCTTCCTCTTTAATGTTTGTTCACCAATTTGCTTTGACATCCTCTGATAGATAAGGGTGTTAAAATACAATGCTATTGTAAATATGAACTAACCCCACAGCCGGGTGAGATTATGGATGAATTTGCTGGTTTGTAAACTCCATTATTTCAAGGTGTGCCTGCAGATGCTATGGGAAAGTGAAAAATGCAGAGAGATAAAGGCCAAGGACTGGAAATGATGATACCATTAGGTAAGGGGCAGGCAATAATTTTCTTTCTCTTTTTCATTTTGCTGAACACCCTTTGAGATAGACTGTCTTAAGTTAAAGCTGACCGTTATTAACAATGCTCTGAAAATTCTTCAAAGAATAACCAGGTTTTCTGCCCCTTTCTTAATCGTCTCAGTCTTTGGAAAATTCAGTCAGTTGCCTAGACCATTCAAAAGTAAAAAGTCAAGCCTCAGGAGTATGGCTAACCTTGGGTCTCACCAAAAGGCTTCTACTCATGTTCCAGGCGACAGTTGAAACTGATTTCTGCTGAACATGTTGAGAAGGTCAGTTTGATCAAACTTTTATTTTCATGCCTAAATATTACTCACTGGGCTATTTCTCCTGGAGTGTACCCATTTTTGATGGTCAAAGACACCTGAAGCCATCACAGAACTTGTGGTTTTTTTCCTTATTTCCCAAACTGCCTAGACAATGCTAAGGTTGTTAGAAAACTTTGTATGGTTCCCTCCTTGAGTGCCTGATCTTGAAGGAAGAACTGAACATCTTCTCATTTTCTGTAGTTAATGTTCTGTTCTGCACTCTACTAATAATGGACACCGATTTTTCTTTCAACTTCTATTTTTTTTGCTCTGTCTCTTTCCTCAGTCATAGTGGAAAATTGCCTTGTTTATTTATTTGCTTGGCCTCCTTTTCTTTTCTTTCTTTTTTTAGAGTGTTTGGTATCAGGGACATTTCTCTTGAGCTGAATTCTGGTAAAAACTAAAGCTAAATCAGGCTAAAATGAAATATTTGTCTTTTTAGATAAGATAGTTTTTTGTGAAGGTATTGTAGGTAAAATTCCTCCTGTATTCTTTAGCTGCCCTGAGTGTTTCATTGACAATTTTCTGTACACAAATAGCTTTATTATTCACTTTTGGGAGGAAATCTGAGACTGGGGGGAATGTTATGAAGAAGACAGCAGCAAACAAGAATCAAGTCAATCATGAGAAATTAAATTCTCTGTAAGTTTTAGTGAATTAATGTATGTATCTTTCCTTCAAGCTGTTTTAACTTTCAGTCTAAAGGAGAGTTCATTTGTCTCTTTTCCAACTGTATCCCCAGAATTCCTGGAAGAAAAGTCTTGTTTGCACAGCCTGAATGCGTGTGACTGCTTTTGCAATCAGTTTTCCTGCCACTGCGCTATGACTGGCCCAGTCCACTAACTTTTATTGATATAAATTTTATTGATTTCAGTATGACTGTCCACATGGGCCAGGGCTGTAGATCAAAGCCTAAAACCGCTGTGTGACAGGTGCATGCAGCCTGTTCAATGGCCTCCTATTTGTTCCCACACACTGCTTGATAGTGTACAGACTTGATCTGGTCACAGATAAAAGTACCTGCAGTTTTTGTATTGTGCTGGATATTGTGCTTTAAGGCTTAATAATAATCAGTATTTAGCAGATTAGAATGCTCTTTAGGAATGGCATGGTGGGTACTCCTTCCTCTCCCTTCCCTGCATTTCCACTGAGTTAATGTCTCTTCAGATGCTTCAGCACATGATGTACAATTTTGAGCACATGTAGGAAACTGATGTTTCATATGTATTGGAGTAATGATTTTTCCCTCTGCAGTGTCTCTATACGTTCATTATCACCTGATGTGTGTTTTATTGATGTAAGCGATAATTTTGCAATGGAGAGATACAGCAAGATGCAGAGAAAAAAACTTCTATCCTCTTTATGCCCCTGTGTCTCCTTCATTCATCTTTTATCCTAGGATTTCCATAAGGATTGAGAATAATAATGACATCTAAGAATCGAACATCAACAGGAGTACAATAGTGCTTTGTTCCATCTTTTTTTACAAAGAGAGGTTATGTAATGGCTGAAAGATTCTGAGAATGGAGGAGAAATGGTTTGTTCTTGGCTTCTTATTTTATTTCAGCAGCTGAATTTCTTATGAGTGCAATAAAAACTGTAATTAAACATAAAATGGGGGGAACAATTCAAGCTGTTGCAATCTTGTAAAAAACACATCCTAATTATCTTTCTGTTCCTGGTCTTTTTTTGGATGCAAAACTTTTTCTCTTTTTTTTTTTCTACTCCCCCCACCCCCATTTCCTTCTCTCCTTCCCATGCATGCTCTACATAACACTCTAATATTGCTTTGCATTTCTGCAATGACAGAAGCACGTAGAACTTCAGAACTCAGAGCTGCCTTGGAAGGTTTAATATTAATTGCACAGATCATTGTTACCTAGAGCACAGAGCAGCATGACTGACAAATCTGGCTCAAAAGCGATTTGAGCAATTTCTTGTTGCAGTGGTGATTATGGCATGGAACATTATGTAGCTCATTTAGGATGCTTATATTTAGGAGAATTTTATTATTGTTTAGAGCAGTTTTTAAAATTTTATATTAAAAAAAAAATAGTTCTCATTTCTGGATTTCAATTAGACTAACAAATGTTAATGGTCTACTTTTCTCCCCTTCTAGCCACCACTTAAAACCAATGCCCCATTTCTCACAAAAGGCCTGGATGATTTTGTTAGATGTCTTCCTTTTTTCAGGTGTCAGAATAAGGAGTTTCCTTAATTTAATGACCAGCCTAGGCATAAATTCTCTTAGTAAGCCCAGTCCAAAGCATTCCCAGTTCTTAGTTCTGAAAGCTCAAGGCTTGCTTTGAATTTTAATTCATTTTGGCTTGAACTTGGGGAACACAAAGTTGAAATACTTAAATGTCTTTGGAGCACCTTGAGAATGCTCAGGCTTGGCTTGTGGATAAGAAATGAAGGTCTGGAGATCAAATGAAGGTCTGGAGACCATTTCCCTTGTTTTAATGATGTCTGATGATCACAGCATGCAAATGCCTTTCAGGTGGATAAAGCATGCTTGCAGCCCTTCCACTTTTGCCAAACTTAGTGCAAATCAGCACAGCTTTTAGGCTGTCATGGTTGTCCTAATTGGTGGAGTGTTTTTTCCTGTCTCTTAGACTGCAGTTTTTGTGGCCAGTAAAGACAACACTTTGGCCACACATTTTGTTTTCCTAGTTGTAGTCCTTATCCTGGTGGCTGCGACTGATAAACCACCTCTGGCTCCCTCAAAACTACCCTGTACACTGGGTTTAATGATTTGCTGAAACAGGTGTTAAAAATATTGAGACTGTATTAAAGACTTGGCTTGATGGTACAGTAAGTTGGCAGAGTCTTAAATGATCTCTTTCCAGGCAACAGATTCTGTGTTCAGCAGTTCCGTCTTTGCAGCTTGGCCGTCTGAGGGGCCACTCACATGGGGATGTCTGACAGTCTATGAACGTCAATACATTTTGAAGGGGGTGGCTTACTGAAGCCAATGAAAATGGAGTCTTGCTGAAGACCACAAAGAGCCCATTTAGTTAAAAGCACGTCAGTCAGAGGGGAAAAAAGATTGTGTGACAAGGTTCTCTAGAAGGAAACGCAGAGAACAAGTAAGGTCAATTGATATTGCATCCAGCAGTGTTGATATAGGCCTGGACCTCATGCACAGGTAGACTGTCTGAAAGGACTACAGTTAATATTCTAGTGGATTTGTGGGACACCTTAATAAATTTGTAGTGGATTTTTAAACTGAATGTTCTTTTCCAGCCTCATGACTACATTGATAACACTGCTTCTGCAGTGCGGAGGTTCACCTTTGATTATTTCTATCTTATGCTCTCTGGGTGGTAATTTCAGGCTCTTGAAATTATATCCTTTGGAGATATCCTTAGACAAAACAATGGACTAATCATTCTTGTTCACAATATATAACAATTGATACATTTATCTACTTATTTAATCTCTACAGTATAGAATAGGTGTTTACAGCCTAGTTTAAAGGGTGCTTAGAACATGAAACCAGTGGTAAATACTTCACTGTGTGTCAGAGGAATGTATCTCTTTTTAAAAAGACCAGGCTGACGCAGCTATAAGCTATCTAGTTCCTGTGAACGAAAGGTTTAGTAGATTTGCCTGATCCCTCTGTAGTGGATGTTAGACAAACCACTTTTCATTCAAAAACATTATTCCTGGTCCTTCTTGAATAAAATCACAGAATCAGAATATTCTGAGTTGGAAGAGACCCGCAAGGATGACCAAGCCCAACCCTGAAGTGAATGGCCCGTATGGGGATCAAGCCCGCAAGCTTGGCATTATTAGCACCATGCTCTGGCCAGCTGATCTGCAAGCGCAGTACAGCAGTTTATGAGCACATTAGCCCAGTGAACTGCTGGTGGAACACATGCACTCTGAACAGTAATGCATTTGGTACAATGAAGCTAATTTACATGTTCCATTCCAGTTGCTTTATGTGCCATTCTGCTTCCTTCTTTACCTTTCCTGAGTGTTGGAAACATCTGCTACTATGTAGCTCAAATATTGATAAAGAATTTTGGGTTAATATTTAAAACTTTTCAATGAAGTATAGAATTTTAACTTCAAACATCCTGTGCTGAATAAAAGACTAAAGCCAGGAAACTCTTAATTGTTTTTGGCATATTTTTACCTTAATTGAAAAAGAGTTTGGCATCTAGGGTTGTAGTTTTTGTTGTCTACTTTTTTGAGAACTTCAGTTATTAAAAAAAAATGCACATATATACACACAAACACCCTCCCCATCACCACTAGCTGTAGGAAGCTAAAGAAAATTAAATCAGTTTTCTAATTCTCATTACGGAACACTAGATGGGCTACTTCTTCACCTCTCTTTTTCTATCCTTTGTGCTAGAACACTTTTTTCCTTCCTTCTTATGGTCTTTTATTTCCTCTAGTACCAGATGGTGATACTGTATTTTCGTTTGGGGTTTTGTGGATTTTTTTGTTGCTGTTTTGTTTTGTTTTTCTAAGAAGAAATGTTCAAGTAGTCCATTAAAGTAAATGGTATTTTTTCTTTAGTTAGAATGCTGGGCTGATGACTAAATTTTGCATATGAAAGGTCCCAGTAGATATGACTCTCTTTGTGGGAATGGCTTCTCTCCCTAGAAATGATGGTGATGGGACCTTCAGGGGACATTGCTGTCTTGCCTACTCCTGGTTCAGAATGAGCCACAGAGCAATGACAACATCACAATAAACTGACTTTCTCTGCTTTTGAGGCTTCTGGAGAACAAGTCTTGTGGTAACTTCCTGATAATCCTCACATTTAAAATTATTTTTCTCTTTTAGAATACAATGGAGTATTTATTTTATTTTCTTTAAAGTTGTATTTTTATTGTCACTGAAAAACTCTCTTCAGCTGACATAAATTCCCTCACAGCTTTTTTTTTTTTTTTTACCCTTTCAGAAGTGTTATATTCACGATTTCTCCCTTTTCTTTCGACTCAGAACTAAAACTACCAAAAAAAATCTCAAACTCCTTACAAAAAGGTTGGACTTAGATTTTGGGATGAGGTCTATATGTGAAGGTCTTACTGTGTTGCCATAAATGCAAGGAAAAGGAAATCAAAATAGGACCCTGATGCCAAGCTACATCTAGGTCAGCTTTAAGGTTTATTTTTGGCCCTCTGAAAGGGATGAGAGAAAGCAGTGTTGTCCTAGGAATAGGGGGTCTGGGTAAGGATTGCAACTTGGAGGGACCTTTCTATTCTTTGTCCTGTCGGAAGTGTGACACTGACAATAGGAAAAGGTATTAGTTATTCTCTTTTGTGCTTTCTTACTATTCCATGAGTTGGTTTTTTTTTCTTTACAAGGGGAAGTTCTTTCACTGTTGACTTCAGGAAGCTGCGTGAAAACTTGTGAACCAAAACTGGCAGAGAAACTCAAGATCCCCTTCTGTGCTATAGAAGCATGTGACATGACCACTGTATTTCTGGTTCCATGTTTTGGTCTGTTTCCTGCTGGTTATCTCACGTAATTTTTCTATCCTTAAATGCTACTTAATACAGATGTATTAAGAGGTCCCTATATTGAGCCTTTATTTTATTTTTAACTTTCCCTTTCTGTTCTTATAAAACTTCATCTCTACACTACGAGAAAGCCGTGACACCTCTCAAAGGATTTTGCTCTTTGTTACGTTCTCTTCTGTACTTTCTCCACTCCCTTGGCTCTGTAGGTCATTATACTAAGGGGTCTGATAATCGTGAGACTACAATTTAAGGGATCACAGTGATAAAATTGCATTGCCGAAGATATGTACGTTGTTTCTGCCTCCCACTCTTCTGGGGTCTTTAGAGACCCTTAGGAGGCTCTGAATTGTGAGGCATGAATGGTAGTACAATTTGGAAGGCAAATGGCTGTCATTTAACTGTGAGATCTGAAAGGCTCGTTTGCTGGACTTAGAAGTAATGGGTGGGAAAGAAGGTTACTGATGAAGCCAACCTGAAGTGACTTATTTAAATTGCCTGGTTATTGTTATGCATCTGATTGTAATGGGTTTGGCTTAGTTTCGTTACTGGACATATATTATTGGATACTAGGGGATTTTCAGTGTTGCTACATTGTTTTCCCCTTGAGATTTCCAAGGGTAGAATATGAAAGAAGAATCTTTTAGGGCCCTATAAAAAAAGAGCTGCATCACTGCAGAATGCAAACATTGGGTTGTTTGCATCCCAAATGCAATCACAAACATGTTCCTTAACATATAAAGTTTTCTTCACTTACAAGTCTTAGAGTCGCATTTCTAAACGAGTCTATTCAGGCTTTGTGCTTGCCTACTTGCCATGGAGCACAGCAGTCTGGTCTTCACACCTTTATTGAAAGAAATGACTTTGAAACTGTAGTAATCAATCCTTCAAATGTTTTGATAGATCAATAAAACTATTTTCAGTCTCTAATATGTTCCATAATCAAAATGTTACTTTATTTACTCAAACAGTCAGATGTGATGTGAAATATTAAGTGCATGAATGCACAAATAGTGCCTGTGGGGACAAATTCAGCTCTTTTTTTCACCTATGCATCAGTTACTGATGTTTTCCGGCTTCCTCTGAGGATTGCTGGGTATGTATGTTTTGTAGTCATTTATATAATGAGCCAACTCTATGACCACAGAAGTCACTGTGGTGGGGTAAATAAACCCCTCCTTACACTGGCAAGAAAAGATCGAATTTTCTCCTGTTTGAGTGAGGGATTTGCTTCATATTAGTGCTGCCTTACCTTGTGCACTGTATGATATATATCTTGACACATATAAGGCTTTAGAGATGACAAGTCAGATAAAACAAAATGGAAAGGAAGGGATGTGAAGCTGAGACTGAGGTAGGACCTGGATAGAGAGAGTGCTTTCTAGTTACCATCATTAACATTTAGCTGTTGTAACTACGTACATTAGAGACAGTTACCGGGATCTTTTCATATTCACTTAGCCAATATGAGAATTTTACATCGCAAAAGATGTCAAAGCCATCGTTGCCAAGGTGTTTATAATCCAGCCAGCTTCTTGAAAGTCCTGACCGCAAGAGTCTTTACAATGATTCCCAAATTATCCATTACTAATTTTCTTACCTTTCCTTCTGAAGTGAAAGGGATAAGTTAAAAGGAGAAGGTTATCCTGCTTCAGCCTACTGTAGAGTATCTTTGGCTGCAACAACCCAAACTGTTATGAACAACAGTGTATTGATGAGAAAAGCTACAATTCTGATCTATTGATGGCAGTCAGCAGATGCATGTTTTGCTAAAGTTGTATTTAAGAGACCTATCTGAAGGTCACATGGACCATCAGCTCTTGTTTCCTTATAAGATTAATTACTTGATTCACATATATGCGAGGATTAAAAAAATATATATATATATTTAGTTGTATTTTTTTATATTCTTTAAGTTTGATGTAAGCCTTTCAAGCAGTATAAATTTTGAAATAATACAGAAGTTTCATTAAGCTGTATGAATAATCTTTCAACTTCAATTCTCATATCAATTCTGCAAAATTTATACCACATAAGAGCAAAAATAACCTGGAAGTATGGAAGGTTTTTGGGGGGTTTTTTGGGGGGTTTTTTTTGTAGCTTGAGAAAAATGCTCAACAAAAGGTATTAGCTGCAAGTGAAGATCAAGATTTTATGTGAGATTTTTGCTATTACATTTTTTTACCCCCTCATAATCACCATCTGATGACCACAGCAGTATATCTAAGATATGGCTGCATTGCGGAAGAACAATCAAGCAATCACACCTATATTGAATGCTTTGTCTACATCTAACAGAAAGACTTTCATTTTTTGTGCCCCATTTCTTCAAAGAGCTTTAAATAAGTCAAGCCTGACTGACATCTTCTATTCTGCAATCTGTAAAGTATTTTAGTGTCCTTCCTTGCTTACAGGTAATAAGAATCAAACAAAGGTCTGAAAAAACCTTTGGACAATTCAGTAGTGAGTGCAGTAGACTGCATGCACTAATGTCGTACTAATTGCTTAACTGAAGTTTTAAACGGAAAGCTGCATTTATTTACAAATACCTTGAGTTTAAAATTACGTATCTTGCAGAACTAGAACTTTGTGCTATGGGTGGGGAGCCTGTTTGTGTTTATCAGTAAAACCATTCAGTGCATTATTGACCAGATGATTTTGAAGCAGCATTTGGGGGTTGTTTCAAATTGTGCTTGTTTATTTTCTCATTTCTTCATGGCTGCCTTGTGCTAATTTATTATTACTTTTTTTTTTTATTTTGGTAGAGATTTTTTTTTCATTAAGTTAGAATAATTGTACCATTTAGTTCCCTTGTATGAATTAACATCCTGCAGTACCACAGGCTGATATCTGAGAGGTCAAGCAGAAATTCTTCATAGTTATTTAACTAATAAAATTGTGAAAGAATATTGTTTTTAGAGCTGTGACACCAGCCGACAGCAGTGCATATTCTTAACTATATAGGGTTGTTGTGGTGATTTGTTTCTTTTTTCTTGTCTTCCTTCACACAGAGGCCCAGTCTTTGTTTCTGTGTGGATGTACAAGGGAGTATAGGCTATAACACAAGATATACATATTATAGCTGTATGTAATCAGGACTCTTCTAAGAACTAATTCTAAAACTTCTCAGTGTCGAGGGTTGTAATGACTTTCTCTTGATGCTTTGTCCTTGCCAATGCAAAGTAAGAGGGTACAGTCCACCTTCTTGGGCTCCTCTCCAGCAGCTGGCATCCAGCTTCTACAGAGAAGGGAGACTTCTTTCCAATGTCAGTCAGATTTTATGCTGGTGTTGTCTCATTTAAAGTGTGCTAAACTGGTGTGAACTCCTAGAGGTGACCATAAGATAGAGTCCCCTCAGCTGCCAGTGGCACTTCTGTAGCAGAGTAGCAGAGCTCCCCCTGCATCAATCAAACAAGAAGCCTATCTTTATGGAATCACATCATCACAGAATATTCTAAGTTGGAAGGGACCCACATGACTAGATGATCCTGTTCTGGGTGTTGTGTCAAAATACTTGCAGAAAATCCTGCATCATATGAAGAGCCGAGGGTGGGAAATTTGCAGATATTGAGGGTGTGAAATTCTCTGCAAATATCTGAGAGGGCAAAGCAGGTCACATTCAGATATGTATCTATAGTTCTTTCAACAAGATGGCAGGGGTGAAAGTTAAATTAATGGGTTGTAGCAGAAACTTCATTTTCTTCTTTCACAAGTCATCATGTGTCATTAAGCTGCTTTTGAGTTTTAAAAGCTCCAAAATTTTTGATTAATTGAGTTGTTAAATTGAAATTTAGGGATGCTACTGGAATGTTGGTTCTCCAAAGACTTTCCCTCTGAAACACTTCCTGCTGGGGCTAAAGGATCCAATATTCACCATCTTCTGATGGTTATTACACAATGACATTTGAGATACTGCAAGATTAACTCTTCTCGTGGCAGTTCGTCTTGTCTGAATAGAATTAATTATTCTGAGTCTGTTTTGGTTTTTTTAATTTAAAGTTTTGTGATCTGTTTTTCAGACAAGCAAACCTGGAAGTAGTGATACTCTAAACTTATGGCTATTTTGAAAGTTGAGGTTTTTTTCTCCACTGATAACAAGCAAGTTAGCAAGTGACTCCTCTGTTTAAAAAGCTCTCAAAGTGATTATCCAGACACTCCTTTCCTGTGTGCAGAATCTCCATCTTCCAGATGTAAACTTAAGTAACAGATTTTTCATCTGCATTCCAAACAAATTCCAAATAGAAGAAGTGTCTGGTGAATTTTTGCTTTTTTAAGTAAAGTTTCATTTTCTTTGTCTTGTTTTTATTTAATCCTATTCGGAGACACAGAGGAGTTATTAATCAGAAATTATTCGAGTACATAGGCATACACCTTGTAAAATGTGACATACAGCTGTAAAATGTGCAGACTAAACATCATCCACTTGAATGTGAATTTTACTCTAGTATGGAGAACCAGATTCTATGTCGTTTTTTAACTGAGTCTGAGAGTTTTGCTGGTTTACAGGACTTTTACTGCAGCTCTTCACAAAGGCAAAATTAGCTCTAAGCATCTTGTTGGCAGTACAACATACTTTGGTTTGTTAAAATCATTACACACAGTGATTCTTATCAGCTCTTACCTCCTGTTACAAATCAGGATTTAAAATCCTACCAATTCTTCTCTTAGTGTCTAGGATACTAGTTAATATTTTACAGCCGACGTGTAGCAGTGATATCTGATTATATTTGCAGAATTTTGTTTGGTCTTTATCAGATTTTGAATTTATGGATGCTACGGAAGAACTCCTTTATTTCACTGTGAAGATTTATGATCCAGATCCCCAGTAGGTGTAATTCAGTATAGTTGAAGTCAGTGGAGCTATATTGCTTTACAGCAAAATAATTCTTGAAGTTTGGACCAGGATTTTCTTTGGTGCTTCAGGTATTTTTCTTCTACTAAGGAAGCAACTAGTTTTTAATCACTGCTTTATCTCATCCAGTGTAATATTCTGCTAGAGGCTTTTTTCAGCTGTTACTCAGCCTTTTGATAATGTAATTTTAGAAAAGAATAACTCAAACGTTGCTAAAAATAATAGGATTTATGAGGGTTTAATGCTAAAAGACTGTAAATATTTTATTCACAGTTCCGAAGTCAAGGATCATTGTTTTACTGGTTATTTCTAAATTTGAGGTTTAATTTGATCTTTCTAATTTTTTCAGTGTTGTGCTGTTAGTGTGACAAAATTTTTGCTAGATAAATAACAGCTTATCAAGTAGATTTTCATGTTGAAGAAAATGAAATATTTTCATGTTAAAAATGAAAAAAATTTGCTCATTAGTCTGTTCATTTTCATAATTCATGTTCTTCCTTCCTTATTTCCATAACTTGTTCATTATTAATTTATTCTGCTAAAAGAAAGAAAACAACCAATAAAACCCCAGTACCAAACCTAATTTTTTTAAAAAAAGAACTCCTTTTAGGAAATGGGAGGGAGATTTCCCCCTTTTTCCTTTTCTCCTTTTTCTTTTTATTTTTTATATGTTGGATCCTCTGATTCAGAATGCACTTCCTCTCTGTTTTCTATGTTGTTTTGGAATACTTGTTCGCTGCTGAGTATAGAGTTATGGGTGAAATTGCTTCATTTGAAAATGCCAAGTAATTGAGGTGCAGTCTTTTACAGAATGAGTAAAATGTCTATAAATTTTGCTAAGTTTAATATCTGAGCAAATATTTTTACATACTTCTCAAGGCAAGTAATAATTGAAATTTGTTGTAGTTTTTCTTTGCAGGTATTCTTGAGGGGATTTTATGTGTATGTGCGTTGTTACTATCAGTAAAAGAATTCTAGGACCTAAATAAATTTTCTTCTCAAATACACTGCTTTGAAGTTGAGAAGACAAAGCTCCAGTTTACAGTTCTTTGTAGCAATGAAATTATGTATTGTGAACATTTTAAAAATTGCACTTGGAAATATGTCAGTCGTTTTTGTCCTGTAACCTGAAAAATCCTGGTAGGATTTTTTTTTCCTGTTTGGTTGACGGATTTTTTGTTTTGTTTTGGATTTTTTTTGTTGTTTCGGTTTTTTTGTTTGTTGGTTTGATGGGGGATTTCTTTGGTTTTATTGTTGTTGTTGTTGTTGTTGGAGTTTTTTGGGTTATTTTTGTGTGTGTTTGGGTTTTTTTCCTGGACTTAGCTTTTCAAACAAGCATCCTTCAAAATACTTCTTTCTCAGATGAACCAAAAAATGCCCTATGTATTGCTTTCACTATAATTATACACCTAGATCTCTCACAGAGATTGAAACACTCACTAGAGCAGTGCTAGGCTGCTAAGATCTGTGCGGTTAGAACTCTGGAACAGTTCCAGAAAGAATGTCACAAACACATTCAGCTAAAAAATTTCCAGAAATTCCTGAATCTAAATATGTAGAATGAACAATAGTTAATGGAAACCAAATTTTTTGAGGTTATTTGTCTAATGAATGAAACTTTGTTGTTCTGAGGAGCCCTGAACTTTATTTCCAGCTTGCTAGAGGGGAATGTGGAATCTACAATCTAGGAAAATGAGGTAGGAAGAACCTTATGTGTTTCCTGTGTTGGTACAATTACAAGATTTTTTTGGTTTTGCCTTTTCTAGCAAGAATTCTGAGGTACACAGTCTACAGTCCGCAGTAGTTGAAACACTGAAATTTAATTTTCCAGATGTAGTGTCATTCTTATCCATTTACCATATTTTAACTAATGGGCATTCTGATCAGACGGAGCAGCAACAGCAGTGGACAGAAGTATGTGTCCTATCATTTAGCTGTGTATGTAAAGTACAAATCATAGAGCAGTCATAGAATCACAGAATCACAGAATATTCTGGTTGGAAGGGACCCACAAGGATCATTGAATCTGACTCTTAAATGAATGGCCCATACAGAGATCAAACCCATAAGCTTAATATTATGAGCACCATGCTCTAACCAACTGTCTTGCTAGGACATGCAAATGTGTAATGTGGCCTTGGAATGTATGTCAGCATGCTAATTAGCATGCAGAAATGTAAATCTTGTATAACTTATAGTTTAACTCAATTTAATATTACAAGTAGCATTAGTTTAGTAATCAGACAAAAGTGGCAGACCAAAGTCTCATGTGTTTAGTGTCCTACAAAAAATCGAGCATAAAAATGTGCTATGAAGAAAGTTATAGTATAAGTACAAGATAAGTGGTGAATGCAGGAGGAGAATGGGTTAAAATGGAGCAGTGAGAAAATATTGGTCAAAATAGTAAGTGGAACTTGTGGTATTATAATAGCCTAATTATTGTCAAGCTTTTAACAGGCTTTGAAACAGACAAAAATTTTGTGGTGGGCTATGAAGAAAGAGAGTGAACCTGATTTATGGATGTTTTATGACGACCACCTAGCTGACGAAGTAGGAAAAGCTGGAAAGAGGTGCAGGTATGAGTGAACAAGTCACTCAACCACTTGGTGCTAATTAGAGATGATAGCTAAGGTGAGTCCTTTGTAGAACTGTGCAATAGAGGTAAGTAGTTTTATCTTTTATCCTTGTCCGGGTTTAACCCTAGCTGGCAACTAAGTATCACACAGCCGCTCGCTAACTCCTCCACACATCAGTGGGAAGAGAGTGATAAATAAAATGTAAACCTTGTAGATAGAGATAAGAACAATTTAATAATTTACACAAAACATAATAATAATAATAATAACAACAATAGTAACAATAATAATAATAGTAATAACAACAATAACAACAATAATAATAATAATAATACTAATGCTGTTGCTGCTGCTACTACTACTAATAATAATAACTGTAATAATAAGGAGAGGGAGAAATTGACAGGATTCAAGAGAAACAAGTGATTCATAATCAGTTACTCATCACCTGCTGACTAATGCCCAGCCTGTCCCCAGTCAGCAATTGGCCCCCCTTCAGGTTACTCTCCCAGTTTATGTACTGGGCATGATGTTCTATGGTATGGAATACCTCTTCGGCCATTTTGTGTGAGCTGTATTGGCCATGCTCCCTCCCAGCTTTTTGTGCAGGTCCTCACTGGCAGAGCATAAGTCACAGAAAAGTCCTTGATTTAGGTTGATCACTGATTAGCAACAACTACAACATCAGTGTGTTATCAATACTATTCTCATACAAAACCCAACACCACAGTACTGTACCAGTTACTAAGAATGAACTCTATTCCAGCTGAAATCAGGGCAATCCCATAGAGAAGTCAGACTCCATCATGGTATTGGAAGTGAATACTGACATAGCTAAAACTGTGATTTAGGAAAATTATCATTATGTTTGGAAGTAGGCAGGGAAGCATGTGTCAGCCAAGGCCAGAGACAGGCAAGATGAGGGTATTAAGTCTGTGCATGGTTAGGAAAGCAATGTGCTAGAGGTTACACCAATTCTCCAGTAGAGATCACTATATATGTTTTAATTGCAAAAGAGGGTAAAATATTAGTTTGGACAGACATGGCATCTGAAAAGGAATTTTAACCTTTATAGATTTGCTTGTGATCAGAAAGAGCCTTTCTTTGCACTACCATTGCATTTCAGACTTCTGCTCCACATGATGCTGCAAAAAATATGAGTTGTGGGTTTTTTTGGTTGTGGATTTTGTTGTGTTGTTTTGTTTTCTTTTAAAGAGAGTTTTCTCTGTAACTGATATTTTTACAGAAGTTTTCCAAGACAGAAGATCTTGGGAAAGTACCAGCTAAGGAATTACCACTAAACTGAGAATATATGTGAATTGTGTGCACTGCTCCTTTAGGATGAGTGTGTGTGGGAGATAAAGACTTTTCCAGCTGTGACAAGTTTAGTGCTGCCGGCTGGAGAAAAGGGAATACCAGAGCTATGTGGCAAGGAAATTTTGCAATAAAGCTGATTTAAGTGTATATAGCATTGAGCACCTAATGTAGATCACCATTGTACAACAAAGAGACACAAACTGCTCCTGTAACTTGTGGTCTGGCAAAAGAGAACTCCTTTCTGCATGTGCTCCCCTCTTCTATCCCATCTCTCTGGCTCTCAGCGGGATATGGACAAACAACTAGTTACTGCTGAATAACCAAAGGTGTGTGTTTGGAGCATACAAATTTCTCAGGAACAGCTTGCACTCACATGCTTTGCAGTGAAAAAGAAATGACTCACAGTAGTCTTACAGTCAGTGGAAGAGGGCTGGCTGAGCTGCTTTGTGTATACCAATGGCTGGGTGTTTACTGAAGGACCATGGACAGGCTGTAAATGCCAATCTTAGCTTACTCCGCAGTTACTGTGCCCAGGTGTGTTTTATGTGAGGCTCCCTTATCATCTTTCCTGCTGTCTGACTGTAATACTCTTCACTTTTGGCACAGCATGACACAGGAATCTCTGTCCAGCCCTTTCCTTTACAAGGGGAGAAACAGGAACATTTGTACAGTTAAGACTGGCTTATAGAAACGGTGTCATCATGAGACAATAGATGTTGGGTAATTTCCTTCCTATTTCTGTGCTTAATTGTCCCATACATACAGTAGAGCTGATGAAGCCAAGGTCTTATATGTGGAATTCTTTGACACCTGAAGACAGTTGCATTTTGCTCCTTCATAGATTTACCTTTCAACAACACAGTTACTACACAACAGTGTGGAACACTTAGCATCTGGAAACAGGTGCATGTACTCTATCATTGAAAGTAGAAACATTGCATTTCTCAATTTATTTGTGTTTATCCTGTCGGAGGTATTTTGCAAGTCAGAAGAGAAGGGTCAGGCTTTTGAACCCGGGCATTAAATTAGGAAAAGTGCACTCTGCGTTTGGATCACATCATAGATGATCTCATATAATCAAATTAGAAAATATACAAAATATGCTATAAATTCAACAGAGCATATTTTTCTCTAAAATAGTGTATTTGGAATTAGGATAATCACTTATTATTCAGAACACTCATCAGAATCCAGAAGGGAAGCAATGAGAACACTGACAGTTACTTAAGTCACAAGAAAAATAGTGTAATGCATTTATTTTATCATAAATTATCTAAAATGTAGACAATTGCTAGTGATAGAAATTTAGAAAATACAGAAGAATAAATAAATTAAATTTATCCAAGAATTTTAACCTGTATGGGAGCCCAAACCTGCAGCACTTAGATATAAATGGTGTCCTGAATAAGTATTTTTTGCATGATAACTCTGATCTTGTTGGAAGTTAGTGGCAATGTTAGTGATTCTCTTGTTTTGGTTTGGCCCTTTGCCCTGAGCAGGTGTTTCATTTACACTTACAAAAATTTCTAATTTTTGAAGAAAAATCTCTAAATGTGAATACCCACTTTTCAAGGATGATTGTGGAAAAGATACCTAGCCCTGAGTCAAAGGATCAGTGTAGTCTAAATGCCTTCTTTGCTAAACTGTTCCATTGATAAATTAACATTTCTGTTCTTGTTATTGCTTTTTTTTCTTTTCAGACTTGCTTCTTTTTTCTTTTTGTTTTTTATTAGTTGATCAGGTATGATTATTCAGACTGAATTCAACAGATACCATTCTGCCATGGAATGTTTTTTTTTTTTTCTGTTGGGCATGATTCCTATGATTTTTCAAGTTTCAAAAACCAAGTTCAGTAATGTTCTAGATACTATACAGCTTCTTGTTTCCACTTGCTCCTTAGATATTCAATAAAGGGATGTTATTTCTTCTCTAATGCAGGCTTGCTACTTCAAATTTTTGCCACATGGACCTTTTTTTTTCCCCTTGAGAGTCTTTTTTCCAAAATTATTTTTATTCTTTAATAATTTTATCCTCAAAGGAAGAAATGTGCCTCTCCTCTTCCTTTACTCTTTCTGTAACATTTTAGCTCCATGTTCAGGATATTTATTTGACCTTTTATATCTCCCGTATCTAATGACATTTGTTTCATCAGCTTTAGTAAAGATGAATGACCTTTTAACTCTTAAAAAAAAAAAAATCCATTTTCATCTTTCTTTGCTATCTTTTCTGGCTATAGAAGTAAGCTTTGCTCTTTCCTTTTGCTTGCTTTAAAGTCTTAGAGTGAAATCCTAGTTCTTATTAAGTTTAGGGAAAGATTTCCCTAAATGTAGTTGAGTTCAGATTTGAGTACTGGTTTTTCAGTGAAGGCAAAATCGTCGTCCAAATTTTCAAGTAAAGAGTTAGTCTATTTAGCCCTCTTTTTCCCAAAGAGTAAACACGTAAGATTTAGTATTTAGTCTTGGTAAATGGTGGTTCTATGCCTAGAAGAACAGCTTCAGAAGAAGGTATTAATTGAGATTATCATTGGAATTGGAAAAGAGTTTCCTTATTAATTAAAAAAAAAAAAATTAAATGTCAAAATCTATTTCTTTATTCAGAATTGGGAAGCACTTTAATTCTTTATGTAATGAAACATGACTAATTCAGTTAAAAGGAAATGTGCCTGGGATGTATCAGATTTATGCACAAAATCATCATCTGCTTTGTATGGAGAACAGATCAGAGTCTGTCTTTCTGGAAAGTAACCTATCCAAGAGGTTATTTTGGGATGTGCCACCCAGAGCACTCCTACAAGGGAAAAAAGATCAGCTGCAAAGTCAAAACCAAAGTAAAATGACAGATTGGCTAAATAACAGAGTAATGAAAAAATTAAATATTTTCTGTGCTTTAATTCTACTTTTTTTAATCACAGACTATCAGTGGGCAAAAAGCTGAATGATTTGGCTCCTAAATTCTCTTTAGTTTGAAATTAAAGGAAATTTATAGCTATTCTTGTTATAAACTTGTATAGTTTTAGCTCATTTTAATGGTTCTCAGATGAAATTCATGGTTATCTTGCAGGGAATCTGACATCAACAAGTGGGAGAATTAATCTCTGTATAACACTTAGCTGTGTGTGAATCATGAAGGAATATTTTTGCTCTGATCTCACTGGTAAAACATCTTTGGAGCTGCATTTTTATTTCCCTCAGCTGTCTTATTTCCAAGTAAGATTGATAAATGCTAAGAAAAATCCCTCTTTTGTAGAGAGAGTTTTAAGAGTTTTTAAAGTAAACAAATTTTTAAGAGTAAGACAAGTAAGAGCAGCATGTCCTGCTACACAATATATACCTCTCCATACACGTTGTACATAGCAGCTCCCCATGCTTACAGAAAGCCACCTGCTCTTCAAAGGCAGCATTGTAAATCGATGTAAGTCTTCTAGAACTAGAGTATGTACAAGTCAGACCCCCACAGGACAACACTGATTCAATAGAAAGGCAGTTGACCTTGGAGCTGAAGCCTGCCAGGAGCAGAGGCCATCATTGTGCCCCTTGGGCTGTGAAGCTGATGGTGTGCAGAAGTCCTTCTCTCTCTGTCCAAAGCCTATGCTAATGGCTATATTTGTGGCTGTTTCTTATCCTCCCTTGCAGCAATTTGTAGTTCTCTGGAAACTGAAGAAAACAGTCTTTCCCAGTGCCTCAGTTTATACCCTTCAGTGGTCTCAAAAATAGGAGCCAAATTCTCTTCTCAACTATTTAGTTATAAAGAGAACTATTTGCAAAGCTTAGTTGTGCTTTTGCTGCTTTCTAACAAATATAACTAAACAGATTGTAAATATTTTTCCCCAGTTCATTTGATAAAAATAGGAAATCCTGTAAAGGAATGAATTTATCTAATAATATCTTACCATGTGATCAGACTCTGATTCATTCATTTGTCCCTTGGTTTCTTGAGCATACGAAGCAGCTCAACAATTTTTTTTGTATTGGTAATTCGTTCTGTGATTCTGTATTTGATGATTTTTTTTTTTGGTCAAATCGGATCTTTTCCCATATTATTCCTCACCTGTTAATAACAAGCAGTCCATGTAAGCGCATGATCATGTAAGCTCATGATCACTTATCCTCATGGGAGACTTTCTCCCTTTCAATCCCAAAAGCAAATATTAAGATGACATATTATTAAGGAGTGTTAAATATTTAAATTTATTAGCAGATGGGCCTTTAATTTTTTTTCCTTCTCATCACAGAGTTGTTTATATAAGTACAGAGTTATTAAAAATTCTGTCCTAATACAAAATGTCTGCCTGAAATACGACGAGAAAAGTCCGTCTTTGGAAAGAATGCACCAAGGCCCTTGGGGCTATGCTGGGGCTTTACTTTGATTCATCTGCAAGTTAGCTGCTTCCTCATCTCACCTCTGAACCAAGCAGCAGATGTCATCCACCTTAAATCAGTTCCTCCAAAGAATATGTACTAGTGGAGTCGTGTAATTTTATCTTAAAAGGAGTTCTGGTGCAACCTCTGGTAAAGATACAACCAATGTTTTCTCATTGATTCCAGTAACCACCTCAGTTTACTTTTGTTAGATGGCAAGTAGAGAGCACAGGCTGCCTGTGATTCTTACCCTTGCAAAACCAGCTCTCCATGTCCCTTTCCCTTGTTTATATTAATATGGAGGTCCTAGAGGAAGCTGCTTGCTCTTTATGGTGCTGGCAGCAAGTTCAGTCTTGTGAGGGAAAATTCAGGAGGCTCACTGCAGGATTACATTAACCATGGATTTTCTCAAGGCAGGTTCCAGCACCTCCTTGCTCAAATGCCTCCAAACCTAGGAATCCCTTGTCTTTAGACATTGCCATGAAATGGGGATGACCATTGATATCAGTAAGGCACAGCAACATCCAGATGGACTTGGGGAGTCTTGGCTAGTCCCAGGATGGGCAACTGTGCTATCCAAAGGGCTGAGACAGCATGAACTTTCTTATGAAGCCAAGCAGCTTTTGGAAGGCTCTGGTCTCTTTGGCTTGCCACGATTTTTTTAACTTTTCATGGAGTTCTACAACTCTGTTCTAGTACCAAGGTGGACTGGACGCTTACTGTGCACCAGGAATGAGGCTAAGTGAACACAAATGACCTGAGCATGTAATTAATCTTCCAAAGTGAGGAATATATATCAGCTTCTTTCCACTCTGAAACCCCAACTCTGCTAGAAGTGATGACTCCAAAGAAGAGTCATTCGGTAAAATTCTCTGACTGCCATATGTATGGAAGTGGACACTGTGATCTTTTTTGGCCTTAAACTCTACAGATTTAGGTTGTTTTTGTGCATCCTGAGGCGACTCTTCTGTAAAAGTTGCCACCACTGCCAACCCTTTTGTGATTGTCCTGACAAGTTAAATGGATGAAGAAGAGGTGATAGTTTTAAAACCCGTTTATTTTCTGAGTTCTGTGAATGTCTAGGTATTATCACATGTGTCCAAGAGAAGAATGTGTAGAATAATAGCACTGTATTTGGAAATACGATCATGTTTTCTGTTGTCCTCTGTTTAATGTACCTTGGCCATAGCTTTGCATTTAGTTGCATTTAGGTCTGGCATGTATCCTCCCTGGATCACATTCTCAAAAGATAGCAGGCTGTATTGCTCCATTGATTTCAGTGGCGTTATGACAATTTATACGTCAGTCATGTAGGAAGGCATAATGAAGAGTTCATTCAAAACCAGAATTGAATATCTTTCAATCCATCCTCACCCTCTGCCCTCGAGAATAAACTGGAAATAATTGCATAGATAATTTTTTTTCTCTCTATTTTTTTTCCAAAATACTGAAAATATGCCTTGCTGTGGGATATATTTTTTGGGTTTAGTGTAAAATTTTCACTGTCTGTTTGCCATTTTTCCTCATGCCTGCTGTCGGAAACGCATCAGGAAACACAAGTGAGCCTAATTGACAGCTCTGTGGAGGCGAAGGTAGGCTACAACCTGAAATGAGGACTGTTCTCATAATGAGAGACAGCTGAAAGATTATGCATATAGAGCTACTAAAATAGATTCCCTGGATCTTTTTCATAAACCAGCAGATGGTAGCAGAGTCTACAGATCTCAGAGAAGGCAAATGTACCTTACTGTAACTGCCCTCATTCATTTGCCATTAATCTTTACTTGTCAGCCTCTTCAATGCCTTCTGTAGTGCTGACCCTGAAATTGCATAATTTAATTTGTAATCATATATTGCCAACATTTCCCCTTTCTATCACACATCAACTACATTAATTCTGCTGTGCTGTGGACCACTGATAGCTATAGGCAAGCCTCCGTAGAAAAAAGATATTCATAAAATGGAATACAGACAGGAAGAAAGGCTGACTTGGATAGAAAAGGGTGAGGGGAAGAAGTGAGAGGAAAGAGATGTGTGATCATGGATTTGTTTGTCTGTCCTGTTTCACCTGTCCCTGGAAGTCTAAACGGCCTGATACTAATATTTAAGTGTTGCCAGAGTGCTCCTTCCATGGCAGAAGAAAGCACATATATAACACAGGTTGTTTATGGAGTCTCTTACTTGAACAGAGGTGCTGCATATAGAAATGAGCCAGAAGAATATGCTTTCTGAGTTGAAGCCAGCATGTATAATGAATGTGTGAGAGTATTTCTAATTAAATGGGATTCATGGTGTGTTTTTGAGAGAGGATTTGAAAGGGGAGGCTGAATGCTTTAGCTCGTAAAGAGGGGGAGGGACTTAGTGTCTTTGATGACTGATGTATTTTTGCCTGCTCTTCTTGTAACTATGCCCAAGGATGGCAGGCCTCAAAAGTTCAAATACTGTCAGTTAGTCATGTTGAAAGTGTCGTTGAGATGTGAGTTACATGCTGTGACCCCGCCTGCAGTGACTGGTGAAAAATTGCTTTCAGGAGGCACTGACAGACCAAAGAACCCAACATGCCAAAATGATTAAGTCAGATGTACCATTCTATGCACAGATCCATTTTTTCCTCTGAAGGATTAGCTGTAGGATAATAAAACATCCTGAAAATTACATTTATGAAAACAGAGCATTAAAACCAGCATGCCTGCATAAAGGACGCAAAGTGCTCCATTCTAAGTTGGTTTCCATCATACTGGAATTACCCCCTCTGTGGCCCTGGAAAAAAAATTACAAGATTTCTTCTTACATTGTTCACACTGACCTTAGTGAGAGTCCAGAAAAGCCTTTCTTTTCAGAGTTGTTATACCAGCCACAGGCTCTAGATGGTACTATGCAATCGCTCTATTGGGTCCTGCCTTTTGTGATGGTTTCTTACTTTTTTTGGCTTCTACAAAATGTAGGGAAAGCAGAGTAGCAAAATGAAGTCAGCAAGAAACCCACCAAATAAAAAATAAAAAGGTCACGGATTTTTTGTTTCAGACTCCATATTTAGATTAGCTTTCTTGTACAATGGAATAGATGTTCTAACAGTGCTTAACACATTAGATTCTGGTACTGATGAGTTATGCTGTATTGAGCCAGTGTTTTCATTACATTTACTGAAATGAAAAGACAGAAGATTAATGTAGGATTTCCAAAGAGTTCTAAGTTTTTTGCTCACTGTGGTGTGTGTGCACAGTGTGTATGAACACCTGTGCATACCTCTGACACTTCAGTGGGGACATTCTCACTTCAGTGGAGACATTCTGCACACTGAAAGATAACAGTTCTCTGTCAAAGTCAGGTGACAGGGTCTTACATGTAAATGTGGGAACAGCAATTACAAAAAAAAAAAAAACCCAACAAAAAAAGTACCACTTCTAACAGCAGATACTGTTATCAATACACAATTTCTCATGACCTCTAGCTCCAGGGTTATCTGTAAACCAGGCCCTTCACCACTCCTGATGCCATGGGAGACACTTTTACAAGAGAGGAGTGGGAGTCCCTAGCCTATTGTGTATCCCATTTCTAAGGACTGCCTTACTGAGTTCAGACACACGGTAGGATGAACAGCTCTTTTCTACAGAGCTGCAATAAAATATATCTGAGTACATAATAAATGCTATAATATGGATTTTTCAGACTGCTAAAGAAAAATAAAATACAAGCCCTAATGCATTTGCTTCCCTAGACATTTTAATTCAAAATTAAGGTTTCCTGTGAAACTCTTCACAACATAATTGCACTAGAACTCCATCAAACTCCAGTTGAGACAATAAGTGAATCACAATTGATAAGTTTTATTTTACATATGCTATTCTACCAGATTTCTGGCACTTATTACTCTTAGATGAGCTGCTTTTTATTCTTAATCTACAGTTATTAAAGTACCTGCAATTTCTGACAATCAGCCAAAAGTATAAACTGTAGTCTGACCCCAGCAAAAGGAAGACACCTGAATCAAAGTAGAAAATTCAAGGAGTAGTTCAAGTTTTGTCCATGGAAGTTTCTACCAGGAAATAAGTATGCATGTCATAAAGTTAGTCCATAAATAACCAGGAAAGAAGAATGTTTATTTGAGGCAAGGAAGAGTCTGTGATTATGTTAATATTTTGTTAACATTAACATTTTCTCTAATTGTCTTTTCTATTTCAAGGGTGGGCAAGAAGCAATACTCTCTCTCTGTCAGTGGTTTCTGGAAGTGTGGGATATACATTTCCAGCAGTGGGCAAAATGGCTTACATATGAATAAAATCAGTCCTCTTCCACCTTCATCTCATAAGCTTCGACTCCACACCTCCCCACTTGCAGGTGTTGTTGATTTTTTTACTTATCAGTCTCAGAGATGTAATATTTGAGATCCTTCCAGCACTCTTTTAGACAATGTAAGTAAACAGCTGCCATTGTTTCTCCAAGGAATAGATGGGTTTTCAGTGTAATGTCTGGGTTTCTGATGTATGCAGAGTTGTACGTATAGCCAGAAGATTGCCTGGTTTTTATCCCTTATATTCTGCCTTGTTTTCCTCCACCCTTGGCTTCCTCTGCTGAAGCAGTGGCAAAAAATGTCCCACTGTCTTAGAGCAGGTGCAATTATTTTCCTTCTCACTGAAGCAGTCCAAAGGCAACTTTTGATAATTTTGCTCTCCTTTATTCGTTGTCATTACGAAATATCTAAGTGGAAAAGTTGTGCACAAAATATTTTCCGTTTTTCAGGTTTATTTAAAAAATATAACCTGAATTTTGTTCTATGATAAAATCTTGAAAAAATACCAATTTTTCAGGAAAGAACATATAACATGAACATGCAAAACATGCAAAAGACTACCCAGAAGCTTAGAGGAAAATGAAAATGTGGTGTCTTCCTGGGTACATTCATGGGCACCTGCTCAACAGTAGTTCAGCTGAAGAATGAAGTGGCTGAATGTGCCAGCTTTGCTGTGTACCGGCGTGTGTTTGAGCTGTCCTAAATTTTCTCTTACTTTTTTCTGCAAAGAGCTATATCATGTGTAACTGGTACAAACCAGTGAAAAACCTGACTAACTCACTCCTCTTCCAGTTTTTGGCATGGACCTTGTTGGGTGGCTGTTTCTTGTTCTAACTGCAGCAAATGGAAAAGCTGTTGATCAGAACTGCAAATGATGATCAGTATTCGGTAGTTGCCAAATATTAATATATTAATTTATTTGATTCCAGATGCCTAACTTTGAAGGGAGTGATAAAGAAGCAAGGAATTAAATGGGCTGAAATAATTAAAACTGACAATTACTCCAGGCAAAAATGTAAACACTTGTAAGAACTGTTAAAAGCAAGAGAAAAAAAGATTCACGGTCATCTTAAAAGTGCAGGATATCAGTTTCTTCACATTCTTTGAGATTGAAAATGTCATTGAATGAAACTTTGCCTACTGAAGCAGAAGATAGAGTACTGTTTGATCTTTCAAGGGAGACATGCCTGGTGCTGTTGTCATCAAACCCCAGCTATAATAATTTAATCTGTGTTCAAGGCTTTTGAAGTTGAATTTGGCTAATTCAGAAACAATGTTTAGT
Source organism: Eulacestoma nigropectus (assembly GCA_013397775.1). Taxonomy (NCBI): domain Eukaryota; kingdom Metazoa; phylum Chordata; class Aves; order Passeriformes; genus Eulacestoma; species Eulacestoma nigropectus. Next base: position 41,970 of record VZTE01000634.1, read on the forward strand.
TTGCATTTCACAACAAAATAATCATGCTTTTGTGCCATGAACACAGATTTTTTCTATAAATTTACATGCAATTATAAACGTGTGCACACGTATTTTATGTATATATTAATGCTGGGAAAACCTAATTTTATTCCATATATTTAATATTTAAAGTGTGAGTCAAGATAGTTAAACCTTTCAACATGTTAAATACTCTTCTCTCTGTGTGGAGGTATTTGTGTCCATTCTTTTCTGCACAGATATGGAATCCTGGCATTGTCCTACTGTATCCAAAGTGAAATCTACTTGATCTTCCTTCCTACTCCTGGTAAATATGGGATGATCCAGAGAGAGATGGATGAAACTCTATGCCCACCATCATGAAACAAGCAAATCCTAAATATTAATGCAAACCCTGAAGCATAGTTTCACGTCTTTGTTCAAAACTCTAATAAACTCTTTGAAGCAGGAATGGTCTTATTAGCCGTGCTAATACCAATTCCAGAGGATCACAGAAATTAAGAGTGCAACAGTTGAAAGGTGCTGTAAATCATCCTTTCCATCCTTCAGGTGAATCAACTAAGTCCTGTGCCTTTCTTCGTGGATGTACAGAGGTTCCTGGAAACAAGGCAAGCAAAGACATAAACTCTACAACTCCCAAGGTGAAACTTTGTTTTAGGGTTTTATAGTCAACAGTCCTTAGGTGATGATGTTATAATAATAAAAGGGGAATATTTGACAGTTGGAGGCAATAATGAAACAAATAGTATTGTTTATTGCACAGTGTTGTGTGTATGATTTTATTTATTAAGTTGTTTTCCACAGGCACACACCAAGTTGCTTCTCCTTTCACCAATGAGCTTGTGTCTTCCAGTGTGGCGTAGAGGGGCAGTGTAGCAGAAAGGGCAGTAAAACTCTTAATGAGTGCTCCTCAGTAAAAGTGACTGGAGCCATTGAAAATGGTGGTGTTGAGATGTTGCCTTCTGCCCTGTGCTTTGTGATCCTGACTTAGTACAGGAAATTTGGAAGGGAGTGTGAGTCGCAGCTTGGAGGGTACTATGTTACTGTCTGGAATATTGTGTTTTGTGGGTAATGAAGTACACTGTTTGGGGTATGACAGTCTCTAAATTCGTCCTTCCTCAGGACCATCATGTAAGGCTTCGGAATATTTGTCACGGAGATTACTGGGTTTGAATGGGTTGGCAAAACTGGAGAGTTGGCAATGCCAGCTGAGGAAGAAGTTACTAACAGATGTTTGCATCCTAACAGTCTGCAGCCTTTAGGGAGCAAGGAAAAGGTGAGCAGAAAAAAACAGTCCCTGAAGCTCTTCAGCAAGTCTCTAGTTATCTTTTACCACATAACTTATCCCTTTGAAGAACTGAGATTCTGCATAGACCTTCATTGCCAAACTCATTACTTGAAGTTTTCAGTTTCCCCCTGCTTTTACGTGGAAAAGTGCAAGGATATTTGATGAGGTTTTCCAACCTCCCAGGTTAAGTGGGGGGGGAAAATAAAGCTTCTGTAGCAAGCTTTTGGTGTGAGAGCTAAAGACTGACCTGTTTTGAAACACCTTAGTAGATATAGATATGTCCTACCCCAGACAAGTTAGGCATATTTGTGCCTTGCTTCCTTCCCACAGCAGTGGCTGAAGTTTTGTTTTGTGGAGTTTGAGATAAGTAAATAAGGGCATCACTGTTGCAGCTTGCAAATGCCCAAATAAATTGTACACTTCTCTGTTACCGTGTGTTTAACCGCAAAGGTAGTGATTATTTCCCTGTGGTTTTATCTTGCCATGATATTTTGTTTTAAGTAGCAGAAGAATTAAAAATGATGGACTGAGAGTCTCTTGCTGGTTTCTGTCTCATGTGCTTTATAGTTCTTCTTCCTAAGCCAGTATGAAATTCCCTGACTATTTAAAAGACGGTGTGCTGGGTGTAACAACACAGAATTAAACTTCAGAAAAACACCTGACACCTATTGAAAAATTGTGAGGATGTATAAATGGATCTGGCCTGCTCCATTTATATGATTTATGTGGCATTATATTAAAATTTCATGTAGTTAATCTGGAAAAGTAAATAAAATGGATGGTTTGTTAAAGTGCCGAATGTGGATCACCACTAGAAGTTAAGGAGTCCTAAGGTCAAACTCTTTCTACATTTGGATATGATTCCTTTAAATTAAGTACTCAGTGGTTTGAAAATGTTGTTAGCTAGCTTGATAGACCAGTAAGGAGCTATTATTTCTGTCATGTCCTCTGAGCAAAAGCACTACTCTCTATTGACATCCTAAGGATAGAAGCACAGGCAGCTTATAACGATATAACTGTTTGTATAATGTTTAAGTGGAAAATAGAGACTATTCATTTTGAATGCTACTATGGGAAATTAAATTCTTTACCTCAAGAAAGAAAAGAAAGTGAAATCACTTTGTTCCTATAATAACAGAAAAGAGCATTCCAACCTGGTGTCTGTTTGAAGGTCTAGGGGAAAACAAAAACTCAGCAGCCTGATAAATTGTATATTTTATTATTTGGTATTCCTCACATGAAAAGAACATGAATGAAAAGGCCTGACCTTTTCACAGGCCACAGCAGAGCTCTGACAATAGTCAATACTTACAGCTAATAGTTGAGCAATTTAAGATCGGCCGTATAATGATACATTTGAAAATAATTTTTTTCCTCCTTTCCTAGATATACGTGAGTAGCAAACTACTGCCAGTAGGTATAAAAATAAAGTATTGCTCTCCTGATAGTTGTTATCCTCAGTCCTATAATTAAAGTTGTGTGGAAATACACAGGGAAGATGCTGACGAAGGAGCCAAGAAAATAACAGGCAGAAGAGAGGAGCAGACAGTCACTGCATTCCTGGTGGCCTGAGCACTGCAATAATCAACTCATGTGCTACTCTTTGATGTTCTTCTGACAAAATATAACATGGAACTTCAGGAATATGTTGTGGTGGAAATAGACTGTAAGACTTTAAAAGCAACAAAATACGGGAACTGAAATGAAACATGATGTGCTGATGTAACTAGGCATCTAGCAATGTCCAGATGGACTGTCAAGCCTGGAGAAATTCAAAACTGCTTTTTAAAATAGAAATCTCCCCTTGCCCCTGGTTAACTCACTTTTCAATGTTCCTTTTCTTTTTAATCATTACAATGCAATAAAGTTTTTATTTTATTTTATTTTTTTAATTACTTATCTTCCGGTTTCCCTATAGGTAGAAATCAGCAGCAGCTATTTCAGTACCTGCACATCTGGTGCCTCATAAAGGAATGTGCCAGAACCATCAGAAATGTTTAAAACAGTGCTTAGCCCAAACACCAGCTATCAATTCAGGTACAGAGAGAGAAAGAACCCAATTAGAAATAACTATGGGACCAAATTCTAGCAGATGTTCAATTACCCTTGCTACCTACCTACCTTGCAACAGAGTGGAGGTGCAGTTGGTGTTGTGTACATGCATTGTTTCAGGACTGGTTTTGAATTTCCATGTGTGGTGCCATCTGCGCTAACACTCAGTGGTCCTACCATTCCCCCCCAGCCATCCTGCAAGGGATGTCTTGTTGCATGGTGTGTATTTCTGTGCAATTTGCATTTGTCTACAGCAGCATGCTTCACAAAGAAAATGTGGATTGTTTTGGTAAGGATAGGTGAAAGGTGGTGTGCTCCTACCAGTGTCCTTTAGCTGGACAGATATCCTCTAATTTCCTATCTGCAGAAAGGTTTGCATTTCACCAATTTTAGTTATCCTTAATCGACATGGAAACACAGCTTAGACCGCTGATGCCTCCAAAGCTCAGGGCTAGGTAAGGCTCCCTCTGCAATACCTGAAAGATATGACTGCTGCTTTGCTAAAAGTGAGAAGAGCTCCAGCACGAAGAGAGTGCACTTCCCACCTTCAGTTGGACTCGGTCATTTCAAGGAACAATTTCCATACTTGGTCATTAACTTGATCTAGTGACAAATTAAAAAGCATGTTCTATCCTGCCAGAATAGGAAAAATGACTTTTTTTTTTATCCCTGCACAGCTGCAACTAAGAGAAACAGAAATTAATATTGCTCCTAAATGTGGATCTAGACTGGAGAGATGCCAGACTAACAGGGTAAGGGTGAAAGCTTGCTTGCTTTTGACAGGAGAAAGGCTTTAAATTTACTTCCTAAGCTGATGGGTTTTGAAATGGAGTTCTGCAAAGCTAGCAGACTGGAATTAATTTTCATTGCTAAAATTGTGTGTGTGATATCGGAAAAACAACCAGTCTACAAAAGAGTGCCCTGTCAGTGGAGTGGAACATTTGGCAATGAATGAGTTACAGTTTTTTCCTCCTCAAAAGCCTAGAGAAAGACCACTCTTTCCTCCTGAGGAAAAGCTGTAGACTGATAAGTAAGTGAAACAAATGAGGGTCTACATCCTCTCTTTTAAGAGCTGCAATATTTTTAAATAGTTTTGAAAGAAAATGCTTCTTTTTTGTCATAATTTAATATTTCTGAGCATAGAGTGATGAGACACATCAATCCTCACTCTATGATAACCTTGGACAAGTTTCCTTTCAGTTTGAGAGACCTGAGGAGCTTTAAAAGTGCCTTCAGGGAGTGCCAAAGTCTCTCAGGGACTGGGAAGGATGAAGGGTTTTTCCTTTTCATGAAAGGGCCAACATTCACTGACGATGACTATTGGTAACCTTTCACTCCTGTAGTCTGCTCTTTCGACTGTCCCCGCTGTCTGAGTCCCTAGGAGAACTGATGTGTGAAGGTAAGTGATTCAACTTCACAAAAGTATGAGGAGAGTGGTTGAGCTTAAATATGAAGAGTGCTAAATCTTTTCTTGACCTTGATGTTGTCCTAGTGTGGACACTGAAAAGCTGTAGTAGAGGGATTTTTCAGCTTTCTGCAGCATTCTGTGAGAACTCTGTGTCTCTCATGAAATCTATGCAAAACACTGCTATGGGTTTTTGTAAACTAATTCTCTATCTTTGCACCTGCTGTTGTTCAGTTAGTGTTGTTACGGTACACTGAGGAAAATATTTTGAGATGGGTGTTGTATAGCCTCCACCAATCATTCTAGGAGGTGGTTGACCAAGGGACCAACAGTACTATGCTACTCTTGCAAATCAAGTTATATAAACCGATTCATAATTAATTAAATAAGCCATTTTCTCTGGATCTTGGTTGTGTCGTTTCTCACCGTTCCGGGTACAACAGCGACATCCTAGCCATGTGGTTTGTTCAAATTCAGCTGTGTCTCTCTGCATCCATTTCTCTGCTCTCTATATGTTTAGATCCCCCCGAATTCATGTGTCAGTTTTGAGAGGTACTGCATGTAGCACAGCTTCCAAGGCATGGCCATCATTTGACCTCACATCTCATTGATTTTCGCTGTATTTAGTTTTGTTCAGAACAGGGTGGTATGTTGTGTGCTTTCACGTCAACTTTTGCTTTCTTCCTTCCTTTGCCATGATTTTATATGGGCAGCAACTAAAAAAGAATATTTATATGAGGAAACTTTATGCACATTTCACAAGAGAAATGTACTAAAATGCAATTCCCGCCATATCTAAATGAGATTGGAAAGGAAAATCTATGTGTACTCTTGTCAGTAATTATTGTGTGCAGTTCCAGTCTTTCATTACTATCTTAACACTATAAGAGAGTGTTTATGGGTAACAGTGGAAATAAAACTGAAGACAATGCAGCAGCAGGCAGGAGAGAGAAAAGGAAGAAATGGAAGATTCTGTCTGATGATGGCACTTTGGGGCCTAAACAAAATCGCCTACTTCAAATTGGCAAAAAGCAAATGTTACGTGATTAATAACAAGGGAGAGGAAAATCTTCAGTGAATTTTAAAACATAAAATAAAAATATTCAGAAACTACCCTGTTGGGAAATGCAATTTCAAAAATGTTATTTGAAAAAAATAACAAACTTTCAAAGAGTCCTCTAATCAGCATGTTTGGGGGTTTTTTTTAATCTAGCTGAAGCTGCAGGTTTTATACTTGGCTTTACGTATGGAGCAATGCATGGAAGAGGAATTAGATAATTCTGAGTTGAGAAAATAAAAAAAATCCAGCTCAGCTCTTCAAAAGGAAAAGTTTCTTCACATGCAGAAGTAAACATCAGTGAGAAGAACAGTGAACCTAGTATTTCCAGCTGAATCAATGACAAAGATGTTCTGAGAAAGGAAGATTTGAAGGTAACGGATTGCTAGTAAAATTTCTGTTATAATTTTGCTAACATTCATCAGTGCTTTCTTTAACTTGATGAACTTTTCCAATAAAAAAATACCAGAATTTAGCACTTTGGTGATTTGCATATGGTGTTTTGCAGGTGAACTTGAAATGTGCCGAGTAACTATAGCTGAAGATGTTGGGAGTTTTACAAGCTCAGCATCTTTTGGGATCTGGCTCTGTGTACATATTCACTGTGCAAACAGCTAATCAAGTTTCAAGAGCGATAGAAAGAGAAGTTTATTCTCCTTCCTCCAAAAGCAGTTAATTTCCTGGGATCTATTGAGTCAAATGCTGTATTTATGATGTTCAGTTCCTCACTTAATCAAAACTAAACACTTAATTTTGCACTTCATATCTCCAAAGAGGAGGGTGAATAATTTATAATGAATAATTTTATGAATTTGGCCTTTTTCTGTTCATGAATTATCCACAAGAGATCATGACTTCTCAGAGGTACTTCCACTCAAATTAATTCACTGAATAATTCTTGATCTGCAGCAGTTTGTTGTGAGGTTTGATATGCAACATTCCAGCTGTTCTGATTGGACCCATAGGCAGACATTACAATTGCCAACACAATGTGTACACGTCCTAAACTGGTGCTTCCAGGCTGACTCATTTCAACTGCTTCATCACTTTTTATAACTTGATATATCTTTCATTTGCTTGCTGTATTTTAGAAAATTACACTCAGCAAGCTTATTTTAGGAGTCATTGAACGCAAAAGTTCCATAACTTAGCGGAAATCATCTGTTAGTGATCCTGATGGAAGGCATAAGTCTGGGAAGTAGCTAATGCTTTGAAAGCCTTTCAGCAGGACAGTGCACTGTAGCAAAGTTCTTTGGCAACATTGGAAGCTGAGGCAGAGCGGACCTCTCAGCCTCTTCAGTCCAACACTTGTGACTGTCTAGATCAGTATCTAGAAGGTCAACAAGAGTCCCACATCAAAGATGTTCTTTAAATCCTTTTCAGCATGATGGGTTGTGGTTACCATGGAAGGCTAGCCAGTGGATGCTCTTGTTCCCAAAGGCTTTTGCATGCTTAAGATCGCCTGTGTTTACTGTGTTGGCTCCTTTGTGCTACTGGTTATGACATCCTAATCCCAACACCAGCCTGTGTGGTCATCTGTGAGGAACTAATAAGGGCTTTGGCAAATGTCAGACTTTCAAAATAAATGGATAGATGTTAATTCATGGTTTTTTTTAACAGGAAGAATGGATACCCAGTATATTCTGGAGCATGTTAACATCTTTGTATTTCTACTGGCATTCTCTTAAGTCCTATCATGTAACAAAGCATCATATAAACCATCATATAATTAGTTATATAGATAGATTTATTCTTTGCTCCTCAATCCCTTTTGTGATATTGAAATATTTCTTTACTGGACTACCAGAGCAGCACAGTTGGTGATATGGAGAGTGGTGAATATGAGATTTTTAATTTGTTGATAAACTCCAGAGAAACAGATAATCGCTCATGTAGTTGCTGAAGACATAATTACATATAATTTATACCCCTTATGGAAAAGGGAAGGTTTGCTGATCACACAGAGTGTTTCTGTCAGACATTTTCTTTTTAGAGGCTCAGCATGTGCCTAAACTATATATATATAAGCAAGTAGCATCAAATCTAGCAAATTATGCAGATACCTCAGTGTCTCAGAATTTGAGGACAAAGATGTAGACAATTCCTATAGGCACAAGATTTAGCTATCTTGTGCTTGTGCCTTCATTTATTGGTTAGCCTTTTGATGGACTCTATATTTGAGCAATATAAAAAAAAATTTGTTATGTACTCCATATTAAACCTAAACTGTATTCCAGATCATAATCTTGACAGGCTTTCTGTCCTCTCTTTTTCTATGTTTGTAAAATACTGCCAGGAAAACCTGTGGATATAGATTTATGCAAAATATTTGAATGGAAAGGAAGGACGTGTGTGTTGACTAGACAACCTCCTTCAGCCCATTACTATACAATTCAGTGAAATTTTTTAATCCAATTTAAATAGGAAAAAGCCCAAGCAATCAGATCCTCAGTTCGTACAAACTAACACTTTTCCTGGTTCCCAATTCCTCTCAGTTCTGGAAAGGTAGGAAAGGTTTTTGCTCATATGTAAGCAAAAATGTTATTGCTCAAATAGTTTTGTCATTGGAAAGTGCAGCCGTTGAACCAAACACCTCCTTCTAATCCCTAAAATTACTGGTTTAATGTGATTAAATGTAATCTAAATGTACTGTTAGTGTTATTGTCCATGTTTAGAGCATAGGCTTTCTTGGGATGAGAACTATTTGAAAGCAATGAAATGTGTATGTGTTTGTGTGTGTGAGTGAATGCATGTAAATGAGGAGATCAGAGAGAATAAATTTGTGATGTCCAGAGGCCAAAAGAGACAGCTTTGAATTAGAAGACCAGGGAGGCTTTAAACAGTTAATATTGAGACCAAGTGATGTGCGACAAAGTTAATATATTTCATTTAAGATGGAAAGATTTATTATTATTACTAAAACATTATCTTCAGTAGAAGGCTAATGGAAATAAACACAGAATTTCAGTCAACCCCTCTGTCACTCCCAACACACACACTTGTATGCACAGATGTGTGCGCACACATCCAAGGAAAGCCTGAACACTGAGACCATGAATGTAACTGGTGGGCTTTGGTCTGCACATGGGGAAATAATGAAACTTGAATATTTTATGTTGAAAGTCAAAGTTTTTCCGAGGTATATGAATGGAATAGACCAGTCTGCCAAAACATCTAAGGGAAAGATCTCTGCAGAGCTATTATTTCTCTTTTTTATTATCTGCAGACAATTCCACTGCACATAAAATATCCTAACTCAGGGGCATCAGATCAGAGATCACCTTTTTTGCACCCAGCTGCTGAGTCTGTTGTAGTACTCTGGAGGCACACATTTAACCAAAGCAAGAGGGCAATGATTGCTGCAGAGGTATGGGAATTCCTTCTTTCTTCATTCAAAGAACTAAAGTTACTATTGTTACAGTGACATTAAACTAATTTTTTATACAGAAAGAGAGCTTAGTAAGATAAAAATGTCATTTCTCCTTTTACAGAAGAGTCTGATCCAAACACAGCAGTTCAGTAAACTTGTTAAGTGGTTATGACTTCAAAAAACCTGAAGAGTCTGAGACTGTTTAAATCATCACATGGAAGTGTGTACTAGTGCCTGGTAGCAATGTTTTTTTATTGTTTATAAACTCTAATAAAATCTGGAAAGCAAATGTCAAAAACATAAATAAAACCATATTCAAATGTACTGGTGATAACATTAGGACGTTAAGAATAACACTTTAAATATTCAAGGAATTAGGTACTAACTAATCCTCATCACACATCTGTGCCCTGGATGAGTAAACATCACAACTCTCGGTGATGGTGATGTAAAAGCTAGATCAGAAGCCAGAGATGATTTAAGCAGAGGGTAGAATGTAAAGTTTTTCTGTTACTAACCTTTCCCCTGTTCTGGGTCATGCTTCCTAGAGCGCTGGAAGACGCATTCTCTGTGTTCTGGCATTCAGACTGTATGCAAGAATGTTGCCTTGACAAAGGCAGGTTTCTCATGCTACTATAAAAGTTCAGACTGTGATGGGTGAGTTGTATGGTGTATTCCAGGCTGTAATTGGTCAAATTGTGGTTTTACTAGTCTCACAAGTCACCATGAGCTGTTCTAGTGTGGACTTCTGCCTGTTCCTACCTTTAGTATCACAATATCCATGGAAGGGATTATGAAGTAGAAGTACCTACTAAATATTTCCTGCACTTCTTACCCAACAAAGTTACTTTGGTTTAAATTGATTGATGCAATTTAAGTGTGTTTTGAGTCTATACCAAATTAAAAATCAAGAAAATTGGTTAAAAATGCAGAGTCAGGGGAGAGAACCCACTTAAAAATCAGCTTTCAGCATTTCCCCCCACAGGGCCAGCTGCTGCATGATCTGCATACAGTGGATGTGTTCCATGTACAGAAGCGACCACCAACAGGACCCTGAAACCCTGTGGTTACAGTTTGGCCCCATTCTCCTGTTGAATGGGACCATATCCTTTGCTTGGGTAGCATCTGGATGAACATCTATTAAAGGTCAGTCACAGGATGCTTTTGGTCTGTGCTTCAAGCTTAGACAACTCATAAAAATGAAGAGTGCAGCTAGTGTTACTTTCCATCCTTAAAGTCTTGCTGCAGAGTTGGAAATTAGATAATTTCTGGTGCTGGGGTTGATTCCTAGCTGCAAATATTTGAAATTAATTTGGAGGAAGATGGGTATTCAGTTAGCTTAGGCAAGAAACCCAGAGGCTTATGAACTCAAAGGTTCATGCGTATTCCCTGACTGAGGGCTGGCACTTGGTGAGTGAATCATTCTCATAACATAACTCCCATTTTTTAATTCTCAATGAAAAACCTATTATTGCCACTTTTGTCCATGAAATATCTTGGAAGAACAGTGGAAAACTTGTATGTATTTCTAAGCCTTTTAAGCTGGAAAGCCTGTGGTTGGAGAGTGGCATTTCAAAAGTCCTTCTGAAAACCTTGCCTAGGGAGAAAATGGGAGAGAGATGGAGGCTAACTTCTGTATTGTCATTGGGTTTTACATGATTGGAAGAAAACAAACTGCTAAACAGCCAACCATTTAGGGATGCTAAAAATATTTAGTATTTATAACACTATAGCACACACATGAAGTGCCGAGTTTGTGTGACTTTCAAAACCTTTTTGTTGTTGTTTTTTTTGAGTTTCTTTTTTTTTTTTTTTATATTATAATGACTCCTGATAAGCTCTCACAGACAAGTACATTAAACAAGGATTTAGATGAAAACAGGTTGGGTTTTGGTCAGTCCAGGCGATGATTAGGAATGCCATTTACACAAAATGACATGAATGTGAGGCAGAAGACTTCAGAGCAGAGGAAATTATAGGAACGCTGAATCACTAGCAAGTGTTATGTGATACTTCAGAGTTGAGATAAGGATCCTGGAATTCATGTAAAGTAGAATTTAGCCAGTACAGAGATTCAAAGTTTTCCAAGAGAATATATAATGAAGTGAAGCCTGGAAGACGGAAGCTGTAACGATCAAGACAAGAAAATTGAAGAGAAATGAACGAGTATTCAAGAGGAAAGAAGAAAACAGGAAAAAATAATTTCAGGGTTGCAAGGAAGAACAACATTATTTGATTGAATAAATGTTTTCTGAACAAACCTGAGTTTGTAGGTTTCTTTTTCATGGAGTCCCTGCTCAAGACAGCTCAGCTGCTTTTCCACCTCTTTGATATAATGAATGACAACCATGTCAACTCAAATAATTTTTTAGAATGTTCCAGGATTTTTTTTATTCCCCATTTTTCCTATTTTTCTTCCTTAAACTTCTTGTTGTTCAATTTATCACAGTAGTCCCTAGTAGCCCTTAGTGTTTCCCCACCTCTTCAGGTGTCTCTGACTCGTAGTTATTTGGTTTTAAAAATATAATACAGAACAGTTTGTGAGTAGCAGGGATACATGTGCATGTGACTTGCCAATATATTTTTCCTAGTCAAATGATTCTGAAGTCTGCACCTGGAATACAGGCAAGAATAACAGTTTGATGAACTCTACTCATCTTGCCAGTGGACACAGACTTTTTTTTATTTTTCCTTTATCTGTTGTCGTGTTTCATCAAAATGGCAATTGGCAAAATGTGCTTCACTATTTGCAAGAAATAAAAAAAAGTTGTCAAATCTTGTTAACGTCATTGGGAAAAACTGTTTGGATTTTAAGATTATATAGCTGCAAGTATTATGGAATTATTAATTTAAAAATCTATATATGAATAAAGCATCTGGTGAATGAATAAAAGTAATTTCTCTCACATGGATAATTTAAATACCAGCTGTCTCCATACTAAACCATATTTTCTCATAAAAGCTTTTAAAGAGTCTGTCTGATGGTTGTGAAATTCCAGGATTTATGGACAGTGTAAAGTCTGTCTATACAAGGATCTGAATCTTGGCTCATTATTGAAAGCCACCTCCAATGAATGGTTAAAAACAAGTGCAAAAGACCCTCAGGAGAAAACAAACAATTAAGCTTACAGACTAACTCCTCTTAAATGTCTTGTCAAAATTGTGAAAGCTTCATTTTAATGTAGGGAATAAACTTGAAGAGAATAAAAGAGAATGTGAAAATGTTCTTTTAATTATCTGCTGGACAGGTGAAAGAATCTGACAGTCTGAGATCATACCATTAAAATAAAACAATATACTTGATTAATTGCCATATTTTTTTATGGTGACTTTATCTGTACTCTTCATTCTTATCCATTTTCTTTCTGATATTCTGATCTTTCTGACAGTCTAGAAAACTTATCACGAGCTACTTTTGGATACACTTTAGTGGTACTTTCTTCTTTATTCTAACATATTTTCCATATTGACTGTTTTTCAGAATTTGGATCATTTCAGAAAAATCTAATGAAAAGAGAAGGAAAATCTTCAATAAGCATGGGACTCTGTGGATGTGGCTTTTCTGAGATCCTTGTCAGGTGGTGTAGGCTGATGGTCTCCAGAAATTTCTTCATTCATCTCTGAGGCATGGGTTTCTTGCATGTTTCTTGCTTTCAGAATGCAAGAAAATACAGCTGGTCAGAAAAAAATTTCTTTTGGGAAAGTCACATCTACAGTTAGAAAATTTGTTTGGAATGTTGACGGATTTTGAGTCCTGCAAAACTGCCCTTTGTAGTTTTTCCAGATGAGTATACTTCTGGTGCAACACAAAAATGAACCATGTTATTCACTATTTGCCATAGCAGTAACAATGACTATGATCCTAGGATTTGACTATGTCGCATCAGTAAAAGCAATTTGCGCAATCAATTTATGTCTAGTATTATCACCAGCAAGGTTCTGGTCTCTTCTCCTTGTGCTTCCTCAACTTCTCAACCTTTTCAACTTAGCAGATCTCATGTCTGAGGTCATCATGTTATGAACAATGTCCAGTTCACTTTTGCCATTTGAACCTGAAATTGTTAAGTCCATGCACATTGTTCATAAAAATTTATATTCTGCACAACCTTGCGTGTTTCCAATAAACTGGAAAAAAAAAGAAAAAAAGAAAAAAAAAGAAAAAAGAAAAAGAAAAAAGAAAAAAGAAAAAAGAAAAAAGAAAAAAAAAAAATCTAACGTATTTCCTGCTAAAATACCGTGTTTCAGGATTAACATTGTTTCACTTTACCCTCCATAATTGTGTTTCATATTCTAAAGAAATAGCTAATGACTAATACTAAAATAGCTAATAACTAATTGATATGCAGCTTTTTGCAGATTTTTTTCTTTGCGGTACATGGAGAATTTTCCTGTTCTCTTTCAGAACAAAGCCAAATCTTGCAATCACAATAGTCTACTTTCAAACTTAACTATTGTATAACAACAGAAAAATGTGGTGAAATGTGACTAGAGAAACAACCCATGTCCCTTGGGATCTTCAGCCATGATTTGACAATAAGAGGCATCAGAGGTAGAGACACTCACAGTATCTCTGGTTTCAATTCAGCCTATTTCCAGCCACATGCAAATTTATGCTTTATTTCTCTTATTTCTCTTCTAATTCTGAATGGAAAACAGGAAAAAGTTAAACCCAGAGGGGCTTCAAAGAGGTTCTTAAGATTTTAGGAAAAGTAAATTCTTGATTGATTCTCATAACCACCTTGAACATGGAACTTCCCATATAATCCTTTGTGTTTGTACAGCATGTGTTACAGCAGAATTGAGCTGCTGCCCTGAGATACTGACTTGATATTTTAGCAAGTAAATCAGACGTACTTGTTCCTCCAAGTGTCAGTAGTCAATGAGAGGAAAGAAGATGAACTAATTTTCTTAAAACATAGTGTTTTAAATGAATGCACCAAAATATTATGAACCCTAATTCTACTGATTTTTTCTAAGTGCTTTCTGCAAAACACAGTGTAATGACATTTACATTTTACAAGGAAAGTGCATTAGCCACTTTTATAAGGGAAAGAGAGGTTAATACAATTCTGGGCTGTAATGGAGGTTAAATGTAAAGCTTTAATGTTCTGGACTTCATCCCAAAATAATAATTCAGCTAATGAAATAACTCATTTGTAATTCAACCAGACTAAATGGAAGCATTTTTGAAGCTGTGTCTACAAGAATTAATTGCTTAACACTTACGAGCCAGCTTAAATCTCAGCACTCTTTGGACAATGAAGCATGTTTTAGAATTGTGAAGGTGTTTCAATATCCTCCTAAACACCATATATTTAAAAGCACATCTTCAAATTACTTTATAGTGCTGAATTATCATTTTATTGATGGACCACTTATAGATCTAATATGTTCCCTAAAATACATGGTATGATGACTAGCTAATGCCGGACAATATTTCCTGAAGTAATTCTGATTGAATTGGTTATTAAAAAAAAAATGCATTACAGTTTTACCTCTTTTTTTTTCTCTTCACAAATCATTTGTGAAAAATTTTTGAGCACAGGAGCATGTACATTATTCATAAATGCTTTTTAGATGGTTTGAATTAAAAAAGAGTCAGACTTTATATGGTTTGTGAACCACTGAGCTATTCAATAGCTAGATTGTCTTGTGTCACATGCTTTTTGATACCTTGTCTAAATCGTGGAAGTCAAGTAGTATGTAACAAACCTGTTCTTGCATGAAAGCCCTGATTTTCATGATGTTATACGGTTTGGGTGAAAATTTGTCCCTTTTTAAAAGTGTCTGTCAGCAAAACTTGTCCACAGCATTGCAAACAACTACTAATTCGTGAAGAAAGTATAAACGTGCCTGAATTTGACAATATTTCGTTATTGAAAGCATACTTCAAAAACTGAAAAACATGTATCTGCAATATCTCTCCCCAAAGTGAAAACTAAATCACCAGATTCCTCTCACTACCTACCTCCCCATGCCAAAAAGACCCGAACCCAAACCCAAAACAAATGCAAGTTAGTGCAGGTTATAACTCAAAGTTACAGGCTGATGTCTCTCTCAAGAAAAAAAAGTTTTTTGGACAACTCTTAGGATGAAACAGGTGGTTTGATCAATGAGTAATGCTCAATGTCTTAGTAAGTTCCAGGTATACCTCAAAGGAAATAATTCCAAAGGGTTTGGAATATATGCACAATTCAAGCCGCAGCATTCCCTGCCCATGTTGTTGATGGTGTTCCAGGGAAGGAGAAGTTGTGTTGGGACTCTGGAGAGGAGCATGTACCTCTGCTCTGCCATTGTGGCTGCAGTGAGAGACTGGGGATGACACTGATGGGTGATGTCCCAATTTCTTTTGCCTAGTTTGTTTAAGGTTAAAGAAATATGAGCATTTAAACCAAAATTCCTGAAAATGTTCAACTACTTTTCTAAATTTTTGGAATTCTGGGAGGTTTTTTTCCCACCTTCCCAGCGCCTGTCAGGTATCTTTGTGACCAAACACAGTATTTCTCTGCTCACAAGTGGCGGGTCTCCCTCTGCTCTTATTCCTTTCAGTAGTGGTATTAGTGGTGATATAGAGCTGTGATACATCACTTGGTCTAGTAAAATACAGTACTTCTCCCTATAAGCCTTGCTGCAGTTGAAAGGTATTTAAAGTCTTAGGTTTTAAGGGCAGAAGAGCTCGTTAGATGGTTCAACCTACAAAGGAGATTTCATGTACCTGATCTGAATCTAACTTGTTCCTGTGCATTGCAGAGTACATGATTAATCACATTTCTAATGTTCAGGTCTAAACACTCTGCTTACTGAATAGACACCAATGGAGGTTTCTCTCCAGAGGTGGGTATCCTTTGCCAAACTGTGGACTCTGAGTTGGGTGGACAAACCTCTTTCCAAAAACCTTTCAAAGATAATTAGATTTTTTTAAAAATAAAGGATGTATCTAACTTTCCTGTATTAGGAAGGCTTCTTTATCAGGCTTGATTTTATACCTAAATTTAAGCATGAACTATAATACTTACGCTAGTTGAATTACTTTGTACCTTGTCAAAATGAGTGGCTTTCTTCACTTCTCATTATTCAAAGTTCAGCAACTTTTAGAGGGAAAACAACGAGGTCTGGTCTTAGTAGCCCTAGGGCTAGAGCGGGTTTCAAGCCTCTTCCCCCACAACAGCCCCACAGGATCTCTGCTGCCCTAACACAGTGGCTGATCAATTGGTAGCCCCCCATGGGAAACAGCAGCAGATGGCAGAAATGTCCTTCCTATAGAAAAAAAGCAGAGCTAGTCGTCTGCCATTGGAGAAACATGGGAATAAGAATAAGGATGGGAAGATTGCTGCCCAAGTCAGAGACCTGGCCTTTTTGAAGAAAAGAGCTGCAGGCAAAATAGAAAATGCCTATGGATCTAATTCCCAGGCTGGCTATTAGCTGAACGCACTGATTTAAAAAATAACTTCTCTGTCAGAGCAATGTGTTTCACAGAGGCTTCTGCTCATGATCTGAAGACATCAAGAGATGAAGATGGACTTTATATTTTTTTACCAGTGGCTAATCACTTTTGCAATTACAAATTGGTGCATGATTTCATATTTCGCTTCATTTCTAGCTATAGTTCTTTTTATATCTGTCTTTGTTAAAGAACGCTTTAGCTCTTTCTATTTTTTCCCTTTGAAAGTATTTAGACTGCAATCATGTCACTCTCAGCCTGACCTCTCAAAAGCTAAATCACTCGAGCTGTTAAATTTTTTCACTTTAACACATTTCCTTCAGCTCTCAAAGTCAATTTTTATGACCTTTAACTTCACCTTCTTCTGTTTTCTAATGTCCTTCTCAAAATTTGGCCCCTTAAACTGTTGGCAGCATACCAATACCCCTCCTACTTCTGCTGCTTACATGTCCAGAGATTGTAATAGCCCACTTTCCTACAAAACTGCCCAAGGAGCATGCACTGAATTTTTTATCCACTATCACTGCAAAAGCTGTTTTGGAGGGACACCTTTCCTACTCTGTGGATGGCACACACACTCTTCCTTTCAGCCATATTATGTTGTACTTGAACATAAACACGTTTTGTTTGAGTAAGCTCGAGTCTTCTAGCGGTTGCTTCCCACCAGTCTTTGTCTAAGGTGAAGATTTAATCAATTTTTTAATATTTATTCCAATTAATTAATTAATGAAAAAGTGGAATAGGATCAGTCTTATTGCTGATCATAGACTTCTTTGAAAAACTCCCATCAGCAAATGTTCATTTTTCTGATGAATACTTCTTGGCCCAACCTAGCTCTTATCCCATCTAAAGTTTGCCGTATTCTACAGTGTCAATTTCAACCAGAAAGTTCCATAATGCTACAGCAAATGCTGCAAAAAGTGCACTTGGTCTCTGAAGTTACATTTGGTGATCAAACAAAATCCCCTCAAAGGAGGAAATAAGGTTTCCTTGGTGTGATTTTCTTTTAAGTGATTTTTGTTGCCATTAAGTCTTTATTTCTCTATCTTAATATTTTATCAGTTGGCTCCTTTTTCATTTTTTCTGTAATTTTCTTGAGATTGATGCCTGACTAGTTGATCTACTGAACAAACACAAACAGCCTCTTTACTCTTCCTTCCCTATTTTCTGGGGTTGCTAGTGTGAATTACCATAGCTGGTGTCTACATGTGTGCTGTCACTTGCTGTGTTTTTGATAGATATCTTGATAGTGTCCCAAGTTTTTGGTCGTTTTCTTTACTGTGGAAGAGAAGCTTTTAACTAATTACTTTTCAGGTGCTTATATTTTTACTTGTGTTGTTAGAGCTCTCTTCCAGTTTTGTTTGCACTTTTTCTTGGTTTTTAGAAATTACCACTTTTGAAGTACTGCCTGTCTATCTGTCTGCCTATCTACAAAGCCCTTTGAAACTGGCCTCTCTTTGCCCGCGTTGAACACAATTGGATTGCTGCTATTGATAGTCAGATAATAGCCAACTACCATTCTAATGATTCAGTCATCTGCTTTGCTATACAATTGTTGCCTCCCGTTGGGTAGAGCATGATTTGGTTTTAGAATAGAGAAACTGTTGTATCAGAAACGCTGCTGATGACTTCCTGTAAGCTGATTGAAACCTGCAGCATGCATCTGCCCAGCTGAAGCCTCCAAAAACACACTTTTTATCCCACATCACTGATAAGTAAGGATGAGTTCATCCTATTCTGTAGTTTGGTCAGATGATTTGCAACAATGCCTCATCAGAACCCACTCATTGATCCACGTATGTTCAAGGTCCTGCTGTTCTAAGTTATCAATAACTCTAAAGTAAGTAATTGACTTCTAAAATGAGCACACTTCCAACCTCTTTTCCTTACGTAGCCTTTCCCAAACAGCTTATAAGATATGATTTAATAATTCTAGACAAGAAATGAGTCCCATCAGGTTTCAGTAATGCTAATTACTTCTCACCAACAAAAATTTTCAATTATTTTTCCTTACCATCTGGATTTCTACTTATGGTATACAAATAAGAGAAATTTTTATTATTTTCATTATTTTTGCCACATTACTTCAAAATGTATTATGCTGTATTTAAGAGCATGAATTATTTTCTAAATATCTTTCCTTGCATGTCTAGTTTTCAGACCTTCTTGAATCTTTCAGATAGTTTCTAACAAGCAAATTGTTTACCTTACCTATGTGATACAGGTAATTTCTTCAGTATCACATTTTCTTTTGGGGGAATGCATCCTGAATCTCCATGAAATCCAGACTGTCTGTTTCAGTTGTATCTAACAATCTTTCCAACAATTTTTTACCTTTTTTTTTGCCCCTCAGTCTAGAAATGTTTCAGAGAAGATCACTTGAGCCTATCTCTTAATGATCTCTTTTCCAAGACTTGGACAATTTCCCTCATATGTGTAACTGAGCAGATGCCAACAGTGTTCTGACTTCTAGTCCTCCTTACCTTTGAATGAACTGGTCACCTTATCTCAAGATAATATCACTGATGAGGGTGTTTTCATTTCAGAGCTGATAGTGTAATGCAAGTGCAGTCCAGTACAAATATTCCCATGTTCTCTTTCTTAATTAAGATGCCTAGACAGTTTGATTCAGGACATTTGATAATCTTACAATATCTATGAATTAGGTTGAGTGCTTCCAGGGAATATTTCTCTGGTAACAAAGCTAGTAGCTGTGCTCTTGCTTTATATAGTTTGCCCTACCTATATCAAATGTCTTTTATGAGATTATACCTGTTTTGAAAAGAACACGAAGACGTGCACTTCAGAGGACCACAAGAAATTTCACAACATAGATGAAAGAACGCAGAGGGACTAAATGGGAGAAGGAGTGTGGTTTCTCATATGAAACTGGGAAAAAATAGAACAAAAAATTCCAAGATAGTTATTTTTCTACAATTATATTAATTGCTATGGAGCTCAGTAGATATATGATTAATGCAGATTTCTATATTGGAGGTATTTGCATCCAAATTAGACATCCTAGACTCCCTCTGTGGTCAGTGGAGAGAAATGGGTACTTTTAGTACGTAATTTCTCTCATCCTGAAGCAAAAGTCTGTATTTCCTGAAATGACCTGAGTCTTAAAAGCACCTATTTTTCTCCATGAATACCTCAGTTGTGAACACTGAGATTTTAAATGTAGGCGAGATGAATCCTACATTAGCTGATTAATGTCAAAATACTCAATTTTGTGAAACAGCAATGCTACCTTACTATCTCAAGCATTTAAGTTACGCAGAACTTTCTCTGAGAGCAAAGCCTCACATAACTTAAGACTTCTCAGCTGTTGAGATAAGATTCATTAACACTATGCTATGTCTTTTTCTGTTTTCCAAATTATCATAAACTTACTGATTAACAGCTCTAAATGGCATTGTTATCTATGCATAGCTAATATTTCATTGATTTTTCATAACGCATATTGCAGATTTAGATTCTTTATAAATTCTTGGTTTATACTGACCACATATATTTTTCTGAGTGAACAACAATATCCGTAGGAGAGCCTTCAAACTTAAGTTCTTCTGAATAACTTATAGCACCTGATTTTACTGTAATTTAAATTTTAGTTTCTGTATTTTACTTGTGTCTAGCCCATAGATGAACCATCTTCTGCGCCAGTTTTCTTATTAATTTATAAACATGAAGTTGGTAATGTCACAGAGACGAAGGATGCACATTAAAGTAACATCTCACAGCAGTATCACTTCCAGCTGGGGAATTCGGTGTTGTTACGACTTCTTTGTGCAAAACTCTCAGAGCTCTTTCTCTTGAAGTTTGTTCTCTTTTTCTACCTGTTACTGCATGAACTGTTGCTTCAGTTTTGAGTCAGTAGGTTCTTCTTCTTTTCTGAGAGTTAAAAAAGGACCCTTAGCCTGGGTTGGACAGTTCAGTTTAAATCCAGAACAAACTAGTTTGCCTCTGCAGATTGGTCACTCAATTTTCTAAGGCAACTCAATGGGAAAAGAACATATCATCTGTCAGCGACCTGACATGCCATAAGCATGGGTTAAGAAAAGGCTACTGGAAAGACTGTGAGTAAGAAAAAAATATTAGAACATGCCAGCAAAGCTGGTTCTTAGTGTTAGGCTTGCCTAAAGCTAGCCATACCTTGTTGACTTTTGATGTGTTTATGTTTCTCTTTTGGGTCACCACTGGGGACTACTGTGGTAACAATGCTTCAAGCATCTGTTTCAGAGAAACCTTTTAGGCCTTTCCTGAACATTTGGACTAAGGCCATCTCTTATTCATCACAGGGGACACTTGTGCTTATAACTGAAGGCTCACCAGCTCTTGTTCATCTCCCAGATTCACCTGTACTGGCAGCCTACACAGAGATGGGAATCTGACACACACAGCTTTTGTCTCATGTCTCTCAGTGTCTTTATGGCACTTGATATACCTCTTTTCATCCTTCTTCTGGATTTCTGGATCCCAGCACACCAGTAGGACCCAAAAATGGTTTTGGTTTACTCTTGACAAAGGAAAGGAAGGATACAGTAGAGGTCGGGAAAAAGGTAGAGGAGAAGAGAGGTCTTGGAACAGATACAAACAGTAATGTTTTCTTATTTTCTTTTTCATCTCTCTCTTCCATCTCTAAGAATTAATCCTCATCCAAAAATTATTGAAACACTGAAGAGGAACTAGTATCTTGCATCCAATAAAAAGGATGAAGATGAGGTCTGTTTCTGTATGAAGAGTATCCTGCTCCAGTACTGACTCAAAGAGGATCTGCATGTATCTAACAGTTTGCCCCGCTGCATGGTACTGTGAGTAAACAGACGAGGCCATTAAAGGCCTGTTTTACAGATAATCCTACATGGAAGTGGCAGGCTCATCCCAGCCTCTTAGGAGTTGGGGTGGTAGATGCTAGAGAGCCCTAAGTTAGGGATCTGCTGGACCTTGGTCAGACCTCAGCATGTGGTGATGGTGGAGTGGGCAGACTGGCTTTCCAATCGTGATCCCTGTATTGAGACTCCTCTTCCTTGCTTTGACCATCATTTTCATGCATGGCGCTAGAAAGACATATCAGGTGTCAAATAGAAACTCAGAAACTATGGCCAGACAGTATGGCCTTATCTGCCCTGTCCTTCCTAGAAAGAGGATGTTTTATAGAGGAGGAAAAGCACATAAGCCAGGCTGAGATGCACGTAAGCTGGCTGGTGGTGGAGATGGAACTGAGGTAAAGGGAAGAAAAGAGATGAAAGGGTTTGTGTCGGGAGCAGACAGGGAATCCATGTTTCTAGTAAGAATTACTTCAGTTAAAACACTTCTCTACTTGTTTATGGGAAATGTTTTAGGATTAAAAAAATTGGTTACAGCATGTAGATTGCCAGGATAGATGCTGATTGACTGGGTTACACATAATTGTGCTGTGTGTCATCTTGACTAACTAAGTGGTTGAGTCATGTCTGAGAACACGTATCCAGTGATCAGAGGGAGTAGTCACTGAGCATCCCTGTGACTGACTGCTCCTGAGCCAGCAGGCCTGCAATGTGCTTTCTGACAAGGCAAGGTAAATGCCATCAGAGCTGTCTGAGAAAGACTGTGAATATATAAATGGAGACTTCGTAGAGTGTGTTGGGGTGTGTGTGTGAGTTTGTGTGTATATGTATCAGATAGTGTCTGCAGTCTGTGCAAGATTATTTGTCAGGTTTTATAAGCTCTGTGGCTCCCCTCCAAGCTGTGACACAATCTTTGGATAGTGACTTTTCTTTTATGTGTTTTAGTATGGAACCTTAAATGCTAGCTCTGATAAGTGCAAGAGAAGAAACGCTCCCCCTAGGAGAGATGGAGTAGGAATTAGGTATTCATCAGACAAGAGTTCAAGGTGAGCTAAGCATTTGTGGATCATAGTACTGAGGACTGTAACTCACTGATTGTAGTCCTCTGCAATTACAAATGATCATGTAACAGCTGTTCATCAATCAGTCATTCTGCCCTATACCAGAAACCACAGTTCTCTGTATCACACTTGGAAACTTAGGACCACCAACAGCCACTGGATCCATTTCCACATATGTGAGAGAAAAACAGTAATTTCCTCTGTTCTTGGCCCTTCCAGTAGCAAGAAAATTGATTTTGAATTTTTCTCTTCATCCTTGCCTTCAATTTTCTGCCTCCCTCCCTCTGCCCAATATAGAGGAGTGTTTCCTCACTATGGTTCCTATGCTGTATGTAAAGAAAAGTGCTGCCAGTCAGTGAAATGGAAATTGCACCCTGAACAGCAATGCCCATAGAGGGGACATGTTTGGGTTGCTTTTGATTTTTGCAGACCCACTTGCTTGTGGAGTACAGTTTTAAGATTCTTGCCTCCCAACATGTCTTTTTCTGCTCTGCACTGTCTTGGAGTGTTTGGGGAGAAGATGAGACTTTCTTTTCTCCATCTGTAAGTCTATGGAATCTGTAACAAGGTAGAAAGGAAACAGATGGACAATATGGTGATTTGGGGCTATGTTTACAGGCGATTAGTTATCACTGTGGATGCATTAACTGTGGATTTGTGCAAGAGGAGCTGCATGGTTAAGAACATTCCAACTCCGTTTCCTCATATGTCTGGGATTGTAGCTTGAAGTGTGTTAGGCTAACCTAACAAAACCCAAAATGCAATATTGTTGATATATAGAAATGAACATAAGTAGCCCCACTCTTTAGAAACTGGCACTCTGGTGCCTGTTTGTGCTCTGTTAAGTACAATGGATTTTCAGCCCTACTCCATTTGTTTCATGTCAACTCATTGTACAGACTGCAGCCAACAAGCTGACTTTGGAATGGGAAAGCGAATCCTAACCATTTTTCAGCTGACTTCCATTTGCCTCCTCAAGGTACACTATATGTGCAGAAGAGTGAAGATTTATATGATTGGCCAAATTCAGCCACAGAAGTCACTGGGGGCTTATTTATCTCTGCATAGCTGAGAATAGAATTTGAGCTATTGAATATGTTTTTTACTAGGAACGCTTAAGTAATTAAGTAGAACCTTTCTGAAGTACAGTGATTTTACTAATCAGGTTTTACCTTGCAGGGAAGAGCCGTTCTTTTGTTAAGAGGTTCTACTCTTATGAGATCAAGTCAGATGGCTCATAGGACTAATAACACAAAAATGACATCTTTGGCTTTCATACATAGCTAGTTCAAATCTAGTTCTTGCAAATTACCAGGTGTTTTACTGGAGATTGTAAATATTAAAAAACTGTTAAAAAGCCTATATGGGGAAAAAATAAAAAGAAATCTTGACATCTGTTTGTGTTTCAAAGACAGATGCCTGTGTTATAAGACCCAGCATTACAAATGCATTCATTAGAAGATAGTCACAGATTTAATAAGCATAGAAACTCCTGTGGCTGATGATAACCTTCTAGATCAGGATTTGGAAGTATATGAAATGTAATGAAAGAAATACTGGTTTTTAACTGTCACAAAGAGGGTAGAACACTGACAATGCTCTGAATTCTACTGTTAGGCGATTTCGTGCTCCTAAAGAGTGAAGCAGATGCACTATCCCACTTCTGGAACAGCCTGTACGAAAACTCTCCAGCCCCACCAACTAAAAGGTCGAACACTAATATTCTCTAGCTGATGGATGTGGAATTACTCCACAGAAAGGAACTGATGCTTTCTCTACCTGTGTTTTCCTGCTTGGTCAGTGATCTGACTCTCACAGATGCTACATTTGTGTGACTGTGTGCAGGAAGGTCTTTACCTCTAGAGTCAGCTGTTCTTGCACTTGACAGATGTGGCTTGCGGTGACTTTCACTTGAGAATGGGATTACCCCTGCTTTTCTAAGGCAAGAGGCCAAGGCTCAGGATAAGAGACATGAGAAGCTCAGGGAAGCATCTTTTGCGATAGAGTCCAGGGCATGGGTAAGAGCTTTTGTTGCACAGATGGTGCTTAGTTGAGCTTTACTCAAGAGTTGAGTGATATCTGGGAGAGGTTTTGTACCTGCCTGGTCACTTAGAAGTGGTGTGGGCGGGAGTTTGAAAAAAGCCCAAGAGGTCTTTTGAAGGACCAGTGTTACCTGTGTATGTGAGGGCATGGATATCTTTCCTCATTAACATGAGGTGTTTCCTGAAAAGGTGCTAACTGAAGGACTTGAAGCTTAACACAAAATGTTCTAGCTAGTCCTGCATAGCTTTTCTGTGTCTTACGTACTTTGCTAAGGAAGTCTTAGTTTCTGACTAATATTTCCCTTTAAGCTCTGACTAATATCCTGCATACATACAGACTTATTCTTTCTTGATCAAATTTTATCATTACCTGAGGCAGGTACTGATTATGCAGTGTCTGTTTTTATCTCCACACTTAATTCATCATATACTGTATTAGTTCTTTATATTTACCATTTATATTTCATTGTGCATGGTAATTCATGCATTCTTTTATATGACATGAATAGCTGTGAATGTAGGCTCTACAGAGTTTTGCAGTGCAAGAGTAAAACCTAATTTCTTTTCTATATAGCATGCCCTTTCTGAATTTCACATAAGAAATACTTGCTCTTGAGCTATCCAAATGAGAATACTTTGGCTTGGGCCGCTGTGGCAGGTCACTTACATGCTACTTGTCAGCGACACACTGATGCAAGTTGAAATGCATTGCCTTCTCATTTGTTTTTAACCTTAACCAAAACTTGTGTAGAAGAGGTATGCTGGCATAGCAATGAGGAATGAGTCACTACAGTCCTCTGCTATCCAGAGAAGAAATGTCAGTGCAGCTGCTCAATCTTCATTTTCTTACATAACCAAAGGCCAGGCAGGTCTTAAAATTTTCTTTTCTATAGAACGTCTACATCTCCAGAGCCTCCTTTTTATAAGCATGGGTGTGTGGGGACTGTGTGGCTTGAATTTAGGCAGAATAGCACAAAACTTTAATTCTTGCTCTCCTTTTCCCCTTCTTACTTCCTCTCTGAATCAGACAGACTAATTTATTATTGTGAAGGTAAGTGGGCTGTTCTCACCCGACTATTCATAAGACCATATCATGCCAAAAGGAGCACATTTAGTCATATAAGAAATAACCAATCCGTCCATTTCTGCTTAGATATACGTATTCATGTCGAAGTAAAGAGAACATAAGTCATTCTGTCAGCTGAGATATGCAATATACTGTGTGTTCGTATTGACAGAAGTATTTAGAAAAAATTAAAATAAAATTTGTTTCCATAGCAACTGAACCCTACTTAATTCTAAAGCCAAAGGG
This sequence comes from Eulacestoma nigropectus, assembly GCA_013397775.1. Taxonomy (NCBI): domain Eukaryota; kingdom Metazoa; phylum Chordata; class Aves; order Passeriformes; genus Eulacestoma; species Eulacestoma nigropectus. Next base: position 67,824 of record VZTE01000634.1, read on the forward strand.
ACCTGAAATTGCCAAGACAGGGCATCTGAGGTGCCTTAGGTACTTTTAGTGCAAGTGTTGTGGATGCACACCTCCCCTTTCCAAGTGTGGATCTTAAAGTACTGCACAAACATGGCATCAAATATTAGATGTATCTGTCACCCTGGCAGCTTCAAACCCCTCTGCCTGGAGCTGTGATATGACAGCATCCGTATAAGCCCTTTCTCAGATCCACCATCCTGGTCTTCTGAGAACCACAATGAAGATATCTGCCTTCTTTTCATCTTTCTTAAGCATCTTGAAACCTGAATTTTTTTTACAGGGCTGGGAACACTTTTTTTTTTTTTTTTTTAAATCTAGATATACTTTAATTTGTGGGAGGAGAAAAAAAATACTCTTAGTTTAGAGACCAGGTGTATTTTTATAAATTTCAAAAATGACTGTTGGGGTTTTAGGAGGTTTCTTTTTGTTTTCTTTTTCTCTCAAAGAATTTTTCCCCATACAAGCTGCCAAAGAGACAAAAGACCTGGCCACAGGGGGAGGGGTCTAGCTGGCCAGCCTCTTTCACCTGAGGTTTTCTCGTGTGGGGCAGAGAGGTCGCGAGATTTGAACTGGATAAAAGGGTTTGGGTGGGGTCCCTCGCTCTCTTGTCCTGCCGGCATTCGAGGGGGAGAGGAGCTGCTGTCGTTGTGGAGAGAGTTCGCCACTACTACAGACTTCTCCCTTTTCTGCTGCCTTCCTTCTACCCATCTGCTCGAGTGCTTCAGGGGACCCCGGGATCCCAAGCCCGCCTTTCCCTGCCCTGCTGGGAGCCGGGCCACGACTGCCGTTCCTTTGCCGCTGCTCCGAGCCTTCGCTGCACTGTAGCCCTGCACCCCCCGCCTGCCGAGACCTCCCGGGGCTCCCGCTGCAGCTCCGGAGTTTGATACATCTCGCCTACCACCCGGGATTCTGTGTGTTCGTCCCTGCTGTTCCGGGATCGGCTGCCCCTGGGGTTTGTGAGGCGAGCTCCCCGTCCGCCATTCCCGCGTGCTCCCCGATCTCGCTCCGGAGCGCCCCCTGCAGCCGCGAGGGAACCATCGCACCCTCCCCAAACAGCCGAGGGAAGGCGGGCACTGAGTTCCTGGTTCTGTTTGTTATTACTGCCGTGGTTAGTGTTGTTTGTTTGCCTCTCTCTCTCTCTCTCTATATATATATATTAGTAAAGAACTGTTATTCCTATTCCCTATATCTGTGCCTGAGAGCCCCTTAATTTCAAAAATTATAATCATTCGGAGGGAAGGGGGTTGCATTTTCCATTCCAAGGGAGGCTCCTGCCTTCCTTAACAGACACCTGTCTTTCAAACCAAGACAATGACTTAGCTGCCTCTCCCACCTTCTCAAATTCCCAGCATAGGTAATGTATTCCAGTTTGTTTTACCAAGGATGTGGTCTGGAGCAGAGATGTTAATTGCTCCCTGTCATACAGTGAATCACTGGTGGCAATAAAGTCTTCGGGAGTCCTAAAGCAAAGGACTCCTCTGCTTCAACTTTTGAATATCTCATGCTTGTCATAAACTTTGATGCTTTTTCTTTCAATATGTTAGACCTTCAGAAAATGGGGCTTTACAATGGCACCAGTCATGGAAAGGATAAATCAGCCTACAAGACAATTGTAATTCAAAAGTTTTCAACAGGTTTATTTCAGTTCTATTTAATCTTTGGTATTTCACGCAAAATGTAAGTATCTTATACAATAGTGGGAAAAAATAGATGTTGATGACCAAAAAAAAGTTGTTTTTACCTGTTTAGAATAATTCAAGTGTTATGAACAGGTATTGAAGAATTTTATTAAAATTAAAAAAAAAAAATAATTAAAAAAATAAGAGGGGAAAAGTACCCTGAACAAAAAACCCCAAACCCTTGATTTGAAGTCCATTGAACCTCAAAAAATTACTTCAAAGGGTTTGGATTAGACCCATGCAATTCTTTTTTTTTCTTCTTCAAAAGTTGCATGTGAAATGGCTAACTGAAGATGTGACCCAGGGCTTTGAGTGGCTTTGAGTTTATTCTTAAGCAGAAGAGGCTGTAGGTATTGAAAGTCAGATGCTGTATGCCTCTTGAAGATTGTGCTACTTTTCTGCATATGGGAAAGAAAATATGCACATATCTGTGCAGAAATGTTTTTCATATTGAAACAGATCCTGCAGGGCAAATAATTTCAAGCTTTTTTGAATAAATCTTTAAATATTTCTTTCCTCTCCCTTAATGTTGTTGGACTTGTTTATTTATTTATTTTCTAGCGTTAGCATTGCTTGAGAGAAATAAGCCTCCAGACAGTATCCTTAATTTAGAAAATATTTAAATTCTAGAAATCGCTGCATATGTGATAGGGTTAATAATGAAATTCCACTCAAAATATAATGATATGTTTTTGAGTGCTTTCGAATAAAGTTATCTGGTGGGTGTCAGAATAAGGGAACCAGACGATGAGCACTGACAGTAATGGAATAAGGTTAATACAGTTGCGGGGGGAATATTTTTTGGTAAAATTCTTCTAGTTCAGAAAATAAAGATTTATTTAAAATTAATTTATTTTAGGAAGATGCTGATATTGGCAACAAGTGCACTGGGAAGGAATGATCTCTGAATTTGCTGAGCATTCTGGTTGGAGAGAAACAGCCAGCTGGCCCTCAAATTGGACAGGAGAAAGGCAGGTTTCAAGGTTTCTCATGTCACTAAGTCCTTTGCATGATGTCTTTCCAGTTCTTCCCAAAAGATACCCACCTCCTCAAAATCATTTCAGAGACTTTGCTGTTTCACCAACATTGATATAAAACTGCATGTCACCCCAACATTTTTTGAGGACATTTAGATATATCTTTTTGAGTACTAGGGTAACTGGGAGTGTTTGTAAGGCCAGTGGTAGAACTGGTCAGGGTAAGGACCCAGAGGATGGGCTTGGCTACAGACTGATCAGTCCATCATTACTAGGAATTTCAATACCCAGGGAAAATACACTCTACCCTTCTGTGTACGTAGCTTCTTTCTAAAGGGCTGATGACTTAACTTCTTCTTGATAAGATGGTGACATTTGGGGAATAGCTTACATCCTGGTATTTTAAAAAGGAGCCAAATATTCCTCACTGTCACCAGACAGATCAGGGAAATACTTCTTTTTATCTAGAAGAATATAAAGGGCTGATGTCTGAAATATAGCATTGACCAAAGGCCTCATGCTTACAGAAGCAAGGTTTTGAAAGGTCTGACTACAGTTTTGTTGTGAAAAAATACAACCATGTATCAGTTTGTAAAGATAAATCAACTTTGATGTGATAGAGATGATGTGGATGTTCCATCCTTGGAAGTGTTCAAGACGAGGCTGGATGGAGCTCTGAGCAACCTGGTCTAGTGGAAGGTGTCCCTGCCCATGGCAGGGAGGTTGGAACTGGATGATCTTTAATGTCCCTTCCAACCCAGGCCATTCTATAATTCTATGATTTTATGATGTTGCAGTGACAGTGTACTCAAAAGTAAGGATGGGCTGGAAGGGGAAATTAAATTGCACTTGAATACACAAATTTCCATCTCGGTAGGTAGAAGCTGGGAGATATATTGTGGGTGGTAGGTATGGAAAGAGTGTTCAGTGCGTGTGTGGTTGTGGTGTTATAGGAAGCAAGAAATGAAGACCTGTTGAATGAGCTAATCACATGAAGCAGAATTGGTGGGAACCCAGTGAGCCAATACTCGGTTGCTGCATTAAACTGCTACAGATGGGCCAAAAAGAGTCAAAACTTTTTTTTTTCTGATTTGTTCAGAAAAAATTCATTTAAATTAAAAACGGCTTATTCCCACTACTCCAATATGAAAATAGTAGAAATAGGTTGTGGTGTTGTCTGACTTACTGCAGGAAATATTTAGTGTTACAAGCATGCACATTGACAGACAAAAGCTATGTTAAAAGTGTTATTCAAGGAGAATATATGAATTTTTAAAAATAAACATATGGTAAATAGACACTCTACATATTCTCAAATCAAACAATCCAAATTCAAGACATTTTTAAGATCGAGAGTGCCCTTAAAAATAATCCAAATATGTGAAGGTGGAGTAGCCAAATAGCTCTGATGATGCTACAAGGAAGATCGTGTGCATTTTGGCAATGGAATGAAAAGGATCGTAAACTGAGCTGAAGAAAAAGGGAAATAACATCTTTAAAACATCATTTTTCTCTTATGTGGGTTTTAAACACTTAGCTGTCACAACTATATTAATGCTTGTTTCATGATGTCACAACCTTGCCATATGCACACATTAGCACGTCTGAAGAATACAGAATATAAAAAAAACACCAATTAACAAGTGAGTTAATTAGTATTGAATATGTAATTGTCCAATTTAACTCCTGCTGCTTATAAATCATCAGAATGTATTTTGAACACATTTTTTTTGCATAGAAGCACTTAAAAACTTAATAAAGCATATTTCAGCCTATGGGGTGTTTCTAGGCTCATTCTGTGGACTGTCATCAACCATTTACTTATGAGTAATTGACCTTTTAAAACTGCATCCTATTCTTTTTCCTTTATGATTAAATGACAAGAGAGCTCTAAAATGGAAGACAAATCAGATTTCATTGTGACCCTCCCCATGGATTTGGCATTTAGTAAGCAAATATTTCTTGCAAGTGTGTGAGACTTCTATTCCTGTGAATGCACCAATTTTACAAGGTATTTGCTGAAGTTAGTGAATATCTAATTTTTATTTTAAAGAAAATAAGGAAAAAATCTCTCAAAACTTATGTAGACTTACAAATATCAGTTCAGTAAAGCTTTGATATGTTACTTTCAAATTCTGCAAGAATATAATATGTAATTTTGAGAATTTTTTTAGTAGGAGGGAACAGATACCTGTATTTCTCTCTCCTCCTGGACATAAAATGCCAGTTAACATCTTGGGACTTGCAAAGAATCCATTTATCAGAGATATTGTCCTCAAGTATTTAAGGGAGCAGAGGAAGGGGGTACCTGATGTGTTACCAATGGGCTCAAGAGGACCAATAGAGAGACCTGAGATACTTACACCCCTGAGTCGTTGATAGGAGTGGATGCCAGATAAGGTATGTTTTTTGGGACTGTTCTTAAACTAGGCTGTGTCGGCAATGTTTTGCATGGCATGAAGGATCTGTCTCTGTGTCTGATATGAGAAGAGAAAAGGGCAGCAGGATGATTTAATTTATCTATTTTTAGTTAGGAAAATGCCCCAAGAAATGGCTTATTTTCTTCAAATAAAGAGTACAGTTAACTTTATGTTAGTAAATGTGCACATTTATGGATATTCTTCTTAGATGAGACCTATCCATACCACAGGCTTTCAATTCTCAGTGAGCGAAAACTTCCACATGGGCTGCTTGTGAACAGACCCCAAGGTTTGATCTCATCAGGCTTTGTGTCATCCTTTTGTGTCTGAAACGATGCAAATACTGAACAGACACCTACATTTTCTGTCAGAATCAGACCCATTGTCATCTACTGCATTTTAACCTTCCTGTTGCCACACTAGTTGGGATGGAGGAGGCTTTCATCTTTTTTGAGGCAGCCAGGTGTAGGAAGTAGAGGAACATTTCTTTGGCCAAATCAAAAGCAGGAGACTAAATTTTCTGGCTGATGCAAATGTATGAGGTATAATGTGTAATCTAAAGTCAGTATTAAGACTATGAAATGGGGAAGTCAGGAGTGCTGGTAAGAAATCACAGCACACTTGCTAACATTGGGATTGTCCTTTAATGCAATTAAACCTGATACTATAGGAACTCAATTAAGGAGATGGGTTTCTATTTCTTTTTTCTGCATTATTTGTCAGATATAACTGGTAGCAAGGGGGATAAATATAACATTTTTTAAATAATGATATTTATATTTTATCGAGGAAACAAAGATATGATCTTTTTAACTGACTTAAGTCAAACATAGATCATCATCCTTCTGGACAGAAGAGATTGAAATATCATCCTTCACTATTGTGAATGGTACAGACTATCATCACTTGAAACACGATATTTGTTTGGAAGTGATGAATATTAGGTCAGATTTTTCCTGAAAAAAACCAGGAATTTTAATGTGACACTTTTCCTCCAGAAAAGCCACAGCTGCTGTGGAGTTACGATGTTGCAATGTGACATCATGCATGGGCAGCACAGCTATGTATCAGTAGTACAGCTGTGCATAAACCAGCCTTTTACAATACACAGACACTAATGGATGCTGGTTTTAAATACTGCTGAAATTCCTATGGTAAGGCTCATTATGTCTTGCATGAATGGCAAAAGAATTCCTAGTGATGGATGGCAGAACTATGAATGTTAAGAAAACAATTGTGTTTTGCTTTTATTGTGTAAAGTGCTGGGCAACAGTCACAAGTGTTCTGTGCATCAGCTTTTTCTAGATACCTGTTCCTGAACAGCAGCAATTTGTTATGACAGCCTCTGCTATTCAGCAGGACTACAAAGAATCAGTCATTTGTCAATATGCATTCATACAGTTACATACTGATGCATTCACTTAAAGTAAATTGTGTGGTGAAGCAAACAATTAATCTGCTGTTTGATACATTAAGTATTCCACATGGAGCCTATTGGCACAACTCCCTCAACGCTAAAAGAAATGTTATCTTTTGGAGTAATACCCATACACCTTGCTTCCTCCCATGGCATGTGTTTTAGAAAATGGTGTTGAAAATAATTGGTGTTCCTGTAGGGATGCATGCAACTGTCACAAAGCTGTTGCTTTGTTGGGGCTTTTCCTTAGGAGGTGGCCGCTCTGGGAAAGAAGATACAGAAACAGTCTCTACTCTTTACAGTTGCTCATTGAGATAACCTGACCTCAGGGCCGACAAGGGTTTGTTCTATTTGCTGTGTTTCCTCTTCAAAAAGAGCTTCTTTCCTTTCAGGGAACAAAAGGTTTGTGCGCAGTGTTTTTGCTACAAAGAGTTCAGGAAAGGGCTTACAACTGAACAGCTTGGCATAACATATGTGTCTGGTTAGATGTAAATAAGAGAGTGAAATTTTTGGGACTAGCAGAGCACACAAGCAAGGTGTAAAAATCAGTTTGCTGACCTACGAGTTTCTCAGTCTATATAAATCCTTTTTTGTCTTCTTGGCATAAGGACACAGCTATAGAGATGTGTAACCTCTGCTGATTTAAACATCATTTAGAAAAAGATCAGATCTTAGATCAGATCATATATATATATATATGTGTGTGTGTGTGTGTGTGTGACAGCTTGAAAGTTTTGAACAATCCTAACACAAGTGCAGCAACTAGGATAAACACAGTGGAACATCAGGTTATCCTTTTTTTTTCATTCGTTACTACAATATAGTTTTCACGGATAAACTTCACCTTCTTAAATTTACTGATGCCATTAATGCTCGCTTTAATGGTGCCACTGGACTGTCTCTTCTGTGTTTTTTCATTAATAGTGAAGGTTAAACAGAGTGAGCTTTCAACGTCTGGCTTTAGAGTTGCATTTAATATAAAAATGCATTAGGTATGTAAATGCAAATGCTCATTGTTATCACAGATTACTGGAAGCATGCACCTGTGGAATGAAGAGGGAATCTTTATATTGGAAAGATTATAGGTAGGGTTGAAGCATATGTACAATATTATAAAAAAACCTTTCAAAGGCAGAAGCTCTGCTAAGGTTATATGAAAGTTATCTCACTGTCTGTAATAGAAATTTTGTAGTAAAATTTCTGCACAATCAAAGGGATGTTTATAGTAAAACTGTAGCACTATATAATAATGAAAAGCATGTAATAGGAGCAAGGAAGAACTGTGTGCCAGGGCTAGTGCAATAAATCCCTTTTTAATAAGGTTCTTGAGGTAAGAAAGAGCAGAGATGTCCATTCAGAAAACATGTGTCATGAAGTTCTTGTAGCTTCATCCATCTGCAAGATCTTACAGGCAAATTGAAGTTTCCTAGAGGGAAAAAAAAATACTCAGCGAAGAACAGACAATGCCAAATTTGGGAAGTGCTAAGGTAATGCCAGAAGTACACAAGAACATAATATTGCTAACTATTCACTAAAGCTGAGCATAGAGAAATATGTCGTTGTGTGTAATGTGCTACCAACCTCTAGCTGACATCCCAGAGGCTGGCAAGTTGTAGTGGTGCTTATATCCAACGACAGCCTGTAGTGACATGATTCTTTCTCCTTTAGTTCATCTGTTGTTGGGCTTTGCTCTTGATGCTTTCTCTGTGGTCCCAGATCCAGGCAGAAGTCATTTTTTCACTGTGCACTGGTTCATAGTCTCATTTCCTATTCAGTTAGATGAGGATTTATCCTGTTCCTAGAAACTGAGATAAGAGGAAAACAACTAATCACAGCTAAGAAGAGAGGACCAGCAGGGCCACATCAGGGAGAAACCGTGTCTCCATAGTGTCTTGTTTTAAGAAGACTGCAAGCATAATTGAAAACAGATGTGTTAATTCTCTGCTGTCCTGTGAGTTTTGGGAAAAGGAAGTGTGAAGAGAGTATATGTACTCTTATAAGGGTTTGAAACTTTCATCTCCAGTCAAATTACAAAAATAATGTGATTCTTGAGTTTCCTATAATGTGTGTGAGCCTTCCCATTTGTGAAAGGAAGAAACCCTAATAAGGGTTTCTAAGGCGAGAACGCAGATGAAGGGGGGAAAATGGCATTGCTCCCCTGCTTCTCAAGGATATCAGTTTGTAGATGCAAATGTGTTAGAAATATTAAAAATAGAGATGCTGTACAATCTGTTAAGAAAGATAACAGTAGAGCACTTTAACTCCAGTAAGCATACAGGACACAGACTGATGTGTTTTCTGGTATCTTTATTTTTATAGAATCACTGGTTCATCACTGAGGGTGAATAAAGTAGACACTATTGCAAGGTTACCTATAACAAGTGAGCACTTTTACAGATTCAGTAGATCTTATCTCTATCTTGGGAAACATGCAGATCTTTATAATGTGTTTTTTAGGCTCTATTAATCATTTTCAGGTTATATTCAGTAATAAGCACTGAGTGTCATTTAGACTAGAAATAGACTACTATGCAAAGGAAGGAGGGGAATTTATTTCAGATTCCAGGTAATAATATTATTCCACAGGAAATTTTTTTAAGGTTTCCTCATTATGAAAACATTATAATAGTAAGCAATAAACCACTCTGATATTTTGACTATTTGTATTATAGTGATATTAGTCATGGTTTACTTTAGTTAAGATAAAAAAGCAGTTTCCTTTCTAAGCTTTTGGGATTCAGTGAGGTTTTTTTCACCCTACTGTAGCTTAACAGAAAGTTGTTTCTTTCTGTGTAACTTTGTTCATGTGTTACAAGAGGTTCAGATGAGTCTCTCAGCACAAGCCATGCTAATTTGCTCCTCAGAACCCTGAGCACCTCCAGCTCGGTCAGGATCACCGCCAAATGTCACAGGGAAAGTTGTGAGCTGGGAAGACGGATGTTCTTCCTTTATTCTTCCATCAAAATGCTCTGTTAAAGTGTTTGTAGGAGGGGTGAAAAGAACACCGTTATCTTCTGAATTTTGTTTGTTGACCTCTGTTGAATGCCTGTGCAGGCATCTAGTGACCTCAGGATGCTTTGTGAAGTTAAGGTACACAGCCTTCTGAAGAAAAAGCAAGAACCAAACTGAAGAGACCATCTGCCTTCAAATTAAAAATAGCATTTTTTTTTTCTAGTTAAACAAACAAATGGCCTCTCCAAGCACAGAAAAATGAACAAAAATAACATACTATCCCCCCAAAAAAACCCAAATCAAACATGTAATCAAAAATATAAATCGTAAAGATGTTCCTAATATTTAGTTTATTTAAGGATTTAATTTTTTTTTTCTGAGACTTTTCAAAATCATTTCAAGAACACTATGGGGATAAAGGAAATCTACTATCTTTTTTTTTTATTTGAAATTTTGTCTTACATGGGCTGAAAAAGAACAGAATTTCAGAAATATTACTTGTTATCTTAGAATTCTAAACCTTTAGATGTCAGAGACTTACCCTGTCATAGATTCTGCATCCAACTCCTACTTGGACTGTTAGAAGAGAAAGTTTATTTTTGTAAAACTCCTGCATGTGTTTTGATCAAGCAAAAATTAGTTTCCTTGGTACAGTAGTATTATAGGTTGAAGGATGCACTGCAATCATGTTGTTATTTCTATTATGTGAGTTACTCTTTCGTATAGAGGAAGACTCAGCACCAGTTACTTGAGCCATGTGTAAACTTTGGGATAACTGCAGGGTGGGCTACACTTCTGCTGGGTTTAATTGTAGCTCTGGATAATCATTACGGGCCACATTTCTCATTGATTTAATTACCCTCAGTTAAGTGGCTTTATATGAGGTCTTCCTGGATTTACTGTGGGGCTCTGCATGTCTCTGACTCATATTAGAGGAGCCCATTGTGCCAGAAAGCAGTAATTTTACCAAATCTTAGAAAAATATGAAGTCCTTTCGCTTATGGTTACACAACATTATGTTAGGAGCTGGAGTTATTTTGTACACGGGCGTGTACCAAAATATTTCCCTACTATAAGTTTTTAGGTGTTGGTGGAAGATCCTGTACAAACATTGTCAGAGCAAGCAAAGGAAAAAGATGCGTTATTGAATAACAAGATTCTTCCAAATATCATATAAACAGAACACGGAAAGTGTTACCCCTCTTGTAATGTAAGCAGGAAATCTCTCCTAATTCAATGACTTTCTGATCGTCAATGTGAAAGGCAAAACTGTGGCAGAAAGTGATGATTCGGGAACTTTGGTCATTATCTGCAATTTGGCTGATGTCTTGAAATGCCATGTGGTCTTAGCTGGTGAAAAAATGCTTGATGTTTTATGAATAAATGCTAATTGTGGGCACAAATCTGAGTGCTGTTTTTTGACGTAACAGTAGTTATAAGCCTATAAACTAAGAAAAGGATAAACTCCCCCATATTACCAATTGCTGATTATGATTCCATCATTTATGGTGCTGAATCATTTCTGTAACATAAAGAATAAAAAGCACAACCACCTGCAATAGATTATGTTGATTCTTTTTGCTGGCAGATGTGAGAGAGCATCGTTGCTCATTAGATGGTAAGCTTAATTGGTTTTCTCTAGAATTACATAGACAATATTCTATTAATCTGTTCACACACAGGGTGCTTAGTTTCCAAATCCCTGAATTATTGTTTAATTGTTAAAATTTTTGAAGATAGTGGTTATTCTCTGGGGTTGATTTATAATAAAAATGTGTCTTTTTGTGGGAGAGGATTACAGATGAAAAGGTCGCATGAGATACCCACAGCGACCTGCCTCCTCCATTTGGAGTCTATACTTCCTGTCTGAGAATGGAGATTTTAAAGACAAGCAGTTGATGGGGAAATTCCAGGGAGCAGGAGGGAGATGGAGAGAAGGGTCAAGCCAGAGCATTTAATAACAGGTGACTAGAATCAGTGATCTGAGATTACCTATCTCTATTTTTTTCTGAAGTGTCACACCACGCAGATGGGGGGACCTTCTAACACAGCAGTTAGATCCTTAGGTGCTCTAAGCCCCAGGTTGAGCAGAGGCTCAATTTTAATGCTCAGATTCCCTCACTTCCCCTCTGAAATGCTGGGCCATGGTGAATCTGTGCCTTTGCTGTTGACTGGAGGCAGGGAGGGAATCCCACACTGAGGTGCTGCGGAAGGTGCCAGATGGCCGAGGTCACAACTGTAGGGCTCATGGGCAACTGGAATCTTTCAGACTTTTCTGTGAGCCCCTGGCCCTGCTCACTTCTGTGCTTCCCTATGCAGCAGCACATAGTACGTGCTTCACATGCTGCTCCATGAAGCAGCCCTGAAGTGGTACTGCTGGGAGCCATGCTGGGATGACATCCTTTGGGGTCAGTGTGAGGGAAGAAAGCAGCCTAGGAGTGGGATGTGCCTTCCTGTCTTAGTCCTGTGGTAATGACGAATGCAGACTCAGAGGCATACCCTGAAACATCATTCTCCACATGTGCTATGTTAGATGGTCTAAAATAAACAAATCAATGATGCAAGTTGCTCTTACTGTGCTTAATAAGAAGTACTCTCAGAACCTCACTGCCTGAGCCAAACATTCCCTGAAATGCCAGCTAAAGTATATTCTATGCCACTGGGAAATTAAGTAGCCTGCATCTCCATTGTTAGAGATGACTGCTTTTACTGCTATCTCTTTCTGTTGCAAACCCTGAAATCCTTTTAAGACGACCATTTTCTCAAGAAACACAGAATTGTGTCATGCTTTTCAGGGATGCCTGTCCACATCGTGAGCTTATTTCTTACTTTTGCAAGTGGGGTGTTACAAAAGAATCATTTGTAGCTGTTGGAGTTTTCTTCCTACTTTCTATAGGTCCTAGTGAAGGTCTGTCGTAGTAGGAATCAGTTTCTTCTGCTTGTGGTATTTTGTGGAGCAATGGATGTAGTGCATGTAAAATGACATGAATCACCCAATGACTTTTAACAGTGTGCATTAATTACATATAAAGAAGGAAGTTTCCATAAAAGATGATTTTCTGAAAAGAATTCCTAGGCTTTCCAAATAAAAACCCTGAGAAATTTCAACTCTCTTATGTGCTAGTCACCAGTTAACTGTAATAGAAGACTTATTTTTAAACCCCTGACTGCTTTAAACATGTACCTTCTACTTTCCCTTCTTCTGCCTTACACCTCCAACCCACGTTTCTCTGGCATCAAAAAGGTCGCTAAGATTTAGATATTAAGTCTGTATTTGTCATGGGTCTGGTTCCTTGTGTTCTCTAACACCAAGTTGGGAAAAAATCCTTCCAACCTGGAGAAAGATACGAGGATATTTTTTGTTAGAGTGTTTCCAAATAGAAATGAATAATTGCTGCATTGCAAATGAATGGATGCTGTAGATAGCTTTTTTGAAGCAGGGAGTGCATTAGTCTCTTCTAGTCTCCCCTGTCTGGGAGCTGAATTTGGCAATGGTTGAAATGCAGGAAAAGGAAACAGGGGAAGCAGAAATATTTATACTTTCTTTTAAAATCAGGATCAGAGATTTGGATCATATAAAATCACCTATCTGTGCTTTTTTCCAGTTTATGATTTGACTAGGGTCAGAGACTACTTTGGTGGATAGATTATGATATAATTAATATTATCAGGTACAAAGGAGACAAATAATTAAAAATATCAAAATCCTCAAAAGAATGTACAATGGAAAAAGCACAGTTGGTGTGCACTGGAGGAAGAGAGGTTTTTTGGGCTTTTTTCAAAGCTTCATACTTAGGGCCACCTTGATTGAGTGAAAGCGAAATGCCAGGAGTTTGTCATGTTAGAGTCCAAAATTGCCATTAAAAATGGAAAATGGAACAGAATAGCCAAATGATAATTATGCCACTACTATAAAAGATTATGGCCTATAAATACAGTTCAAGCAGATCCTGTAAATAGAATAAAGAATAAAGAATAAAACTCCGAACAGGAGAGGACCCATATTTTAGGGAGCAAAAACAAGCCCTTCAGCTTACCAGGATCTTAGAATCTGTCATCAATGTCTCAATAAGAAAGTGCAATCAAAAGAGCCACAGAAAGCTTTGTTAATTGTTTTATGTTGCAAGCCTGCAAATAAGGGTTGGAACTAGAAAATGCCTGAGTAATTTAATTGGTTAGACCAGTGTCTTTCTGCCAGCTGGCCTGGCAGGATAGAGAATTTTATGGAGCAGCTTGCCATGCCATTTGCAGGACTGTTCTCTACAGATGTCGACACCTTAGATGACATCAGTGTATGAGCTTAGAAAATGTGTAACATATATGCATAATATCTGAATGTAAAGGAATCTGAAAGAAACCTAAACCTTTTTGGAATGACTATACCTCCCAAAAGAGAGACATGGGCATGCCTCCACCCTGATGGAGAGCTCTGTAGTAGCCTGTCAATCCACACAATGTAAGATTTGCAGTAGTACTAGGAAACGTAATAGTTTTGCAGAGAGGGATAATACTTCTGGTCCAGAGGAGTTTCAGATATACCTCCTCCCTAAATTTGGGTTTCTGAGTGTAATGTGGGCATTACTTGCTCAGTTGGACCTGACCTTCCTCTCAGAGTTAGAGATTCTTTTTGTGAACTCCCAAGTGGAAGCAGAGGAATTTCAGCCATTACATACTCACCTTGGAGCAACTGAAAAACCCCAGATGATTTCCTTACTTACTATTCCATCTCTAACAACTGCCCATAGCTTAAACCCTCCACTGCTTATTTTCTGTCTAAAATTACTTTTATATCCAAGGGGATAGAAAGGCTGTGTCCAGATTTCTGTTTTAGTTTGAAGCAGAAATGTACATGCCCTGGTTGTTCCCGTTCCCTAGCACTCCAGGTACATGGCAAATGCACCATAGCCCATGCTGAGGAAATCCAAATCAGATGCATATCAAACATATGTATTGTATCAAGTGTCCTGTTCAGGGGACCTGACCAAGGTCAGCATGAGGTAAAACTCCCAAACTGCTTTTGATGAGGGGGCATCAGTACCAGCTGCTTTGATTTATGTGTCTATCCTTATTATACCAAGGAATTTGATAATGTGTGTAGACACAGTCAGAACAGACTGGTGCAGTTCGTGTGGAACACGAATATTAGGTTCCACTAATCACACACTGGTAGGAAAATAGATTTCTGAGGTCACATACTCCTTTGCCTTATTCTGAGAGACTACACAGCCCTGATATTATTAATAAAGATATTAATTAGAGGGCAAGTATTAATTATTTGGATAAAATCCATGCCTATATAACTGAAGCTGAGTTTTGAGTGTTGTGCAAGAGGACTGACAACAGCTTTTTCTTTAACAAGCATCTAAACAGAGCTCGTTATGTAGCTCACTATGATGAATATTGTTAATTAGTATGAAAATAAAAAAATCACAGCCATACAAAATAACACTGCTAGCCTGAAGTATGAGGGATTTTTAGGGACTTTAAAATAGAAGATTAGTTGAAAACATGAAATATCTTGGGATCTTGATATTTACTTCCTTGATTCTGAGCTACTAGGGTCCATTTACTTCACAATTACTATCTTTTCTCTAAAATTATATGGCTTAAAATTCTATTTTTCTTAAAGAAAAAAATGTTCTCTTGTTTGTGCTTTCAAAAAAAGCGCCAATGAAAAGGCCAAAATTCTGACAACACTGGAGCCGCTTTAGCACTCTCATATGGTCTCAGTGACTCAGACCGGAGTCTGTCCAGTACCCTGGCCTCATATCCTAACTATAGCAACGTGTGGTAGGCAAAAATTCCTGAAGCAAAGAGCAGCATTTGCAGTAGGCATGAGCAATGAGACCTGTTAGAAAGGCAGGCAGTGATCACACAGCAATCCTGTGAAGATTTTTCAGGATGAAGAATCAGTTTTACCTTAGAGTAATATTTATTACTATTCAGCTTCTGGCATATGAAACCTTCTGCCACATCTTTCCTATGCAAAGGTCCAAGCAGAATTATCCTGGCCATCTTTAAACCCAAAGAGGTGCCTGCAGGACATAGGTGGAGATACTGGTGCCATTTGTGTTGATAGTGGAGAAGGGTGCTCGACTACCACAAAAGACTCTATTAAGCCCATTTACTCTCCAGTGCACTTGAATGAGGCATAAGTGAAGGATGGCTTGTCAGTGAGGGAACCCAGACTGCCCAGTGACCCCCACTGTTATAGCCATGGGAGTCAGCTGACACCTTATCAGTCAGCTGTCAAAGCTGGGATTTGGAGAAGCAGATCACTTGCTCATTATATCCTACTTCTGCAGCTTCACCAGGAATCTGGATGGCCAGGAAGAGTAGTCTGCAAAGCTGAGGGCAGTTTACACCCTTGAGGAAACACCTTCCCTTTTCCATAGAAATATGCTTGAGAGAGGGGTACTGTCCTTTTAGGAGAACAGAGTCAGCTAGGGGTTGTGTGGTAAGTAATTCACTTTGACTTACCTCCTCATATATGTGTGCTATAGGCTGGTTTTGTTTTATCTAGAAGAGTTGTGTTCCTCCTGAAGTTGAACTATGATTTTGTTCAACCACAAAATAGGAGGAAAAAGTATCACCTCAGGTTTAAGGGTATTAAAACCCTGGAATTACCTGAAATAACCATGGTAACAAGCTCTGAAGTAATGGCAGTTGCTCATATTACCATAGAAACAGGACTTAAGAAGTGGAAATTACCTATAATTTATCTCTGTTGCTTATAGTGACAATAATATAACGTGTATTTTGTGGAAAAATATATACGTTTTGCCTACAGTAACTGTCAAGAAGTTACTAAAAAATTATTTAAACATATTCAAAAGTATTTTTTATTATTTTGTTGCCATGGTTATGTTTTGTTATTAGTCCCTGCAAGAGTGACATGCAAAAAAAAATGGACAATTGTAATAAAATGTAAAATTCATAGGTGATATAGCACAAACAAATGATAAAGTCAGATTATGTTACTCTTGAATAGGCCAAAAATGTTTGCTGTAATTCTTGATAAATAGTTTGATACTTGAGCAGCTGTGTATTTGTACTCTGTGCTTGCTGAAACAGCAGTGGGTGCAGCAGAGCACAGGCTGATGGCACAAGTCCCAAACAGGCACAGGCCCTTTCCTTGGCTGGTGGACAACTGTGAGTAGAGCAGGGAAGAAAGTGCAGTGTTAATGAAGGCACAGAAGTGAAAATGAAGCACAAAGCCCCTGCTTTGGGTAAGATCAAGCATCTCCTTTTTCCTGTGTTTTGTTTGAGACCTAGTTGGTAAAAATTGAAAAGGAAGATGTAGTGATCCATCTGTCAGTCTGAAGTCATGAGATATTGTGCTCTCTTCTGCTTGTGATGATGTAAGATGCTAAGACCTCAAAGTCACAGTCATCAGACATTAAGATGATTTGGAAAACTGGAAGACCAGTTTTGACTTGTTGGTCTGTTCCCTCTGTCTTACCTGCTCCAGAGCATACATTCTTGCTTCTTGGTCATCCAATGTGCTTCAGCCAAGCTCCTAGACTTGTTCAAATTGGGTTAGTTGTTCTGCGTGGTTGGGGAGGTTTAAATCAGAAACACATTTTCTTTCTGAGCTTTTATGCACATGGATTAGCAATTTCACTAATGAGTCTTTATTCATTTACATCACGGACAGTATGATCTGCTATTTATATCAGCAGAGGATAAATTTGGCACTATCCTTTGTTGACTGAAGTGACAGCAAGCTGAGTATGTGCGTATCTGGCAAGGCTAGATAGCAATAGAGCAGGTGGGCAGAGGTCACTGTGAACAGCAAAGAGGGAGGACCCCTGGGTACATGCATGCTAGTAGAATGACGGGGGTTTAACTCTAAATATTGATGAATTATTTCTCCATTAGCACAGCAGAGCCCTAATCTACGGGGGAACTCTTAATTGAAAAAGTTGAACATAGCTAATGCTACTGGACTGCTGTAACAGTCTTTGTAACAGCAGGGGCTGAGGCAAGGTAGTGGATGAAAAAGCCAGCTCTTGTGCAGTCTTGGGCATGGAAGGAGAAGGCTTGATAGAGACTGTGTTATGCATGAGGTCTCTGTGGTAGGGACAGTTCTTCTTTAAAAACAAACAAATCACAACCCCTTCCCCACCCACTCCCAAACAGCACAAAACAAAAAGCCCCAGACACCAAAGAGGGAGCACCTGCCTCAAGTATTTAATGCCATCAGTTATCACACCAGCATTTATGGTCATGAGCATAGTATGAGGTGTTTCTTGTTAACTATGCTAATACTGAAATCTGTATAATTAGGGACTACTGATAATTAAACCTATATAAATCTCAATATAAATAGCCAGTTAGAACAGCAAGATTTCACTCTTCCTATTAGGTCTACAAATTTGGGGTTGGATTTAATTGCATTCCTAAGTGAAGGATCAGTAGCAATTATTCAAATTCTTTAAACACATTTAAATAATGACATTAAATAACTATATGGCAGCAGGAAAAAATAGTGACCAAAACACATTTTCATATTAGAATGAAAGATTCAGCTTTAATAATTCCTCCAACCTTTTAAAAACTGCTTGTATTTAAGTAACAGTGAAAAAATATAAACCAGCACACATTTCATTGCAGAGGAAATAAATGAAGCCAAGGCTGGGGAGGCTTGTGTTTAATCATGAAATGCACAACATTCTTCTGTAGTGAATTAGCCATTTGTCTTACTAATGCAAAGCCTCAAGAAAGCTAGAGCCACAGTGGACAAATTCAGTGGTTGTGCATGTGTGACTTCAAGGGACCTTGGTAAAAACTCTGCGTGGACACAAAAAGGTCTGGTTTGAGTCCCTCCTCATGTGTCAGGGAATGTGATCCTGAGGTTGCAACCATACCTCGCTTCCCCTCTATGTCTTTAGCATATCAGTCGAAGAGCAAAATATGACTGGGCTGGAAGAAAATGAATAAGGCACCATGACGTTTTGTTATAAGGTGATTTGTCACGTGGTTTCCATAGAATAAGTCCATGGTAGCATTTTCAGAGTTGCAGCATATCTTCTAATTCATATATTGTAAACTTAGAGGTGATATGGAGATGCAGTTTGATGAAGGAGGGATAAAATAGTAAATCTATGTTACCAGGTATATAAAAAGGACTCCAAAATGGAGTGACAAAGAAGAAACCCACCAAAAATTATTCTCCTCCAGATGCTCACAGCTTGCTGTAATACCTTTTTCCTCTCCTACCAAGCCCAAGGTTAAACTACCAATTTTAAGAATCAGAGGAGCATTGTAGGGTTAACATAGCATCAAGAAATGGAGTACAAACTGAGCCATCTGTGCAAAATATTGACTGCTACAACTATTATTGAGGCTTTTTTGTATTCTAATGGTATTATTATCTTTTCTTTTTTTGTAACAGCCATTTCTGGACTGACAGAAATCAGATCTAAAATTTCAGCTGCATAAATTCCTGGCTTTAAACATAGGATGTGTTTCTTCATTATTCATGAACAAGATTTTGAGCTCAACAAAATGTCCTTCCTGCTCTCAAAAGTGCGGGCAAAAGCTTAGTTTTTAAAACTGTGGACAGATTTTTTAAATGTCTGCTTGTTCTTGTGTCAAATTGTAGAAATCCAGAACCTCAGGTCCCCGCTTATCCGCCCGAAAGCAACTTGAATCACTTAATTTCAAAATCTGCTGTCACCAAACTAGTTATTCACTTAGGTGCCCTAACTTAGTGCAAATATGCCCTTTAGGAGTCACAAAGCTGCACAATGGGCACCTTCACACCTCTGTGTGCAAAAATTTAACTCTTTAATCTGCAAGTATGTTTTTCCTGCTATCTGCCTGAAAAAGTATTTTCTTGGGGCAAGGACTGAGTACTTGTTTGCATTATTTCTAGTGCTGCTGACTGGTAGGAGCCATAAGAAAAATCACCAAGCAAATATGCTAGTCCAAATAAGGATGACTTCTGTTTGTTGGAAGGAAAAGACACAGCGGTTGCGACTTATTAGTACTGTCTCAGAGATAATGATATCCATCTTTGTTAAAAAATAATCTCTTTAAAAGTACTGTAATTAAAATTGAGTGGGTATTAAAATAATCCACCATGCTTAAAGTTCTATTAAAATACCAGTGATTAGGAGGATAATTAATTAAACCAAAAGATTTTTCTATTGGCACTTTTGAGAAGCTCCCATAATCTATGTTGTACAAATTTTCTTCTTGCAAGGGTCCAGGGAGAGATGAAAATAAGCTCTTTACAAATAAAGGGAATAGTAGGTTGACTAACCTTATTCATCGTATGCTGTGACCTGACTGGTACTCATAGTGCCAAACAGTATTCTGGTGTTCAACACAGGTTTCCAAACATTTTGATCCTTTGGCCACTTCCTCATTCCAAGTAACCACCAGAAGATCATGGTCTGTCAAAATCCTTGGACTGATACTTGGGTTTCCAAGATTACGCTTTAGAAAAACCTGAATGAAGCCGGGAGGGCTGTGGCTCCTTAGCTGACTCATTTCTGAGCCAGCCATCAGCTTCCATGTCCTGAGGGTTCTCAGTACAAGAAATTTTACATTGATAGAGAGACCAGTGCAGAGCTGCTAATCCCGTGCCACTAGAAACTGAGGGCCTGTGTGACAGACACAATAGTGACACTGGAGTAGAGCAATTGAAACGAGACTGCCAGAAAGCTCACAATAAAAGGAAAGGGGCAAAGGGAATACAAGAGGATGAGAAATGAAAACAAAACAAGAGCTTAAAATATGAAGAACTGGTCTCATTCTTATATGCATTGGTATAGAGTCAGCACAGCTGTTCTGGCAATTATTCTAATTCAAATTTAAAATTTGGGTTGTCATAAAGTAATGTGCCTCAGAGGGACATCTCTTTCTTGCTTCAGTTTGATCTTCTAATTTAGCACCATTTGCCTTGCAAATAGGAGAGAAAACATCTGGAGGAGAGTTAAAATAGCAGGAGGAAGGAGAAGAGGAAACCTACTCTCTGTGAACAAATTCTTGCTTCAGTAAAAAAACTTCTTTTCAGACAAGCAGCGAATGCGGTACAGATGGATACAAAGTAGTATAGTGAAGATGTGGCCTTTGTGAAAGGCAGAATAGATGTTTGAATACTTGCTACAACCTTTTTCACTCATATTCTGTAAAGAAATATTGAGAAGAGGAAAGTTCCTCTTGAACAAAAAAAAGCTGTCTGCAAGAGATGCTTTTACTTATGCTTACATACATGTGGCTTCCACGGTCTGGGTGGTGGAAACCAGAACAGCATAACAGAATAATCTCAAATACTTCCTCTGCTCTGGGTTTTTTTACTGGCTCTACCAGAATCTTGCTGAAAACAGGTGTCTCAGCAGTTGGTATTTCCAGCAGGATCTGGAGATAAAATCATAGAATCTTTTAGGTTGGAAATGACCTATTAAATCATAGTCCCACCATAAACCCAACACTGCCAAGTCCACCAGTAAACCATGGAAGGAAATGCCACATCTAGACTTCTTTCAAATAACTCCAGAAAAGATGAATCAACCACATTCCTGGGTAGCCTGTCCCAGTACTTGACAACTCTTTTGGTGAAGAAGTTTTTCCTTAATATCTAAATTTCCCCTGGAACAATTTGAGGCCATTTACCCTAGTCTTACTGCTTGTTACTTGGGAGAAGAGACTGACACCCACCATCTACATCCTTTCAGGTAGTTGTAGAAAGCAACTTGGTGTCATCAACAAACAGATTGAGGGCACATTTGATCCCTTTGCCCAGATCATTGGAAAAATATTAAACAAACCTGGCCCCAATACTGAGACCTGGGGAACACCACCTGTGACCTGGTAGGAGACATGTAACGCTAATAGAACCACACACAAAAACTCCCCAAAAAACAACAAGCAGCAAACAAATCACCAAAGCTCGTACACACCACTTTTTGTGGCTAATGTGAAGCTTTGGGTTTTTTTTGACTAAGGCCTCTGTCTCCATATAAAGCTGTGGATAAACCAAAGCCCTTGCAAGTGCTCCAAAAAAAATTTGTGTCAGTATTTTGCATGCCACCTTGTAACATGCTGTGACAATGTTTTAGCAGCCATAAAGCAACACAAAACAGCAGACTCTTACAAGTGTAATGTACTGGCCCTTCATGTGGCCAAAAGTTAATTCTTTTGTAAGTGAGGTAGTTCAATAGGACAAATATTCATTACAGATGATTTAATTATCCTTTTTTCCCCCTAACTTTAAACATGGAAAAGGAAAAAAAAAGTTTGTAGCATACTGCAGGCCATGAAGTTGAAGGGATGGAAGCAGATCTCCTGTGAGGAAAAGCTGAAAGATCTGGTAATGTGGAGCTTGGAGAAGAGACGGCTCAGGAGGATCTGATAAAAGCATAGAAATACCTGAAGGGAAGGTGCAAAGAAGATGGAGCCAAGCTGTTTTTGGTGATGCCTAGTGGCAGGGCAGGAGGCAACGGGCTCAAACTGAAACACACAGGAAGCTGTCTCTATATCAGGAAACACTTTTTTACTATGAGGGTGACTGAGCCCTGGCACAAGCTTTCTAGTGAAGTCACAGAGTCTCCATTCTTGGAGATATTCAAAGTTCTGGTTCTGGGCAGCCTGCTCTAGGTGACCTGGCTTGAGCAGAGAGGTTGGACCAAATGACCTCCAGAGGTCCCTTCCAACCTCAATCATTTGACAATTCTGTAGTTCTCCTGTACTTAGCATGTTTTAGATTGCCTTGGAGAGCAGGACATTCAGGTAGAAAACACATTTCTTCCAGTTGCTGCTCCTCAGTGCAGGTCTTCTCAAGGGCAAAAGAATTGTTTTGCCAGGAAACAGCAGACTCTCCTTGGGCATCTCTTCTAATCTTCTAATTGGTTAGGTATGAACTCTATTGTTCCTACTAGCTGATTTGCATCTGATTTCTTACCAATGAAAAATTTTCCTCTGACAAGAGAAAAAAGGGGAAATGAAGGTACAAAAATGGCAGACCAGAAGTGGTGGAGATTTCTGTTTTCCACAAATGCAGTTTTGGGGTATTTTTCAGTAGCAAAGAATTAGAGGTCCTAATGAAAAGGTGAAAAAAAATGAAATTGTTGAAAGATTGCTTCCTCTGCAAATGTCAAGAGAACATATTTCTGTGGGATGTTTTGGAGATGGAAATTCTGCAGAGTACCTTAATTTTAAGGCCATGACATTTATGAGTGGGGAGTGTGGGATTTTGGTGGTTCATTTGTGAGGTTTTTGGTGTGCATGGTTGTGTTAGTGTAAGATGGTTCCTACTAGATTGGGGGCTAGACATAATGTCTGTAAAAAAGAATAAGTTATCAGACATTTCTGTCCCCTGTAAGTGAAATAGAATAAATGTTTCTAGATATAAGCTCAGTAAAATGGTCTCAGGGAAATATCTTGTTCAATATTTATTTCCATTGGCACAGATGAAAATTGAGTTAATGTGTAGGAAACATTCATTGAGTCCCACAATGGGGCAACCTCTTTACTATTTCTTTTGTTGTTATTGCAATTGAACAGCAATGCCCCTCCAGCCACAGATCCTATAGCTTTGTGCTGCTGTTGCATCAGCCTACTAGCTTACAATTTGGTGGTTAAATAAGTGCAGAAAGACTAGTTTCTGCCTCCATATGGAAAGATGTTCAATGTCACACACTTTCCTGAAAACCACTTTTACCACCCAAAAGTAAAACATCAGTCTGAGTAGCTCCTTTGGTTGACCACACTCCAGAGCTTTCTGTGCAAATAGACAAAGCAGTGGAAGTTCTGCTGGATGCTGTCAGCTAAAGTCAAAAGGACAAATTTAACTTAAAGGAGTTGATCCACCTCTCTCTTCCCTGTGGAAGCAGAACCTGAACTTTAAATATCTAAATCAAAATCCCTCTTTGGATCCATTTTGAGGGCTTTAAAATAATTTCACTCTTCCCATTGTAAAGTGCCCTAACCACTGCTCCCAGTGCCTCCATTTTCCCTCTGAGCCTCCACTGACGGGCAGTATTTAAGCTGTTCTGAACTAGAGCAAGTGGATGGGTGACAGGCTGATTCCAGAGGCAGTGGCAGGTCTGGAATGGGCCCTGAGGTTACCACAAACCAGCAGCAGTTGTTGTTTTATGGCCTCTTTACCATCTTTGCCTTGTTTTCAGACCTTGATTTGACCAGAGCTTGACTTACTCTTAAAGGGGTGGTTCACTGCTGGTATCCCCATATGTCCATAGTCATTCTCTCAGCTGACTTTTCACGCAGCAGATGGTTCGCTTAGTTGTTGCATTCATACACCAGATTTTTTACTACCTTAATGTTGCACATTATCAGTGGAAATGTGGTAAGTGAGGATGATGATCTCTAGTGATAATTGAAATTGAACTTCTGTGGCTCTTGCTGCAACTCTGGTATGTATCTAACTTCCAGATTATTTTGCCTTATGTTGTTTTCTGTCCCTGTTCTATTTCACCAGAAGTACAGGGCTGCAAATCTGGATTTCTGATTACTATTTTCTGCCAGATCAAAATAAACAAGAACAAAATTATTTTGTTTTCTAAACCAAAAGAAAGCCCTTTATAGAACTGGTGTATTAGGCATCAGAATGCTGAAAATTTTGCTATCCTATTAGCCACTCAATTTCCCATACTTTAGCTGTGGAAAGTTGAGCATCAGACCATCACTGTTCCCTTTATTACATGGTAGGGAACATCACTTAAATCTCATGTCCCCTTTACAGTTAAATATTTTGAAGGATGGCATTTATGCTTACATTTAACTGCACCACAAATCTGTTGCAATGCATATAACACGGAAATGGATTTAGATGTGCTCTATCAGAATGTGTGCTCTGTAATTTACTGCTTGCACCATGCACTGTGAAAGTTGCTGCAGTTGCAAAGTTTATATAGTGTTAGGTGTGTAAGTGCTAAAGCAAAGAATGCAAATTCAAAGCACTGATGGCATCTTAAAAGAGCTCAGATCAGGCTGTTCTCCTTGACTTCACTGTTCAGAATACCTCTGTTCAAAAAATCATTATTCTATTTCATAAGATTCTTTCACTAGTGTAGGCTACTAGACAGGTATGGATTTAAAATATGACTTCAAACTCCTGTGACATTATAAAGTTCTGTCCCCAACCAGGTAGCGAAAATAAATATAGGAATGTGATTACCTTTTGGTGTCCAGGAATCAGTCTGTTTAGATGTCATTTTGCCTGATGACAAAAATTATTTTAAATATTTTTACATTTTAAAAGAAAATGTTTTGATAAATTTCTTTATAAAGGGTCTAAGACTGGATATGTTTCTTCAAAATAACTAATCAAATTCTGTGTATTAATATTTTCTGGTGCTCCCTTGCAAAAAAGCTGCTTGGTTGGCATTGTTCTTTAACTCGTCTGAGAAAGCCGTATATGACTTGCCAGTGTGTCAGATTCAGGTCTGCATGTGCTTGCATATAAATTTATTAGCTGCTGTAAGTAAGTGCAGTTCTTCTCATTATTATTATAGGGTAACCTGTTTAACCACTTTCCTGTTAATTCTTCTAATACAAAAGTAAATTTTTAATAGAAGAGACGTGTTAGGTACAGAGTTACAGTTTCCTTTCAAATTGCAATATTTTAACTGATTTAAAATTACTTTTTTTACTGTGTCTCTTTGGTACTGTGTATCATATTTAAAAACACTGTAAAATTGTAAGTATTCTGAGTGACTGAGTTACAGCAGAGCATTTTAAATTTTAATGAGGTTGAATTTGGCTTTACAGTGATAAAGATGGAAACCATCTGAAATTTAAACTAGGTTTAGCAGATAAGTGGGAGCCAACATGACAATAGACTGGAGCTGGTGGGGTCAAGTAGATGACTGAGGCCTTTCTGTCTCTAAGTTTTAACAAGTTGATGAATTTCTATAAGGGTGCTCTGGAAGGTGAGGAGGGGATGTAAACTGGCAGAGATGAATCTATGAATATTTTACCTAGAATTTTGCTTACCCCTGTGCAACATCTCTGAAACAGAGACCGTCATCTCCCATTTTATTTCTGCTCCCCATACCAGAGACAAAAGCTGCTATCCAGTGCAATGTCATGTCGACTTTTTATGAAATTTGAGCCACTAAGAAGGTGTCAGGACTAGCAGGCATTAAGGATATTGTTCTACATATACAGGATATCTGAGTGCTTTAACATATGTGTTATGTGAAGGAGTTTTTACATTAGTGGAGAAAAAACCCTAAATCACAATCCACCATCCAGCATCCCCCACCTGCCCCTCCCACTCATTGCACTGATTATGCAATAGTCCGTAATAAAGGTTTGGATATTTGGATCAAAAGGAGTAATGTAAGAAGACAGAGTTCTTTTATTTGGTTGTTTTGTGGGGTTTTTTGTTTGTTTCTTTTTTTTCTCTAGACCTCTGAGGAGGAAAGGGTGTTGGCCAATAATTAAGAGCATATAATCAGCCAAATATATCTGAGAACAAGTTCTTCTTGTACTCTAATCTGTTTATTATAGTTTTATTTAGCATTTCCCCACCTGGCACCTAGATATTAGAGGACCATATTTGGAGCCTTCATCTTATGTCATCTAGAGAGATGTTACTGATGACTTCTTGAAACTTTTCTTTGAAGAAAATAGCAATCTACACACCAAAAAGATCTCAGCTGTAGAAGTATATGTCTAAAGTAGATGAAGTTTGCTTCTGGATTGTTTCTAGGCTTGACCAATACTATTTGCACACTTCAGCAATAATGACTACACTAAAAATAAATAAACAAATTAAAAAATCAGTATTTTATCCTGACAATTACTCTTACACAATCACTACAAACTCCCAAGAAACTGTCTAGTTTTGTGAACCATTCTTTCACTTAAAATATTTATCAATTCCTTAAATGCCCATGTAAATGTCTACTTGAAAAAGCAACCTTTTGAAGCTCTAGCCCATTTTAAATTGAAGCCAAAAGATCTTTGGTTCTTAGGTCCTTGAACTCAAGTAGCCACAATTTATCATACCTCAATTTAAGTAGTTATGGGAGCTACCTTAATTCTATTTTTGTTTCTGTTTTGTTGTTTAGTGGTTGTTTTGGGGGATCTATGTTGATTGTTTGGTGGGAGTTTTTTAATTTTTATTTTTTCTGCAGACCACTATGGCTGAGACCCATCAATTGTCCTGTTTCTCTGCCTCTGGTGTAGAACTTGTCTTTTGTGCTGTTCAGATCAAGTCAATGCTGAAATCTCGTTTATCTAATAAGTAGTCAATTTAATTTCTACTGGTAAAACTGAAGCTTTATAAATCAGTAGATGTCATTTCATGATTCATTTTGAAAAACTGACAAATATGAGGTATTTTAGTATAGTTTATAGTAAATTTAAACAGACTGGACATGTAATATCAATTAAAATATTTAATTTATTTCTGGTTTTAAGTGTTTACAAAGGACTGCTTTTTCAACTCAATGAATTCAGAAAAACTGTGTGTGTTTGTTAGCTTTTAATGAAGAAATCTTTACAATGGAGGATTTTTGAGTCTAGCAAATGTGGACAGCTCTTGTTCTGCCTGTGCTAGCAGTATGACTTTGAGTTTTTGAAAGTGCAGATTCACTTGTAAATTTTTAGAGTCGCTTTATTACATTTGGGTAAAATTTTAGTGCATAAAGCACTACAGAAGATTATTTCTTCTCCTTAGGTGAAACTGGCCGTAGTACTGTTTTTCAGTTAGGGTTTTGTGGAAGCATTTCTGTGCAATATATCATAGTCTTCTTTCCATCCATCTTGATGTTCCCTTATAGCTATCTCTCAACATGGAATTTCTTTCAGGCAGCATTACCTTGTTGAAAAGATCTAAAAATATATAGACAGGGCATTTATTTGTAAAATATTGTTAGCCCATACCTTGAATTTTAACTGTGATTGCTTTGAAATGTTTGTCTTCTATTTCCATGCTTACTGCTTGAATAGGTTCTAAATTCCATATTCTTTCAGGTCATCAGTCTTTATTTCCAGAAAGTGACAAATGCTACAGGCACAACAGGCAGAAGCTATGCTCGTTCTCCATGTTATAGTGAATTTTGTATCTTTTCAATAAAAAATGTGTTAAGTTGTGTCTAGACATATGTGGCTGTTTATGTATAGTTGTATATGTTGCTTTTATATAAATCCTGATGCTTTATTCTTTAGACAACATTTTTCTTTTCTTCCTTCCTTGTCTCTCAGCCTCAGTTCTGGCAAGCAAAACCCAGTCTACGGCAAGAGTGCATGTTCTGTCTGGCTACCTGCCTTGCAGCTCCACACTGCAGGAAAGGAAGACCTGAAGACCCTTTTATAGAAAGCTGCTAGGGCTAAAGCCATGGTAAATAGAGGAAAAAGATGAATGGCATAACGAAATTTTTTTCGCCATCTCTTAAATGAGTGCTATGTTTCAGAAGTCTATTGAAATGAAATTTAGTCTGCTGCCACTGTCATAATTAATCATAGAAGATTGCTAACAATGATGTAAAGGGTCATTGCTCATAGGAAAAGCAGTCTGTACCAATTAGGAATTTGCCTAATCGAATTCTCATAGTAGTAGAGAGAATCTGAAGAACTGACTAGATGGAAAAGATAGGTTTGTCAACAGTCCACCACTTACGCTGAGAGGCATCAACAGATTTAACTTGTGGCAAGATCTGTTGAAGTGTTTAGTTTGAACTGAAAAATAAAAATATTTCCTGTGTTTTTGTTTATAATACACTGAAATTATAGAATTGTGTTCACTTCTTATGAGGAGAGAGTAAAACTAAATCAATGATTTATATGTGTAGATTGAGTTCTTTACACAGGAAAAACCCCTTTCTTCCCTGCCCCTTTCCCTAGAGAACAGATAACTTTTTTGTATTAATTATGAATAAGTTTTGTAAAATTGCAACTGAATTGGTGTCCTCTAATACAGGATAATACTTTTCATTATTGTTGTTTTGTAACCTTATATCTGGAGAGATGCCTCTGCATGGGGTAAAAAAAAATTATATGTAGAGGATGACTGAAAATAAAGTGGAACATTATTTAGATAACCAGGCACTGAATAGCAACATTTCTGGCATCTCCAAACCCCAAACCACAGTGCAGTCCATCCCTTGAATCAGAAAACCTTTACACATCCCCACACGTATCCCTTTCTATCTCTTCCTTTTTTCTGTTAATATGCTTTCAGAGAAAGGCCTAGTATCTGTTATTTTCTTGGTAAAACCACAGGCATGATCTTGTGTCTTCTGTATCTCTCCAAAGATCTTTCTCAATTCAAAAATTAATCTATGAGACAGTCTAAGATTTCCTCAGGGGATGCTGCTACAGCAAATCACCCTCTCTTTGCAAGAGAAAGTGGCTGAGATTTCTTTCATGGGGAGAAGGAGGAGACCTGGGACATATCCCTATGTGCAGTTTCATGAGGAACTAGTCTGTTGGCTCTCATACCTAAAATTTCCTTTAAAAAAATATAGATTAGCTAACACAAGTTGCAGAAGAAGGTTTAAAGCAGGAGTGACACCTGAATTTCATTCAACTAACAAGAGGCTTGTACTAATCGGTGAAGGAAATTTTGTATCCTGTCCTTCTGACCTCATTAACAAACTAATTTTTGAGAATATTCTGGAAGGAATTTGTTGCATATTTTGAGTGTTCAAATATAGTAGGAATAAGGCTTCTTTACTTGTTCATTAAGGGTTAATTTTGGATTCAGCTGCAGCCCTCTCTGTTCTTTCTCCCTGTTGTAAGGAGGTACCTTGCTTCTGCAATACCAGAAGGTAGGAAAAATATGTTTCCTATCACGTTACTTGCTCATTATTTCTGTAGGATGGTGGAGTACTCAATCAGGAAGGTGGTGGCATCCAAAAAAAACAACAACAAAAACAAATGCAGAAGTAGAAGTTAGGGAATGGAAAATTAATATCTTGTGTGCATTATACTTTCCCACTGCATGATATCTGGGGCATAGGACATGGGCTTGCCAAGCTTGACTGTTCCCTCAGCAGAGAATATGGAACAGGAAAGATAAATCTTTTACATGCAAAAAGCTGTGAACTTTTTTTTTGGTTAATGCAATTTTATTTGCTAAATTGTCATGTTTGAAGGAAGACAGAGCCCAGAGATAGAGTGACTAGAGACTCTGTACAGGTTTAATTACCTCTCTAAGCATAAAAATATTAAGCACACCTGAATACTGATAAGTGCAAATAAATAATTTGGTCGATGAAAATGTCTAAAGGAGACTTGTTTCCTGCAGGATAAACAGCTTCATCAGGGTTCTCATCAGGGTTTATACTACCCACTAGGAGAGTCAGGTACTTTAACTTACCTTTTTGGTGTTCGGTTTTTGGGGTTTTTTGTTTTGGTTTGTTTTTTGGGGGGATGTTGTGTTTTTCTGGGAGGGGGTGGTTTTTTGGTTTTGTTTGGTCTGGAGTTGGGTTTTTTGGGGGGTTTTTTCCCAACAGTTTTCTTTCCTTTTGTATGGGGCTTTGTGCCTCAAAGTAGCTGGGGGACAAAACTTGCCCTTGTAGTTTGAGATCAGGATCATTTGGTACCCTTAAGCCTTCCAAGGTGTCTACTGCAGGATTAAGACTCTCTCTTTGATAGCCTCCTCAGATACAAATCCTTGGAAATGCATGGCAGTAAATGGTTCAATGGCAATAAAAGGCGTATTGCGTACTAGAGTAGGAAGGATAATTACAGATATTTTAAGAACTGCCTGAATGTTTCAGAGTAGTGACTCATCCCTAAGTTCTTCTGCACAAGTGGTACATTTTCTGTCGCAGCTATCTTGCAATCAGGACATTATAATTCTGTTTATATTTGTGCATGTCTATTCCCTGTATGGCTTAGCCTGCCTTAACAGTGTGTAAATACTGCTGAGTAAATAACAAATGAAAGGTGAGCCTGGAAAGACACTGTTCTATTAGTCATTAAAAAGCTCAGACACCTGGGATAGAATTTTCATGAATCTATTTCCTGAGAGACTTTCAGTGAAGGGTGAATGTCAGTCACCTAGCATGCTGATTTGATAATAGTTTGGATCTATTTCAGATACCTGCCTGCAAATCAGACTGAAAATGTTGAATTTGGAAGGAAAGGGAAATTAATTATTTCAGGATGTTTATGAATACCTCTAGTTACATTTTAGTTTAATAGTAATACAAATCAGTCTTTTCTTTTAACAATATGATGACTCCCCTCCATCTCACCCTGGTCCACACTCACAGATATACTGGAGGTGAAAAGAAAAGGGAATCAACTAAATACTTTGATCTTTCTGAAAAGGATTTTCTTGCTTTTTAAAAAAAAAAAAAAAAAATTGGTATCAAAAGAAAAGCGACAGCATGTTGTATGTATCTATTCTCCCCTCTTCTTTTACAGTCCCAATTGCTCTGAACATACATCACGAGACTAAAAATCATAGAATGGTTTGGGTTGGAAGGGACCATGAAGATCATCTAGTTCCAGCCCTCCATAGGCAGGGACACCTCCAACTAAACCAGGTTACTCAGAGCCCCATCCAACCCGGCCTTGAACACTTTCAGGGATATGGCATCCACACCTTCTCAGAACAAAGTTTTCCAGTGCCTTGTCACCCTCACAGTAAAGACTTTCTTCCTAATATCTAATCTAAACCTACATTCCTTCAGCTTAAGGCCATTCCCGCTTGTCCTATTACTACATGCCCTTGTGAAGAGTCCCTCTCCAGGTTTCTTGTAGGCTCTTTCAAGTAGTGGAATGCTGCTGTGAGGTTTCCCCTGGGAGCCTTCTCTGGTGGGGTCTCAAAGGGCAGGATCCCCTCCCTCACTTGGAGGCTGGCCGTGCTGCTTTTGGTGCAACCCAGGGCACAGTTGGCTTTCCGGGCTCTGAGCACATTGTCAGCTCATGTTGAGGTTCTCGTCTACCAGCACCTGCAAGTCCTTTTCCTCAGGGCTGCTCTTGTTCCATCCTCTGCCCAGCCTCTGCTTGTGAACCATACTTAATTTCAAAAAGTTCATATGGG
The DNA here is from genome assembly GCA_013397775.1 of Eulacestoma nigropectus. Taxonomy (NCBI): domain Eukaryota; kingdom Metazoa; phylum Chordata; class Aves; order Passeriformes; genus Eulacestoma; species Eulacestoma nigropectus. Next base: position 99,269 of record VZTE01000634.1, read on the forward strand.
CCCACCCTACTCTAATGCAACACATTTAAGTATAATTCCTCTGACTTCACTAATGTTCCTCGTAATATCTTCTGAATTGTCTGAGAAGAGTATTGAATGTTAGCATTGCTGATTTAAAGTACTTGCTTTGTTATAAGTTCTGGCTCAAAGCGAACTACATTTTCAGTCCTGTGCATCTATTAACAGTCACACCTTCCCAACCTCTCCTTAAACTTCTTGTCTGATGCTTCTCCAGCAATGTCCAGCATTCTTTGAGCAGGATGCCTCTGTTGCTCCATTTTTACAGTTCCTGTGCTGCAAACTCTGGGCTTTATTGACTTTCAGTCACTATACTTGCTCCAGGATAATTATAAAACTAGACTAGGCTTTTAATTTTCCTGAATGAAATTCTAGGTGTTCCTAGATTTTGTTAGTGTTTAAACATGGATTTAATTTTTTTTAATGTAACCTTTGCAGCTTTGTTTAGTATCCAGTTACAAAGTCAGGAGCTGAATCATGGTAACTGTACCCCTTTCTGAGATTAGTTGAATCTGTCTATATTTTCTTATTGTGGATTTTTCTTCTCCCTGTTTTTGGAACAAAACAGGCTCCTGAGCAAAGTGGTCTGTGAGGAGTGGCTTGCTGCTCTCAAAGAAATCATTTGATAAATGGAGTGATATAAGGCTTCAGGGGAGTGCTCTGTCAATTTCAAGAGGAATAAAGTGTGTTTAATTAAAGTAATCTCTGTTTAGATTAAAATAAATCATTTAGTGCCAAGAGTGGGTTTTTTTAATGACTATGGGATGCCATTCAAAGGAGATGCAGGAAGCTGACATAGTACTTAAAACTCTATTTCCTCAACTCATGAGGATCGATCACTTAGATGATGTACTCTGCCAAGGAAATGTTTATTAAACAGCATTCCACAGCACACCAGTAACTGGTAGGAGATGCGGCACAAAGGAAAGAGCAACAATTCTGGAAGAGAGAAGTTCAAAGGGACAGAAACTTTGCAATGCATGAGAGGATTGACTATTTTAAAGAGACTACCCATGGACTGCAGGCTGCCAAGTCCAGTCAGCACTGTAATAGCTGCCAAGAGAAGTGTCCCGCAGTTAGATAGCCTCAAAATATTTGATCTACAGATAAAATTTAGGAGTATAAATGCTCCTAATGAACTTGGAAAAAATTAATGATCCTGCCTCCAGTTGTGAGGGCAGTGTTACTGGTGCTTCAGTCCCTCACTTTTAATTTCTTTTCTTCTCTGCTTTTTGCCTTTTTTTTATTTTTTCTTTTTAGTCAGTAACTTAGCTTAAACCCATTTTGATATCCCAATTTATTTCTATGTCTTGTGCTGCACAGCAGAACCTAAAATTATCTGAGCTCTGCAGTGGTGGGACTACCTGCTGTCTCAGAGCTTTCTCCCACATGCAGCTGAACGCTCCCTTTGCTGAAATGCAGTGGGGAAACAGCTGAACAGTTCTGCAGAACTGATGAGGTGGTATGTGATGCTGGGGATCAGGGAGAGCAGCACAATTCATAACAGAAACAAACTTTGAAGGACAGAGCTCTCCGGGAAAAGGTGTTGGTGCATGCCTACATGCCATGTAATGAGGAGCTGAAACTTAAATTTCTACAGTTATACACAAATTTGGGTTAGGTGTCTTGGCTTTCCATGTTCAAGGAATGTAGGCAACAAAAGAAAGGAGGATGGCACCTCATGATAATACTTACTATGACTTATCAGGAAGATACGGCTCTTGGTTTTGTGGTGGGGGGTCTCCTTTCTTCTCCTTGACACCAGGTCAGAGTTAATCCACTGATTGTTGTAACATATATATACCCTAAAATGGTTCATCTAGCTGGTGAACTAAAAGTTTTCTCCATCCAGGTAACATCACTAATGAGACTGGGTCCTGTACAGTTCTGCACTGCTTCTGTGAAATAAACACAGAGCTGCTGCTCCTTCTTGTGTACTATATGGAATTTCTAGGACAGGTATTTTGTAAAGGTTCTGCAGCTGTCCTTGGCTTCATTCTGCACTGAAGAAGCCATTTGCCTGTTGTCATGTAGCATCCTCTGGCAGAATGTACAGTGAACAAACCTGAACTGCTAGGCTGAAGGTTTTCTGCTCTGAGGTGTGGTTCAGTTAATTCTCCATCCCAGATTTGAAGATGAAACACTAATCTGAGTTTGGCTGGATCCTTGATGTGCTCAGTATCTTTGAGAACTGAGTTATTACATATCAAATATTTGTGCATGGTTTGTCTTTAATGCTCTGTGTCTAAGTGTGGTTTAGTTTCTGAGGGTACTTGTAGTGGAAATTTGGTGCTTTTTAAATAAAAAAGGTAGGACAATAGTGCTGGACTGTGGATTATTTTTTGTGTAGAGATTTCCTTGGTTGTGCTATTTAATCCCTGTTGTTGTTTAGGAGAGATAAACCCCTAATAAGTTCTCCTGCCAAGATTCTCTAAACCATGCTGGCTGCCTATTCACTCCCCCTCCTCCTTTTCTGCCTCCATGGGTGGCTGGAGAGGAGAGCTGGAGAAACAAAAGGCAAAGATCAAAGGCTGAGATAAGAACAATTCATTGGGAAAAATAATGAGATAAAAGAATGAACAGTAACAGCAACAGTATTAACAACAAGAATGTACACGGATCCTTCCTCTTCTGGTGAAGAGTTGTGAAGTTTAGTGATCTCTCCACTTATTCCGATTATGTAATTATCTGTGTATTTTACACTCCTCACTTCCTTATATAGGAATACTGCTCTTATACTTTTACAGTAAAATCATTTTTTATAGAGACATTGTAGGAATAGCTTATCTTCTGAAGTTCTTTTACACTCTAGTAATAAACACTTGCAATCCTGACATTCTAATATTAAAGTAAAAATGGCAAATGTGATGGTAGACTGCTTTCATCTGACCCTCTCCCTGGTTTTTACTTCACAGTCAACCCTCCAAGATGATCAATTCACAGCAATTTGTTTTCTACAGATTGGTCCACTCTTTTCCAAGCCAGTTTCATAGTTTTGGGGTTAAAAAGAATGTGTGCTGGATGTTTCTATATTAGTGCCCTCAGGGGGTTACTTGGTAGCAGGAAACAAGTGTCATGGCAACTGAAAGAAAAGCCTCTCTCAAAGCTGCCAGCCCAGCATGGTTCTCCACGCGTGGCTCTTGCCATTCTGAACTGCCATTAAGAAAAGTGCTGCTTGGGGTTTTGTTCATTGTTTTGTTTTTTTCTCCCCTGCAGCAGTCTTCAGTAACTTTCTTCAATTCTTGCTACTCACTCACTCTAAAATTGGAAAAAAAAATCTTAAAAAATGGTGGCGAAATAAGAGATGTAAGCAAATCTTGAAACATATAGTCCTGGCCTGGCAGAATAAAAAGAAACAAGGATTATCTGGAAATCAGTAGGAAATATTAGTTTTTCAATAGGCAAAAATAACTCAGAAATTTATTCAGTCTAAAAAATTTACAAATTAACTTTTTCTCCTTTGCACAGGCAGAAATTGAACCAGCCTGAATTCTCTCAATTTCTTAAAGCTTTTCTTTAATGTGCGTCCTTGCTAAATGTTTGAGTTCCAACCCCTTCATCTATGTGTTTTAGCAATTTTGCAAGAAAATATTCAAACACCAGTCTAAAAAGCAAGACTACAGAGAAAGTCACGTAAACAATCTTAACTAGTCTTTGCACTGGTACGGAAATAGTGCCATTCTCTTGTGTTGTCACTCTTTGGGTCAGTCTGAGTTGTGATGTTTGAGTTAAATAATTGAGGTCAAGAGCAGAAGGGAGTTTGAATGGGCTATTTATATCTACTAAATATAAAGCATTACCTTCACAGCAATCTTGCTGATTTGCTGATGGCTCAAAGACTTAAGAGGAAGGCATATCTGAAGAAATCCTAATGTTAACCTAAGTGCAGTGACATCTGAGTTGAATGAATAAACAATCAAGGAGTCTAGAAGCGCAATGAAAAATTGTTGCTTGAACGTGCAATTCTGCTGAGTTTAAAGCCATGTTAGAGTGCTGTTTACAGTCACAGAAAACTGGTGGAAAATTTGTTCGGTTCAGCATGGTTGGAAGCAGCTGTGAACACTTCACAGAATTGGCTGCTGAGTTGGAGGGTCTTTGTCTTGTCAGCAAAATTTTTGGATGCTTCTACAACTTCAAGATCTATCTGCTGCAAGAATTTGCAAATCTGCTCATTTTGGTAGAATATTTTTGCAATGGAGAGCAGAGTGAGGATGAACTGAGCTTCTGTTTTGATAGTCAGCAACTGGATGTCTGCAGACTAACCTGTGTGCCCATCCTGTGGTTCCTCCCAGGGTGAAATACAGAATCACTGAGGTGGGGACATTTTTCTGGAAATCATCTGGTCCATACTCCACTCCTCCCACCCCAATTGGATCTGGAGGATCCCCTGATCACCCCAACCTACAGGAGGTTGCTCAGGGCTGTGTCCGATCTGATTTTGAATATCTACAAAGACAGACATTCCACAACTTGTTCTCATGTTTTATCATCTTCAGCGTAAAAAAGTGTTTTGTTAGGTTTAAATAGGTTTTCCTGTATTTCAAGTTATCTCCCACAAACTTCAGGAATTTACAATATCTGTTTTTCACAGTAGGGTGATGTTCCCAGTTGATGCCTTGGAGTTTTAAACCACCTCTAGGGACAACGGCTACAAATCAGAATTTTCTCCTAATTGCCTTCTCATGCTCCAAGATTTAGCCATCTCCATGGCTATTCACTAGACTTGTTGCAGTATGTACAGATGTCCTTTGTACTGAAGAGCCCAGAATCAGACTCAATGCTCCAAACTTGCCTCAGCAGTGCCAAGTAGAGAGGACGGAACACATACCTTGACCTGCTGGTAATGTTTCCCTAATGCAGCTCAGGGTACTGTTGGCCTTTTCTGCAGGGGCACACTGTGTTCTTCTTGTCCTCCATTGCACCTGTAAGGATGGGTTTTGGCCCATCAGAATCCAGCATGTGCTCGTGGATGGGTTTGTTCTTCCCTAGGTTTGGGATTTTGCATTTTCATTTGTGGAACCGCATGAAGGTCCTGTCACCTCCCTTCTCCAGTCTGTTAACATCCTTCTGCATAATAGCAAAACAGCCTGATGTATCAACCACTCCTCCTAATTCAATATAATCTGAAAACTTGATAAAGTTGCACTCTTTCTCATTTTTAATGGGACTTGGCATGAAGAAGTTGAATTGTATTGATCTCAGAACACATCTCTCGGGAACATCAAGCGACTGCCTCCAACTGGACTTCGGTGGCACTGATGACAATCTTGTGAGTCCAGCAGTTCAGTCAGTTTCCAGTCTGATTCTCTATTTACCTACCCCATAATTCATCAGCTGTCTACAATGTCATGGGAGATAATGTTAAAGCCTTGCTAAATTTGTTACAAGTAACATCCATTACATCCCATTCTCCCTGCTTCCTTATCCACCAAGCCAGTCCCATGACCTTGCAAAGATAATTATCTCACAATGATGTTGGCCTACTCCTTCAGCACCCATGAGTATTTCCCATCAAGTCAATGTGTGTTCAACTTGTGTAAGCATTCATAAACTTGTTTCTTGTACATCAAAGGGATGTGTTCTCTGTCCTCATAAATTTGTTGGTAATACTGCCATTTCAGAGACATTTCTATGCTTTGCCTTTTCACTGATATGCAGTTCTAATGTCCATTAAGCTGACAAGATTCCTGCCATTTGGATCAGTGTTCATCTAAATGCTCTGAAATTTCAGAGATGTATTGCAGTGTGAGAAATAATGGATGCATTTACATTTATTCCCCACCCTGCTCTGCACAAAGCTCTTCAGAGTAATGATTTTTAGGTCTACTCCATTAAATTTAGGTTAGGTTTTTTGGGCAAGTGTGGCAGTGGTGAGTTGATGCTTGAATTGAAGGCTGAAGGAGTCTAAATAAAGCCAAACTAAGGCTGTAGAAGAATGGAATTTGGAGAAAAAAGAAATAAATGGGGGGATTTGTGAAATCTAAGCATTACCAGTTACAAATAGGTAAAGAAAGTGCTCTGACTCAAACAGTCCAGTGGAAAAGAAATTAAATTCACTGATAACTGCCTCAGGCTGGACAGGAAGGTCATCTACATCTTACAAGATTCTTTTGTTTGTTTTTTCTTTGCCATTGCTGTTCAGTTGGGGAGCAAAGAGTTAACTTAAATGTATGCACTGGGAAGTCCAATAAAGCTCTGTCTGCAGAATTAGAAGTGTAATTCTGTTAAATCTGCAGTTTACTGTGAAAAGTGGCACTTCTGCATGCTAAACTCTAAATCCAGATTAGAAGATGTTCATGAATAGTGAATAAATCCTGCTAGAATCATCCAACCCTGTTTTACTTTTCTGGAACTGAGTGGGTAAATTCATCTCAAAATCTTACATAACTTTGCCTCTGTGAATAAAGGGCAGCTTGAACAATGGTAAACCCCCGCAATTGTTTTGGGTTTTTTTAATGTGTTATTTTGATACTGGTTGTGCACCTTTATTCATCTACTATGATCTTGAGTTTGTTGCTGTCAGTACTTTATTTGGTTCTGTGGGTAGCTGTGGATCTCCATCAGGTTTATGACTGCTTTTGTGTGAAGTAAGGCTTATCAAAACTGCATCAGGATATCATCACGGTGGTGGTTTGGGGCTTTGGTTTAGGTTTTTTCATCACAGTAATAATAATACTGCTAAAGTACTTCCTACTAATGATGTTATTAGTAAATTGCATTTACCAAATGGTCTATTTGATATAAATATTTCTCTACATTTGTTAAATCTGCTGTGTTTTTTCTGGATATGGCAAACCTGATTGAGCTGCTATTAAATTTTTGAAAAAAACTGAATGTAATGCAGCAGCAATAACAAGCTCTGTGGTGATCTAGCAAGTGACAGGCTCTCTGTCCACATTGCCTGTGTATAGTTAGTTTTTTCCCTCCTTTTCACTTTATTCTTTGGTCTAATGGTCTGTGTCAGAATAGTTTAGACCACTGGGTGTAACACGGACATGGACATGGAGGAACTGGATATGGACTTCTGACACTACTGTAATCTTTCTGGTGTAGACTTGAGGCTACTATTTGACTTAGATTTTTTTTTCTTTTTTTAAACCAATAATACTTTTTAAAAAAGTGTTCTAGATCTTTGTTTAGTACATAACAACTAGTGTGTCACTTGTTCAACTTTTTCTCTCAGCTTGGAGAACGAGTCTTGGGGCAACCTTATTGTTCTCTATAGCTACGCAAAAGGAAGTTGTAGCCACGTGGGGATTCAGTCTTTTCTACCAGGTAACAGGTGACAAGACCAGAGGAAATGGCCTCAGGTAGCACCAGGGAAGGTTTAGATAGGACATTAGGAAAAAAATGTTCACTGAAAGGATTTTCAGGCATTGGGACAGGACGCACAGGAAGGTGATATAATTATCATCTCTGGAATTGTTCAAAATGCAATCACAATGTAGCACTTGGGGATGTGATTTAGTGATGAATACTGTGATGCTAGGGTTAGTGGTTTGACCTGATGATCTTAGAGATCTTTTTCAGCCTTAATGATCCTATGATTCTACTACAGACAAGTTATTCTTAAAAATATCCCTACACTAAAATCTTGCTAGGATAAACTTCATTTAGGAAGAGGGATTAGCGGTCTATTTTTCAGGCAGACTTATATAGAGTAGAGATACACTTCCCCTCCTTCAGGAGGCCAGTGAGGTGAGACTGGCTATGTGTCATTCAGCTAAAGGCAGCTGTGCTGTAATCTGTCAGTCACGGAGCTTCACATGAGATACTGAGTGTCCATGGGCATTCCCAGACAAAGACAAGGACTTTTTTCTTCTCTACTAGGTGCTAAACTTATCTTCATCTCTCACCTGAGCTATTTGGTGCTGTTTTCCTTCTCCCCTGCTGCTCTTCAAAGTCCTTCCCAGCCTCTGTTTAATAGTTTATTTTTAACTAGTTCAAGAGTGTTGTTCAGGCTCCACACACAGCTTTCTACCTAAAATGATCATCTTTGAGACAACCAAGGTTAAGAGCACTTTGATTTATAATTTACAGGAAGTGTGTATTTGTAGGTGTGCTGATGAATAGCTCTTTGGAGATAATAGAAAAGTATTAACTTTCAAACAGAGTGTTGCCTTTGCTCATATCAGTACCTATATACAGCTTTGGAAAGTATGCTTTCGTATTGTTTCCTTAATTAAAACTGGAAAAAAAAAATTCCCTTGGAGAAAGAGAAACATAGGTAGATCCAGCTAAGAGAGTTTCTTTACTTAAAGCACATCTAAATTATTCCTAGGTACCAAAGTGACGTCTGAATTTTACTTCACTTCTTATATATGACTTTATAATAATTACAGCAGCTGAGAGTATGGCAAATGCAGTATGTATTGTAAAGCAGTGGACATAAAAACAATAAAAATCTCCTTAAAATTAAAATATGCCATTCTCATGGGCCACATGAAATATTGTGTTCAGCTGTGGTATTCCTCCATCTCACAGTCTGTGTAAAGAAACAGGTGGACAATAGTTACTCAAAAATTCTTGATGCTTAAGTTGAGATAAACTGAATGTAGGCATATGGAGATATGGCGCAAGGCATGCAGCCATGATAGGAGAAGGATGAAATCTCTTCCTCAATCATTTGACTCAAGTGAGGGCTACCTCAATTTACTGTGCCAGTCTGGGATGCTGCCACCCCCCTAGTGTGATCTGCTCTATTCCTTTTTTTCTGATAGTCTTCAATGATGTTGAGCTGGGGAAAAACAGCAGTCTCAAATTTCTGTCCCTTTGTTTTGTGTCTCAATGAGGCCATCATCTTTCCGTGGCTGACAATGGAAATAAGCATCAGTTTACGTGGTGGGGCTTTGGTTTGCTGCTGTGTTTCTTCTTCTGCAAAGTTGTTATTTGTAACAGAGTTGCAGTCAACAAAAAGTACTTTGAATCATGCACAGTTAAAAACATGTTATATTTGAGCCACAACTTCTGACTGTGAAATTGTCCATGACAGGTTGCAATGGGCATACCTCTTGTACTGTAGTAACTAATTCAGTCTACTTTCCTTTTTTTTTCCATGGTAACTGGAATGGCATTCTCTGGAAGTCAGATGCTGCTGTGCAGTGCTTTACTTTACTCTCATAATCCACATCATCCTCTAATAAGATAGCTTCAAAACTAATCAGAACCCTTGACTGCAAGTCTCATTAACCCTCTCTCTGCCTCAGGTAATTATTAAGCATTCTCCTCTTGTATGTTTGACTCTTGAGATACAGAACTGAGGAGTGGAAGATTGTGTAAAAACACTGTAGTGAACTTTTTTTAAAATGTCTTGACTGGTGGAAAAAATAACAGATGTCTTATCTCATTGCATCTTTCAGAACAGAGGAGCTGTCAATGCCTTGATTTATTTTAAAAAGGAAGAAATTACCTGAGCTACAAAAATGTGCTGCTGACACAAGCTACACTCAGAATAGACTATCATGGGATGAATTAATGAAAGTAATATTGTTGGACAACTTACAGTACAGCCCCTGATCTGAAAAATAAAATTAGACAAGGAAGAACTGGTGCAGGATGAAATAGAAATACAAGCAACTTTGTGGCTGGAGAAGAAAACAACCTCAAACATCCCCCATGGTGGGGGAGTGAGGTGCGGGAGTGGTGGAACAGAGCAGGAACAAAAACTCACGATCCCTGGGAAAGAAGGATATCAGTATTCTCCATGCTTGATGTGTTATCAATGTCTGCCATGCTTGTATTCTTACTTTTGTCAGCTTTACCAAGATACTGTGCAGTGATGAAGGATCACTCACAGCCTCATACATTGTGTCTGCCTCTACTAGACATTTAGTTGGGATGTTAAGTGATACTAGAAATATTTGAGCCCAGGAATTTGATATGCTATGGAGTATTTCATCAATTTTCTTTGGCTACCAATATCCATTGTCTGCTGTATATGTCTCTTTCATCATTTACCAAGTGTTTTCTGCATTAGCCACATCTTATTTCCATATTGCCTGAGAGAAAATAAAAGCTTAATTCTGTCAAATCTATGTGGGACAAATATTTGAACTCTGAGGATAAAAAAGCAAAATCCCTGTAGGAACAGAGTTAAAAAGTAAAGTGTCCTCTGACTTTATAATACCATCTTTTCTGTTGAATATTGATTTTTTTTCCCGCTTCTCATTGAAACCTGTGGTTTCCTATATCATTGATATCTCTGTTGGAACCTATGCTATGTTGGGGTCTATGTCTTGTCTGGCCTGTAAGGATACAGACAGGTCCTGTGTCAAGTGATCTTGTTTCCAGATGTGGTACAGGTGTATCACCCACACAAGCATGTAAGAAGTCTTAGATCTGTGTTTTCTCACCTGTGAAAATGGATGCAACACTTAGCAAGAATAATTTGGCAGTAAATTACTACCAAGTAGTATACTGATAAGAGGAGTGAAATGCTGAGCCCTGAGTGCTGTTATGGCAGTTCTTTCAAAAATATTTTCATAGTTAGCTGTTCCACAAGTTTTCCTTGATCAGCCTCCATCTTTTATGGATTATGTCCTTTTCCATTTATTTATAAGCATTTCTTTATGCTCATCACCATTAATTAGATAGCAACTAATTGTAGCCAAGAATCAATTTATCCAGCAGCAATTTATCCTGACTAAAGCAGAAAAAAAATTAGGAGTGGAAGTTGTATTTTTAAGCACCAGATGATTTAGTTTCAGAGGTCTTGATCAAATTAAATGGAGGATCAAATTAAGTGCCAATTGGTGACTAAATTACACTGAAGACACTGTACTTGCAACAACTAGTTTTCCCATGCAAATGCTTATGAGGGGAAAATGGGTAGTTATTTAGAGCTGTAGCAGCTGTGTCCCATATTTTTGACTCTCCTTCATTCATCTGTCTCTCAATCACTTTAGAGGAAATATTGCTTCTCCGGGAGACACACTCAAACTGCCCTAATGCAGCAGTTTGGTCTCTTTCCAAGAAATGCCGTACAAGTAATGCAGTCACTCTGATTCCTAACTGAGGCAGTAACTAAGGAAAGCAAGCACATTATAACTGCCGGTATATGAGCTATAACCCTGTCAGGAATACAAAACATAGACAGCTCAGAAGAAGCATTGCATAGCTTTTCCTGTCAAATACTACAAGGATCTCTTGCTCACAGTCTTAATATACATAGTTTTAAAGCAATGCAAATTTTGTCAAATAGCTCAACATTATTCATTCAAAACTGTAATTGATTTAAGTGCAGTATGGAGTTCTGTACCTTTGCTGAGAGAGGGAATAAGTATAAGAAGATGAAGTGTGGTCTTGTAGTATGAGATAATAAAACCAAAACAGCAAATGGACAATAAAATGTTTCATTAAGAAGTACATTGATGTTCACACTGTTGTTTTTCTGCTCTAGTTGCACTTGAGGCACCTCAGGCCAAATGCCATCCATGGTGTGCCTGCCTCTCCTCTGTGCAGTCATATGGGGTCAGGCAGAGTCAGTCATTAACAGCTGGTAGGATGAGTTCTAACCAGTAAGTCCTGACAGACATTGTGTACCGATCACTTTAGACAACTCTATGCTCTATTAAGAAAGAAAACTGAAGAAAACAACTGCGCCCTTCTGTCTGCATCCAGTGGCACATTTGTATCCTTAGATGCAAGGAGTGTGAAAGCTTCCTTTTAGTCTCCCATGACTTCTCATCTTTCTGTGCAAGCAGAAAATGTTTCTATTAATCATGTGAATCAGCTGAGTCAGTGGTCTCCAAAGGTGTCTTTTGTGCTCTAATCTGCTGATTATTTAGGGAGGAGTATCCTTCTAGTGAAACAGCTGAGATGGAAATTCCATTGCTGTGTTGGTGTGGCCCTTGCTTTTTGCTGTCTGTTAGAAAGCCAAAGATAACACATTTTTAGAGAAGAGAACATGACATATCTATAAAGAAACTTTGAATAAATCAACCTCAGTCTGAGGGCTTCGTATAAGATACTAGACCAAGATTGACCCAGAAGTTTGCCTGCAAGATGAGAGTCCAATGGCCCTTGACTCTCTCTCCTAATCCTGTGTAATCTGAGATTTGGGTCTAGCATTGTTTGGGGTTTATCATCTACTCAGAGGGTTCATCCAGTGATCATGAAGTTCTCTTCTCCTTCACCCACTTTCTTGACTGTGCTGGAATGCAGACAGTGCTATCAGAATAAGCAGCCAGCACACGTGAGGTTGTCTGTGTTTGATCAAGGAGGTTTCAGATAGGAGCTGCTGTTCCTTTCTAATGTAATACATGTGTTACTTGGACCTACATGTGGTGCTTAACAAGAGCTCAGGAGAGAATGGCTATTAGGGTAAATAGAGAGCAAGGCTGAATCACTGTAGATTTGCAGCTGAGGGTGTATTGATTTAAGGAAAAGAATGTTGAATTTATTGCAAGAGGTGACAGTGTGAAAGCAAGATAGCAAAGTTAGCAAAATTAATGGGATGTGTAATGGCTAAGGAAAGAAAATGGTGAGAAGAGAGAAGTGTGATAATCTTTCAGGTACACAGTAACTTGGCAATGTTCCTCTCTGTTTACTGTGATAGTTGATTGTAGTTTAGGATGTTCTTGCCTTATTTATGATGGACCTTACAGTAATTGGTCATAAAAATTGTAAAATATAAAAGGGGTAATATTTGAAAAAATATATGGCTGCTGCTATTGTTACACCCTTCTGGATTTTGGATTCTAGTGTTTGTCCTAGTTATTAGGAGAATATGTATGGTGGTCAGTAGACTTATTTAATGGACACATTTTTATTTACTAAGTTGTTCTAATGCTTTTCTTAGCTCTGTGATGCAAGTTATAGCATGCAGTGCTGATACTTACAGTGTTTTGCAGAAATTTACTTTCTCAAGTGATAGAAAAAAGGGGACAATGCCTTTCACCTGTGGAAAGCTACTATATTGTAGTACCTTTCACTGATCTGTGCAGTACAGCTGTGAAAGCGTTTTGGTAATTTTCCTAGGAAGAGCGATCAAATACTTATGGGTTTTCATGTCCGTCACCAAAATCTGACTGCAGCCATGAAAGGACAGTCAAATTTCACTCTTACGCTATGTCACTCTGTTGCTGACTTACTGAACATTGTCACTCTCTCCAGGCACCTGGGATAGACAGAGGGTTAAATCCTAGTAAAGACATTTTCCCCCTAATTTCTTAGATTTTTGGCATTGCTTCTGAAATGCTGGCAATAGACAACCTATGGTTTTTCAAATTGCCCACTCTCAGTAGACATCCTGATTTAAGGTGGCCAGCTGTTCATCATCACTCAGGGCCCTCATTAAAGCCCAAATCTGCTGGACTCATCATTACACTCAAGTTGTGAAATGATGTTTTTTGTAATGCAAATTGGACTTAAAGCAAATGCTTAAACTTTTGTTAAAGGTCTTAAATTTTAATCATGTTTCTTGTCATCTGAAATATAATCTTCATAATGTTAAGATTTATGCAAAGTAATCAATTATTTTTTATTATTTTATTCAAGATTATCATCAAATTAACCCTTAGTTAACAATCAGCTGTTTTAATAGAGTTATTCAATGGTAGTGACTTGAGAAATAATGGTGAAATGACTCCATATGGTACTGCTTATATTACTGATTATATTTTTTATAGTAAGAAATCAGCAAAAACTTAATATATGGATTAATATCACTATATTAGCCTGGACATTATGGATGTGCTATTGTTATGTCTGTTATGTTATTGTTAAAGCTAAAGGTTGTGATTATTTGTCCTGCAATTACTAAAAGTACAAACTGTCTTGCTAATATTGCAGTAGTGGGACAAGGCAGTCAGCAACTCCTTGGTGCACTGGGGACATCAGGGTATTTTGATTAATGCTGGACTGCACAGAGAACAGTGGGTATGAATTAGTCTCAATTCACTGTTTTACAGCAGCAATATCAGGATGGTACAGATGTAAAAGGATGGTGTTAGAGTTTGGCCTGAATCTGCTTCTTTTTCTGGATTTTGTAAAGTGCAGCAAAAACTTGTATTAGAAAAATATTTGATTCGCATTTTGCATTAAAACTAAAAAACCCAAACAAACAAAAAAATAGAAAATGTTTTTTGTGCTCCAAACCCACACACTAGAAATATAACACATGCACAGAAGTGGAAGGGCCTCAGTGGTATCAAAAGTGCAGTTTGGCTAGGTTTGTTGGGTGTGGTGGTTTTGGATTGTTTTTTAATGTTCACACTGCGTAAACTCTCAGTAGGAAAAAAATACCATCAGAAGCTGCGGAACGTTTGGTCTTTTTGGTTTCTATGCTATTTAAACTAACTCTTCAGTTATCTTCATTGTTTCCTAAATACATTTCTTATTTTAGTCTCAACATAGCCAGACAAAGATTTAAGGTGCTGTGAATTTCACAACTTTTTGTCTACTAAATTGAAATGCCTTCTGTCAAATTTCTATTCTGTTTGTACGTTGATACACAGTTGAAACAAACTTTAATGTTATCTCTGACAGCTAAATACCCTGAGCTTCTTTGACTGTTCATTATATAGCATGTTTTCCAAGTCTTCAGTCATTCTTTAGACTATTTTTTTATACAGTCATATATTGCCACATTGTTTTTTGGTAAATGCACACCAGAGCTGAACTCTTATATAATGCTTATTACATGGGCACATAGGGCTTGAGTCTCTACCCTGTATTTCAGAATTGATCCTGTAAAGCATCTCCTTTCACAGCAACTTTCATGAAAACATTTTCTGGGATACTTAGATATTTAGAAATCTCCAGCAAAGGACTTTGGATGATAAACCTGGAAACAGAGGTTGTGTGATTATGTCTAAGACCTGGCCCAGAAGTCTGTATTTTTAGAAGATACATGATTTTATGCTTGAGAGGAGGGGAATGTTTAAAAACTGTTTAGGATGATCCAAATGTGTCGCTGTCCACCCTCTGTTTATCTGTAAATTTATTGCTTAGAATTTGGGATGCCTCTCCCCTCCCCTGAGCAGTCGATTTAATATCTAGGAAGTGTGTTAGGTCTCAGAATACATCTCCAGAAATGCTGCTGTTCAACCATGGCTCCACATTTAAAACAGCATTTTAAGGTCTATTAGTTTGGGAGGTTTGAATTTGTGTAATGCATGCCATACCGATCTTGCATAATTATAATTCATTAATTAAGGTCAAATCTAATACTTTACAGAAATCTATTACGTTAACAAGTTTACCCTCCTATCAGCAAAAGCTCATTTGAAAGCAAGATTTAGAATTCATAAGTCCATGTTCATTGTCTTTGATTACATTGCATTCCTTTTAATACCTAACAGTGCCATAAATTAGTCATTTCATTATTTTGTTGGGATTGGTGCCAGGTTTACTGATTGCTGATGTTAAACCAGTCAGCCCATTTGCTTTTGTGAAGTATTGTTCCATCACTGCTTTATTTCCTTGTACTGCCAAAGATTTTAGGCCTCCAGAAGCTACTGAAAACCTACTTCAGTGTCTCAGGTTACTTCTCAGCCAGCTCTTCTTTGTATGACTGCATTCATTCTGTGGCTTCTTTTCCTTTGCTTTCCTGAGAACTTTATTTTTGAAATGTTAAACTGGCATTTACATTTCAACAATAACTGAAGACGATGCAGAAGTATTTTGTTATCTTTAAAGGATGCAGATACTTTTCACTATTCCTTCACAAAATTCAGGAGAAAAATGTTTGATACTTCTGCCCTTTTTATATTATCATACATAACTTGTAATCCATAGGCACTATTACTGAAATCATTTGTGTTCTTGTTGTGCTTAAAAAATCCTTCGGTGTTACTCAGAGAGTTACTTTTATGTCTATTATTTGCTGCATAAAATTTCTGTTCATTCTAGCTTTTAATTCATATTCAATGTTATAATGCTGTCATCTTCTTTGTGCGAGTGTGTGTGTATTGACAGATTTTTCTTGTGTATCTAAAAGTGGCTGCTTAATCCATGTGATTTTCATTCAGAACAGATGGATTGTGACTTTTGGGGACATCTCTTAGTTGTTTTAAATCGTCTTTAGCTATTTTAACTATAATTTGCATTTTTTTTTTTTTTTGCTTCTCTAGGGTGAGTAGACTGATGTTTTTAGGCTTGGCAAAAGGATATGTTTAAAACCATTACACTTAGATTAGTAAATTTCACTTTTAAACCTGTATGCAACAAGATAGTG
This sequence comes from Eulacestoma nigropectus, assembly GCA_013397775.1. NCBI lineage: Eukaryota > Metazoa > Chordata > Aves > Passeriformes > Eulacestoma > Eulacestoma nigropectus. The sequence goes on from VZTE01000634.1 coordinate 115,464, forward strand.
ACCTCTGACTAAGCAATGGTTAATTCTCTTGTTTTGGGAATTTTTCATCTGTCCAGATGATGGCTGATGTAGAATGACCATGGATGTAGAATACTTATGAGTCAGATTTTTTTATGTAAAACAAGTAAAAATTGCAGAATATTTTAGTACTAACATTCTAAGACCTCTAGTATTTGAGGTTTAGGGTTTTTTTCTCTGCAACAGACAACTTACAGGAGAATTTTATTTTGCACCCCAGCATACAGTGGTGGCCTGTAGAGATGCCACCTATGGCTTAGATGGTGACCATTCATCTGTAAACGTTTGGGAGCTCTTGCTTCAGAGGTGAGATGGACTTGGACAGGAGAAGTACTCCCCTCTTTCCTTTACCAGTTGATTCTTATTGGTTGACTTTAAATAATTACATTCTAAAAACATTCCACTTTTATTTCACTGACTTTTAATGCTGCCTAATCTGGGTTGATGTACATGAGGATCTCCTGTTTCTGTAAGTGGGTCCTTCACTGGTAGTGTAACCATAATTTCTTCATTTTTGGGCCATATTATTGGTACAGTGTCCCACTGCGGGCAATTTCTGAAACAACTTATGGCATTTATTTTTCTTCCAAGAAGTTCCCTGAAGTGCGTATCTGTATTTCTTGAGTACACATTGGCTCAATGGGCTCAAAGAGGAAAGAAAGCTCATCCCAAGGGCAACAAGCCCCACTGATGTAGTGGAGAGAGTGGATTTATCAGCTATCAGTATGCTTTTGTCCTTGCGAGTTTTTTGTGTGTAAATAATAAGAGGAAATTCAGGAGATTATATTTGTTCAAGTAGATGCTGATTCAGACAAGAACTTGAGTGTGTGTCTCATCCTCAGAATGCAAGAAGGCTCATCCCTATTCAACAAAGCTTTTATGTCACCACTTAGAGATAGGCACATGCTCAAGTGCTTCACCAAAATAGAAATGTAATTATTTTCTGTGCGTTGACTTAAAACACTTTGCTTAGGCTGGCACTTGTCATGTCTTCAGTAATCTATTCCCCATTACTAAGCAAACCCCTCTGTCCTTTCCAGTGAAGGGTTTAGGGCTGAGTTTTACAAAGCACATACCTGTCTGTGCCTCTGTGTTTGCAGTAGTGAACTTCAATGACAGATGGAGAGCTCAGGTGGGGAATTGCAAGCTATGGTTAGCAAAACCCCTGTTTGCTTTCCTTTTACCTGTTTAATCAAATATAATATCAGATCTGATGGATTTTTTTATATCAGTGCTAGGAAATAACTTTTTTTTACGTATTAAAAGTTCTGCCTTTGGAAAATTCTTTTTGTCTGTTGTTTGGGTTTTTTCCTTTTGTTCATTTCAGTTTTTGCAGTGCTTGGGTTTTGTTGTTTTGTTGGGTGTTTTTGTTTGTTTGTTTCTTTGTTTTTTTTTTTTTTCTAGTTGGGCTTGATATAATGTTTGTGTTGTTGTCCTCGGATTATTCTGGAAGAAAGGAACTGTACTAACAGAGTAGGGAGCCTTCGCTTAATTGCTGAGGCTTATATGCGACAGGGCAGTGCATATATGTATATTCATTCCCATGACAGATCAAAAAAAAAAGAAATTGGCACTTTTCAGAGCCACCTGAGTTAATCTGAGTAGCTTTTCCCCCAAAAATGTCCAAAACAATTTGATTCTAGAAACGATCTTTTTCTTTTTTTTTCTTTTTTTTTTTTTTTTTGAGGTGTCGATCTGTCAAAAGTCATGTCAGCATCAAAAATTTTCTGGGCTGCATTAGGGGTAGAGTCTCCTTGGACAAGGTGCTGCTCCTCGAAAAAATATCTATATACAACAACTTCTTTTTAATGTAGAAATAGAGCGTGGAAGAGAGTTTTGCTCCTACAAGAGTTTTAAAAGAAAAATACCAATGTCTTATGGAATTTTGTCTGCTAGGACAATGGCAATGCTGCAGTTCATATGTTATATTACAGAGTTAATATGTCCTCTCCTCTGAATGTTATCTGGGCACTTAGGGATTCATTGAGTTGTGTTGTTTTTCAGCATGTAATCCTTATTGGGTACATAGCTCCCATTATTTTTAGGATGAGTTCATGTGCCTAATTCCTTGTGCTCTGCATGTTTTTCTGCTCCTTACATTTTAAAACAGATGGGTTGACTCGTTCTTTATACACATATTTTGCTCTGTGTTCCCGTGAATCCTGTGTATCTCTATGGTTCTTCACAGACCATATAAAGTACTCCTAGTACTCTCGTGATTGAGTGGTAACAGACTTGTAACCTTTAACTTGCAACAGGCTCAGCTAAAAGCAAGTCCATCAGCTCCTGTTTGATATGAGCCAGTGCATGTCTGTATTATCTCAAGCTGCTCCACAAAAATATTAGTATTTTGTTGAATTCTTGCTATTATTTGCACGTGTTCTTGTAATATATGGGCTTGTTTGTACTAACACGAGCACTTTGTGCAGGCAGCAGAAGCATCCAAATTTGAGGAACTCATCCATGGGGCTGGCCTGGAAGAAAGGAGATGACAGCAGTAAAACCATGAAATGGCGCTGAGGATCTGGGGTGAATTATGTGTTACCTTTGCCTTCCCCTGTGTTGATCTTTATTTAAATCTGTTTAGGAAAGATGAGTAGACCTGTGATGCTGTGCAGTGCTACTACTGAAGATATCCTAACCCAAGTTTCCATTGATAGGTCACTGTCAGAGTTTGGAGGCCTCAAACCAACTAGGAAAATCAGACACAGACCATAAAATATTATCTTGATTAGCAGTAGAAGTAAAATGATATTACTTTTGAGGTATTAAGCCCATATATTTGTCTTCTGCTTCAGGGTGTTCACCCATCTCCCTGCAAGAGTTCTTTGTTTGGTTTTTCAATGACTTGTATTTCTTTGATATGTGCAAGGGACCATCTGGGAAGATTGTCCTTTTGGGACAGAAACCCTTCTGTCTGTGGAGAGAGATGATGCACGCTCCATTGGCTATCCTTTACCAGTGAGAGAAAAAGAAATTGCTAGAAGCACAAGTGTTTTTCTTTCACAAATCTCCCCCCAGCCTCATCCTGCTGGATTTCTGAAGGTGTTTGGTCCTCCAGAGGCCTTGGATTGGGTCAAAAGGCAAGTGGGTACTTGCCAACACAGAGCAATGGAGATGTGTGTTACTGGAGGATGCGTGTCAGGCTCAGCTACCTGACAGCAAACAGCTTAGTTCAGATTACCTTATTATTCCTGGAATGTATACTTTCCAGTCTACTTGCCAGTGGGTGACAATAAAGTATTTTGGGTAAGTAAGAGTGGGGTGAAGGAGACAGAGGGCAAATGAAACCTCCAGTTCTTTCACTGGGAAGGAGCTGGATTGCTGAGAATATTTTTTCTTTTGATTCTGGTTACTGTACTTCTTAGAGGATACAGGTGCTCCTTAGCCTTTATGCTCACATCTCAGCATTCCACCAACTGTGCAGAATGAAGAAAAATCTCCTTCTTTCTTCTGGCCACATTTCTTCTGAAAGGACTTGAGTTTTGGGTCATTATTTTGGTGCTGTGTTGCTATTTGGTTGGTTTTGGTTTCTTTTTTCTGTTCGTTTTGTTTGCCTGTTTTGAGGGTTGTGACACTAAGCTCTAAGAAAACCCAGCTTGAATTTAGGTTTCTCTGCTGAGGACCCAAAACATGTTCTTATTTATACCTGCAGAAGGGCACACAAGAAGAGTGGAGTATTTAGCTCATTAGTCATGTGTTCTGTTCCATAACACAGCAGGTGTGACTTGGACCCAGACTTTTGTTTTTGTTTAAAGCATTGTTTTTGCCAGCCAAACCCTCCTTCTGCGTCAGTCAGCAAGAAAAAGGGCTTGAATTTGTTGAGGAAAAAAATAATCTTTTGCATATCTTCTAATCAAATACTGAGAAATTTTCACTGAATTTGGTTATAGCAAAATTATAATTTGGCCATGGACATTAAAAATAATTTCTCACGCATAAAAGTCTTGAAAACAGAATGTGTTACACAATGCCTTCCGTTTAGCTCCATATAATAAGGCTGTAGCTCTTTCTGCCTCTGCAGAACTTCTCTCCTGAGATCTCTGATGTACAGAAAGATTGAAGAGAAGGCATTAAACTATTTCCTTGAGAAATGTCATCATTGCAGCAGGTTCCAACTCAAGTCAGATTATTAGACTGGAGAGATGATCGGTATATGCATCGTTATTTCACAGTCATTTGTCTGAGACTTAAAATACTGTGCAGATTATAAATTAGCTGGAAGGGTGAATGGAATGTCTACCCATGCCAAATCTAGACTTCCATGGTCATGCTAACACAGCATTTCACAAATTACACAGTGCAGGACACAAGGCTGGATGGGCCATAAACTTTAAAGGCCCTCAGTGGGATATGTTTGTTTTCGACACTTAATTACGGTAAATGTTTTCCTGATGATACAATGAGTTTAGAAATACAGATAGTTATGTGCGCTTGGTGTTCTGGATGGGAGCACACTCCGTAGCTATCTAAAATGAGAGATAGTTTGATGCTGGAATTGGAAACTAACAGATATTGCAGGCATCAGAGATGTTCCAAATGAGAATTGATGATTCTCAACTAAGGACAGGCTCACAGGCAGAGTTAGGACAATAAACATCTACAAAATACTGGAGAGTGTCCACATCAAGCAGAAAAAAATATTGTCTGGGGTAGTCCAAGAAATATAATGAAATAAAATTTGGCAGAGCAAAAAAGGCAAGCTGAAAATTGCAGAGGCTAAAGGGACAAAAATCCCCAAATCAGCAACATTCTCTTAAAGAAACAGGCATCAATTTTCACTTTATTTTGAGGTATTTGGCTACTGGGCTATCTAGTTTGTCAGAACGATTCTAGCACTAAGTACTTCTGAACAGGTATATGTTTAGCATTCCCTCCTCTCAGATACAGACCTCCTAACTGGGGAATATATTCCTTCCTTTTATGTGAGACAGCATGGGTGAGTGGGGGAACCTTTTGTTCGTGGAGATTTTTACACCCGGGTTCTGAAAGCTTTCACTGTTTCTCTATTTTTGGTAGGCTTGTAGTTAGTAGATAAGTGCATAGTCTCAGAAAAGAAAACCTGCTGAGGAGAGAATGGGAGGATGCTGACAGCACTTTACTGTTCTTTAAACACTCTGCAAGGTCCAATACGGCCTTGAAGAGAGGTTTTTTCTTTAAAATGTCAAGCCCTACTCCTGCTCCTTTTCTTTCTGGTTCTCAGCCTCTTGCCCAGGTCTTCTGCCACACATCTGAAAGCTGAGAACAGGTGCTGTGCTCAGGGAAAATATTGCTGCTTCCCACTCTCTGCCTCTTGTAGCCCTCTGCTCCCAAAGGGAGTTTGCGTGTAAATGATGCATAAATAAAACCACCGAAGCTTGGGCTGCAGGTTACCTGCTTGTTTTTCATGTCCTGTTGAAATTCTGGAGCTTCTCCTTCTCATCTTTGCTCTCTTGGGATGGCAATGTTAAATCTTGAAGACATAAGGCTGCTGCTGCTAGTGGTTGCTAAAACAAAAAATGAGAAAATTATTTCTGCCTTCCATATTTATCAGGCACCAGACCCTTAATGAGACAGAGCCAAACACATAGATCTTGGCTGCTTGAAGTCAAGGGTTCCTCTGTGAAAGAAAGTTGCAACAGATCTGAGTTTTTTCTGTGCATGGAGCAAAAACAAGGTGTACACAATAAGCTGTGCTTATATCTCAGCTTGTCTGAAAAAGATAAGGTCATTCTGGCTGTTCTTAAAGATCAAGCAAGGTAACATGGGTAAGTATAAAATGTTTAGTGTGACCTCAGTCTGGGACAAAGTAATGCAACAAGTGAAACAGGTTCCCTTTGATGAAGAATTAAATGCTGGAATACATATTCTGTAAACCGGCATTTACGGAGTTGGCAGTGCCCATAGAGAGAATTTCTTCTTTTCTAGGAGACCCAAAGAGGATGCATGAGAGCTGGACTTGTCAGGCAACAGCAGACTTATGAAAGCAAATTTATGAAATTTGACAGCTATTGCTAAGAGTGGGGAATAGTGGGAGATAAGTGGAGTGACTTGGTACCTGGTGGCGAATTATATAAGGCCTTAGAAGTGCCGTTGTATGTGACCTGTGAACAGGTAAACTGACAGATACCAAAATCCCCAACAAGGGAGACCATTACCAAGCAGATGCTTTTCAAATCAAGCTGTGCAAGTGTCAGTACTCAGTCCAGATCTGCCTGTTCACCATTTTTATTGGTGGTCTAGAAAGTAAGCACAAAACTGCTCCTAAATTGAAGAGCAGTCAGAAATGCACACTGGGAGAGAGAGATGAAAGGCTTCAGTTTATCAGAAAACTGTCTAGGGAGCATACGTGGTGTAGTATATAAACACAGAGGGGGAAAATGGGTTCTGAAATGTATTTAGTGTAGTGAGGGAAAAGGTAAAAACAGAGCTAGTGGCTGAAAGATAAAGGCCAACAAATTTGAAGAGGGGAAACCAGTGTGCACACAAAAAATCTAGTAAGAGACTGAACGCTGGAACAAATTACCATGAGTAAAAAGAGCTCTATGTCTCTCTTCACATCAAAACTGTCTGGAAGATATATTTTTAACCAAATAGAATTCATTGGTCCTAGGGGTATGTGGGCAAACTGTATTGTTATTAGATATAAAGGTGGACAGGGTACATAATTTTAAAATGTCTTGAAACTGCTACTCTGAAACAATAAACCACTGCCCGCAGAGGTTTAAATTCAGTATGTCTTTACTATTCACTTTGTGCCTTCCCACGGGAGGCTGAAGTGGTTATGCATTGCACTAGAATCCCATCAATTTAAATAGCACAGCAGTACTGGGCAAGAAGGAGTAACATGTAATATGGAGCTTTCTTGCCCTTGCTCTGGTGTCTGCATTGATACCTGCTGTTATGAGGTTTGGTTTCAAGTCAACAGTTAGTTCACAGTTTCTGGGGTCAGATTTTCTAGCTCTAAGGACTCTGATATGTCTTTGGGAGTCTGAAGAAGGTTTTTGCAGAGTTCTTTCCATGGGAAGAACTGGAGCTGTAATGATGTGGCATTAACATAAGAAATTCTGTATTCTTTTTCCCTTCTGTTATCATTACAGAAAAATCAGTCTGCTATAAGGCAATGTAGTTTTAATCACTCTGTAATTACAATGATGCATCAGAAACTTGTTGAATACCATCACATAATGCTTCATTAGAATGAGGATTATTTGTTCTTCAAATAATAAAGAGCTACAAAATCCTTTTCTACAGCAACCTTTGCCTTTAAGAGGGATGTTGCAATAAGTAGAATATATTTGGTATGAAATGATGTTTTCCCAACTAATAATAAATGTCTCCCTTTCTCCACCTTTCTTGGGTAATGGTTGTATTTGAGAAATAATTCAGTTTACAGCATGTTTTTGCTTGTAAAATGCAGTAGTTTGTCTCTCAATGTCTAGAAGAAAAGACAAACCAGTAAAGTCCCTGTTTTGAAATTTATTGTGCCTTTTGCAAGCCAGAGATTTTATCTGGTGAATTCAAAATGCCTTGCAAAAATGGGCTGCCTTTAAGAGATTCAAAAAACACAAAGTCCAGGGATGATTGGAAGGAGAGTCCTGGATTTGCCAATTAAAGTCTTCTCATGGCCTTGGGAAAAAGAAAAAAAAGTACATAGGAACATATGCACTCGCATGTCTGTCTCTCTGCTGCCATAAAGGCTTTGACAGAATTAAGTGAACCATAGTGGATATATACCATGGAAGCATCTGGTCTGTGGTTTCAGCTGAATGCCCTTCATTTCATTGTCTGTTTGCTTGTGTGTTATGAATTTCGTGGACTGGGTCAGGTTGTTCACACTGCCTTGCAGGCAAAGGATGTTTCCCTTAGCATGGCACTCAATGTCCTGCACAACAGATTGACTTCCCTGGAGAAACACAAGTGTCATTCAAGCACAGATGATACAATGGAAATCTCATTCTCATGGCTTTGTGAATTGAAACAAATTGCCCCATTTCTAGTACAAGTGACCATTCCAAATAAAAATATGACATGGAGAGACCCAGTCAAGGATAGATTATGTTCTTGAATTATATGCAACTTGCAAGCAAATTAAAGGAATCTGACTGGAAATCTTGCCATAATCCTTGCAAGAATGAAAGTGAAACTTTGTTCTCTCTCTAAGTAGCACACTAGCTTTGATATCTGAATGCCAGCAGCGGAAAAAAATAGCCATAAAACTTAATGGAAAGGAGGAATGAAAAAAACAGAAAAAAATGAAGATAAAATCCTGACTTTTCAAAAATCTCAAATGTGAGTAACACTAAACTTTCAGTTTTTCTCTCTGTGTGGTCACTTCAATTATACTGAATTAAAACCCTCTGTGAGACTCTTTATTTTATGCATGTTTTTGATTGAATCTTCTGTGAAAAAGAGGATCATGTGCAGAACAAACACGAACCTAAAGAAAATAGAAGTACCATTATGGTTCTGTAAGAAATGGATTTGATGACACTATTCTTCTGAGTTTGGTCATCTCTCTCTTCTTATCAACTAAGGAGAAAATGCATTTGTCTTGGCAAAGGAAACACTTCATCCCTTCTATTTTTCGAAAGTAATATGGATAATGAAAACTTTTGAGGGAAGTGGAGAAGCAGTTGAAAGCTGTCATTAGTCCCTGGAAAAGGTATTTATACCCCTGTGGGCCACTTCTCAAGGTCCCTGAATCTACTGTAGAAAAGAAAAACAGTGTGGGAACTGTAAGTAAAGGAAGGTGAGTTTGTGTGGGCAAGTGGATTCAGTCAAAGCAGTTAGACAGAAAGCCTCTGTGACTGGGACAGGAAGGTATAAACATTTAAACAATTGAAGATAAAGAAACTGAGCTTTTGTGGCTGTTGTTTCGTGTAACTTAGCAAACATGTTTTATCTATTAAGTCTATGTGTGTAAAATATATTCAACAAAGGATTTTTATTCTTCATATTCCTCTGTTTTTTTACAGGCCAAAGCAGTTTCCCTTCCTGAAAAGAAAAAATATGTATTAAAAAGCTTTGTTACACATGTGTGGATAAAAGAACACAAGTACTTTTAAGCTTAAAAGAAATAACAAAGTTAAAAAGTGTTTTTATTTTGTGGTTCATTTTAACTCACCATTACTCTAGAGACATTGTTCTTGAGCACACTGTTGATGGACCATCCAGACAGCCATACAGAGGTTGGGTATAGAGGACTCAAAATACCAAAGAGAAGATGACAGCTTAAAGGAACTGATGATTGAGGGGGAAAAAAGGGCCAAAGAAACGTGTTTTGTACTTCTGTTTAGGTAATCCTAGTTTCACTTTTTTTAGTGAAGAAGACCAAGTAAAAAAAACCAAAACAACAAAACCCACAAAAACAAAACAAAACAAACCAACCAACCAAACAAACAAAAACCCACAACAAAAAACCCAAAACCCATAAAGCAGGAACAAAACCCCCAAACCAGAATGAAACCCAGCAAACAAACCCCAAGCAATCATTTATATTGCATAGTCAGTTTGGCAGCTTGACAGCTAGAGAACTTGCAGGATAAAGAACCTGACCATTCAGCAACCTATCTATATTCTTGGAATGCTCTGGTAGAAGGATGTTCAGTCTGGCATTTGTTGCATTGGCATTTTTTATAGTTGTGGTATCCAGTAAAGCCTAGAGTTCACTGAGTCAATATCTTTAAGTAGAAACTTGTCATTAGAGAATCTGAGCTAGGGTTAAGTGTTTGTTCCTATGAGCCAGGCAGATCCAATATGGGATCCAAGTAGGTATTCATCCATACTTGAATATGTTGCAAATACTATTGCTGAACATTTCTCCTTGTGGCTTCTTGTACACACTAAATAGAGAAGAATGGAGCATAACACAAATTACTAAAAAAAGCAATTCCATTTCTATTTGGGAGATTCTTTCCTGCTAGTTAGTAGAAGAGAGAGGAAAGGTAGTTCTTGTTGAATCCAGGACAAAAGGTAAGACCAGTCAGTTTGGGGCTTTGTGTTTGAGGCGGTTGGAATGTGATTATTTACAGGGAATTCTGTAAGTAAAATCTGTCCTTGACCACATTTCTGTGTGCAGGGGCATATATGTTCACGAGCACGAGTATGAAAATGCCTAGTTTTAATGCTCAGTTTAGACTAGATTTCCCTCTCAGAAGAACTGGGTTTCAGGAATCCATCCGGATCCTTTCTTCACCTTTACAATTTCATTTTGATGGTGACAGCAAGATGTGTCTTCCTCATCCATGTGGATTCTCTCTTTTTCAATCTATGATGTGTCTTTTCTTGATATGTGAAATCTTACTCCAAGGTTTAGACTAAATCTTTCTTGAAAGATTTCCTATTCTCAAGTGGTCAGTTATCTTTCCCCTACTTGCCACAGATTTTTTTTTTTGTTTTTCCAGATAGGAGAGAAACAATTTGCCACTTTTCTCAAACTATATTTCCTTTATCTGAAAATATGGGTGTTTCTGTAAAGAAAAATTCATTTGAGAGAATTGCCTGCACTTGAATTTACAAAGATGTAGCAAATAAACTTTCAAAATAAGTTTACATATACCAAAAAATATAATGAACTTTCATTCACAGAGGCTTATGACTAAAGAATTGCATACACACACAAAAAAAAGTCTTATTTTGTTGAATAAGCACACACATTAGCAGTTGAAGTTTCTTGTAGGGTAGTGCTAGTGAACAATAGATTAATTATCCTTCCTTGATGTACTTTAAAACTACAGAAGAGAACCTGCTTTATAAACTAGTTCACTGTAATCATGAAAGCTCATTAACAATAAAGACGTTGTGAAGTGAAGCTTTAGTTTTCTTGGAATGAAATGTCCATTTTTGAAGACTATTTTTTTTCCTTATTTGAAATCCCAATATGAGAATGTTGTTTCTGAAATTCTAATCCCACAAGAAGAGAAACGAGAGTACACATTCAGGTAAGATTTATGTGATCTAAAAACACATAGACTTCTTTTTTCACACTTTGAAATGAAAGTTATTTTTAATCTACAGATAACAGGAATGTTAGAAACGACCTCCAGAAAATGGAGACAGAACAATATTTTAGTTTGCTCTGTAAAAAATGGTTTAGAAATAAATTGTTCACAGTTAAATCTGTGCACTGAAAACAGATTTTTTTTCCCCCCTCTTATGAATGGGAAGATGCCTCCAGGGTATGACTTAGAATGGGACCTTTACTGCAGTCTTTATAATGGAATTGTTATCAAGGACCTCTATTATGAAGTTGTATATTTTCATAGCTAAAATGTCTGCTTTCATTATTCTATTTCAGGCCTTAATATGAGATACTTAACTATATTTTCAGCACATAAATAATCAAATACAAGAAGACATTTAACTTAAACTTTGAATTCAGTGCTTACAAAGAGTTAGGCTATTTTTTCTTCTTGAGTCCTTGTGGCAGATAGAGACTCAACAGAGGAGGGGCAGATTAGAGAGATGTTCTGTCACTGACATTTCTGGGCTTTTATTGCTGTCCTCCATTCTGTCCCCCTCCCCCTCTGCACTCTTCAGGAGACTCCAAGGGTACCTTTCCTTTTGGCTGGCTAAGTGTGACCAGGCACACAGTGTGCCCAGTTAGTGCTCTGTGCTGGACTCACAAGACTTAAATACCTTGTGAGAAGAAATTGTGAGTGACAAGTGGATTTTCCTATGATAATCTCTAATTTTTAGGCACTAAAGCAATCAATACCCCTTATAATTGAGGCTTTAAGAAGTAAAGTCTTTAACGGAGAAATCAAATGCTCAGTTCAGAATATGTGCTCGTCTGAACAGGTCACATGACAGACTGGGTTAAAAATGTTCATTATCACAGCATGTCCAACCTAGGGCTATAAAATCTGCTGCTTCTTAATAGGAACAAAAGGTTTCCTAAAGACTAATTTAAAATATGTGTATAAACGCAATTAATATAGTTTCTTTTAAAAGGTTTTTATTGCAAATTATTGTCTTTCAAGATTTTATCGGGTTTTTTACAAATGTTTCCATTTAAGACTAAAGGAAATGCACAACCTGTAATGATGCCAATGTGTTAAAACTGAGTAGCCTCAATAGTAATTATCATAGCTCATAGAGAGGTTTGGGTTGGAAGAGACCTCTTAATATCTTGTACACGCACTTTCCTCTCCTCCTCTCCACCACAGCCAAGGACATCTTTCACTAGGTAAGGCTGCTCAAAGCCCTATTACTTCCAGTTCTGGTAATTTCTCTGGGTAATGCATTCCACTGTCTCACCACTCTCATAGTAAAAAAAAAATTCTTTCTTATGTTCTATCTAAATCTAACTTTTTACAGTTTAAAACCATTTCCCCTTGTCCTGTCAACACAGGCTTTGGTAAAAAGTCCCTCTTCTTCTTATAAGCCCCTTTTATATAGGGTCAGTGTGGAACAATTTTTCTAAAGTTAGGAAAAAATGAAAAGTAGCAAACTCAAACTGCCAAATTTCAGAAGATAAGAAATATTTAGCAAATCTGATTTCTAAAAAATAAAGCCTATCTAGACTTATGGAATACTTTTGACACTGTTTCTCAGAAACATGTTGGTGGAATCTTTTTTGACTGCTGAAGATGATATGCCCCAAGATTTCTACTGTCAGCAAAAATCTTCAGTTCATGGCCAGGGGTTTGAGAAGTCCATGAATTCATCTATTTAATTATATATAGTGCTTCCAATTATCTTTAGTTATGCATACCTGAATATAGATGAAAAAATATCGAGGAAACTGGTGAAAAGAATACTGCTTCTAGCAAGGTCACCTGGAAGCTCTTTCGACTTAATCTTATCCTGTTTCTGTCTAGTAATATTGCCAGGGTACGGAACAAATGTCATATTGTGACATTACTAGTGGTTTATATTTCTAGCAGTGTTCCTATTTTCATCATTCCTTCACCTTCATCTTTCTGAGGACTTCAAGGAATAAAAGAAAATCTATAATTGGTGCTGTATCCATTAGCATAATTATACAGAGTTGACTGTGTAGCTGTCTTAATATGCTGCCCATACTGCAGCAACTGCACTTCAACTATAAAAATGACTACTCTGGTCTTTTAAACCTTTGATAAGAAGGAGCATAATTACTGAAGAATACCTCTGTGATCTTTTCCCACAGCTGTCTCTGTTCTGCTCTTCAGGAGACAAGGTTAGTTTTTTTGTGTTGGAAGATGGCCGTATTTCTGTTATAGTAGCCCCCCAAATGAAGACTTTCCTGTTTCTAGTAGTTTTTCAGTTATTCTTCCCTAAATATTTCACTTTGTTTTTTTTCGCCAGGTTTGTTCTATCCAGCATTTTGACTTCAGGTATTGAATTAGACCAAATTCTTATTTGCTGCCAGTTGTGTGGCAAATAGTCTAACAGTCTCATTTAGTGTTCATTGCATTGAGAGAGACAAGATTGCAGATTTCAAAGTAAAAGAAGGAACTAAAATGTCCTCCTGTGCACCCCAGCCTGCCTCCACAAGTCACAGGTCTTTGACATGACAGTGAAGCAGTGAGGGCTTTGGCTGCTGCAGCCTGCTCTGTATTTTTATGCAAGTGTACATCACCATTCTTTTCTTTTTTTTAATTTTTGTTTTCATTTAGGACTGAGGTAAATGACATCGCCATATGCATTATCATAACCTCACAACCCTTGCAAAATTTATTTGTGGAGTACCTCTGGTGCACTGCCAGAACTCCCTGAGAAGTTGGCTCAATGATGTTTTCGTCATATTTCCTTCAAACTCCATACCTAGTGCATTTCAAAATTTCCAAAATGAAGACAAGAAAATGGTACTCGGTGCAGCTAAATTAATGTTTTCCTCCATTACTGTGTAAAGTTTGTAGGTCACCATATCTGAAAACAGATTGAAACTAATACGGAAAAGCATGATTTTAGAACTGGGTTGCTTGGAAAGCACGTCAATGGAAATAAACTGCTCATTTGAGAAGAGTTAGCTGACCAAAAGTACTTTTACCTGCTGAAATTGTCTCCAGTTCTTATCTTAGGTGGGGAGAGTTTCAACTGTAATACCAGTTATAAAGAATGACTTCATCCTAGCACCAGTCATCTGTGGTACTTCAGTGATAACAGCAGTGTCTGCATGATATATGACCTTTATCAGCTTTGTGCCTTTTCTAACATTAAGCTATGTTCTCAAGAGCCGTTTTGTGCTATTAATATCATCATTATCACCAACAGATCTTTATTTGTGAATGAACTGAAATTGAAGCAAGTATTTTTTATAATTCCATATTTTTCCTACTTGCAGGTCACCTAGGTTTTTTTTCATTCAGTAGATATTGCCTTGTTTGGGTCAAATTTCATATTATCCCAACTCTCTTGCTCACTGCTTCCTTTCAGGCAATGAATCTCATTCTGCAGTGGTGGGATCTGGTCTTATATGAAGTTCTTTGAGCTTTGCAGGTTGCAGTAGTTCCTAGGTGAAACAAAAATGTATGCCTTTTCTATGTTGACTTTTAGGATTCTGGTAAACTGGAGCTCTAGGACTGGTTCCCTACATGACCTCTGTCTTGTAGGAAACTCAGTCTTGCTTTATATATAGACTTGGTGCATTTCTGTATTTTGAAAACTCTTCTTTCATTAACTGAGACACTGAATTAATGCAGTATATTGTTGTTAATCCTCAAAAATATCTAATTAGTGGCTGAGAAAAGATATTTTAATTCAGGCATAGTACAGATGAAACACAAACAAGAAAGATAGGCATCTCTTATCCAATGATGTTAAGGCATTGACTCAATAGTTCTGTTTCCTGTTAAATCTATTATTCAACACTAGTGACATTCTGAAAAAATGAGAGAATTGTGGCATAAATAATGCAGCCTCCATGAGTACTCCCTTATCTATACATTTAATAAACAATATTTTTAAATTATTAAGCTTATATATTAAATGTTTTCTATGTTTTACATAACGTATCAAAAAAGGAAGGAGATAAAATTACATTTTCATTATAGAATAAAACAAGGACAAATTTAAGATCACATGAAACTACAGTGCGTGATGGACTATTATTTAGTATTGGGGGGATCAGAACAGCTTTCATAAAAAACTAATTTGCTGACTTTTTGTGTAGAAGAGTTGTTTTGAAAAGTAGCTGTTTACAAAAAAAAGAGTGATTTCTTCTTAAAGTAATGGATAATTGGAAAAAGATGAGCAATTGACGTGACTGTCTCTTTACTGGATGACTTGTTATATACTGGCCAGAAACTGCACAGTGTATATCCAACCTCAATTCTTCCTCTATAATTGTTTTTTTGTTGTGTATGAGAATAGGCAGTACCTGTATTAACATTTTCATGGGGAGTTTTCATTGGGCTGCAAGATGACTTTTACTACGTGTTTCGTGAAGCTTTTTATTTTTGTGCATAGTATTGATGCATTTTGGTAGATTTCTCTGGTTATTTTCTATGTTGCACACAGAGAAGGACCTTTTTAGTTCCATGATGATGTTCCCAGCTAAAACCTGAAGACTCCTAACATGCTACTGTTTATCATGACTTAGTGTCACTTTCAATGTGACAGAAGAGTACAGCCCCTGAAAGACCTTCCCACACTTCATTAACACCCATTAAAAACCATTAAAAATATTAATGAGAATTGATTTCTTCAATAAAAAGAGTGATAAAGATTAAATGTGGACCATCAGACAAATGCCATGAACAATCAGCAGTATCAGGGATGAATCTGCACAAACTATCACCTTTGAACATTAGTGTTAAGTAGCAAGGCTTTGAGCTAGCCATAAATTTCAATCCAGATGAAAGCCTATACTTACAAACTGACTCAAGCAAATGTGTAGTTTAGGAAAGACTCAGACACTTATATTTCTAGCTTCAAAAAAATTCCAGCTTTAAGTTCTTTCTGCCTTTTCCTAGATTTATTATTTTGTTTGTTTTCAAAGTGTTAGCATTTTATAGCTTTTTGTATTAAAAATCCTACATTTTCTATAATGAAAGGAGAAGTCTTATCCTTTGTACTTGCAGAGACACCAGGAGACAGTCGGGTTCCTTACCTAGTATTTTCTGTCTGTCTTGTGTCTTAAGATAAAAGGTGGTTCTAACATGAGCTGGACTTGTTGCTCCTGAATGAAAATGAAAGTTGGGTGGCACCAGATGGCTGTTTTGCTTACTTGCCTTTGCTGTTGCTGTTCTTTAACCATCTGACTCGACACATTGCTCCATCAGAGATACTGGATCTTGACTCTTGGAAATCTTCAACAGAGATATTCTGTAAATAGTTATGAGGTTTTTTCATGTGCTAAATTTGTGTTCTCTTTCATCCCTTATGTGGAATATCTGGAAAAGCCTGTTCTCTCTTCTGTCATCAAGGTGTCACTTTCATGCAAAAGAATCAGAGGTAGAAAGATCCAGGGAGATTGGCTGTACCATTCTTGGTGTGAAGCCGTTTGCCTGTCAGTTTGCTGACTGTATTGCTGAACACTGTGGCCAGAAAACACTGGCTAATAGCCACAGATCCTAAAGTCTGCCCTTTGTGTTCAGTAACTTGGACAGAGTCAACCACTTCTGTTGCATTGAGTACTGCAGTCCCACATGAAACAGAAAACCATACTGACCTGAGAGGGGGAGATGCCATGATTCAGAAGGTGTGTTGATTCCTTAATTTTCCCCAAAAGTAGGAAACTCTGTAGTGTACAGCCCTCTTCTAAAACAAAACAAACCAGCCCATATAGGCTTTCTCTCTTGAGGCTGTGAACGTTTTTTCTGAAACACTCATATCTTCTGCTGTCCTGAATAACTCCTTGCTTCAGATTGCTTTCAAATTCATGTATGCTGCTAAATGAAAAACAAGAAACACCTAGTAAATTGTTGGCACTCCATGATCAATTAATAATCATTACTTCTTTTCAAAGTAGCTGCAGACTGTACACCAGGGATCTGCATCAATAGCAAAGAAATCTGTCAGTGCTACTTACAGTTTGAAAGCTCTATCCTGTTCATTTGTTGAGCTCCCAGAGTGATTGTTCTTTGCATTCCTCAGGTTTATAAGATTCCTTTAGAAAAACAGAACAGCCTGGCTTAATTCTGTGTGGTGTTTCTAATGGCATGTGCCCTATGCCTGATTTATATGTATAGCATTCCTGGAGGGGTTTATTATCTTATGACCATTCATGATCTTGCTATCTTATGGCTATTAATGATCTTATTATCTTACATACAAGCCTCTCCAAGATTAGAGAATGCAGGGCTAGGTGACTCCCAGTGCAAATAATTTTTAACATCTGTCTGCTCTGAAACTCTAGCAGCCATGGTTGAGGGAGGATGTGAGCTAGCCCAAGGGGACCGGGACCAGTGGCAGGAGTTTTAACAATGTAGAGTCTTGCCTGGGTTTTGAACAGCTTGCTGCAAACTATGGGTGATGTTGATCTGGTACCAGCCTTAGCAAATTAATTGCTGCATTGCAGCTGTTTATACTCATTATATGTCCATGTGCTTTGTATTTAGAAGGTGGCAACCTTAAAAAGACCTTGAAAAATTTCCTAGTCCATGCTTCTCTCCCTGAGGCAGATCAGCTATGCCTCAATCTCCTTTAATGATGTTTGTTTGTCAGGCCTGTTGTCAAAAACCCCTCCAGTGGTGGTTCTGCCAATGAACCCAGGCAACCTTTACAATGTTTTCCTCTCGCTATTGCTGGAAAGATTGTCCTGAATTTGACAGCAAGAGAGATTCATGTTGAGCATAACTATTGCTATTCATTGGCAATAGACATTGGAAAATAATTCATTTTCTTGTTCTTTGAGGCAGTCTGTAATCTACCTGGAAGATGTTGCCTTTCAGCCCTCCCTTCCTTATGGTGGGCAGGACCAAGTCCTGTAGACTTTCCTTAGAGGGCAGGCTTTGCAGCTGGCTGGGCATTTTTTGCCTTTCACGCAAACTATCTTCACCTTCTTGAAGGATGGTAGCCAAACATAGAAGGACCCTTCCTAGTCCTGAGCAAAAGGATAGTTTTCTGGTTTTCAGGCTCTGTTTCATTTTGAAGACCAGCTGAAGGCATTCTTTTTTCAGGAACAGAATTAATTTTGTACTCATGGCATGGGATAATCTTCAGATCTCTTTCCAGAGAACTGCTGCACTGAGACATTCTCCATCCTATATACTCCTTTAAGTTACAGTTGTTTTGGATGAATGGCATTCTCTTTTTCCAGATCAAGTTATGCACTTTGATCTCTAATGCTAGTTTTGAAGCTTCTCCACCCTTTATGCTATTTGCTAAACTAAATTCTGGAACAGATTTAAAGAAGATAACATGAGATTCAAAGCACACATAACAAAGCAGCAAAGTGATCTCATTTCAAATCATTCCAAATATTTCCAATAGAGCCTAATACTGATCTAGAAGCCCAAATGTAGTAAACCAAAAAGCTTAACTTAATGTATTTTAGTTCTGTGCTACAACAGGACCCAAGAGAACTCATTTCAGCACTTTGCTAAAGCTCTTGATGATAAATTGTGGGAAGCAAAGACGTTCTTTTTCCAGTATGAGAATTCCCTCACGTACACTCTGTGACAGTAATGGGCTCCCCATGTGTGATGTATAAACTTGCTCCTTTTGGGTGGACAGTTTTATAAATATATGGAAACCATATCCATACAGAGATTGATTTTCTTTAGTTTCCTGGTTAAATTTCTTGCTATGCTCAGCTGTGCTTCTCACTCCCTCTTCCAAGAGGATAAGCTGTAAATAGAGGATTTACTTGAAAAAGAAAGGGTGCAAAGTGAAAAAGATTCTTATGTCTGATACTTGGAGAAAGATATGCTTTCCTTTGAAATTAAGATGTGTGAAAGACACAAATCTAGCAGAATATCCGAAGAGTAAGGACTACTAGCTCTTTGTTTTTAATTGAATTACAATTTTTAGTCATCAGAGAAAGAATTTTCATACTAATCTTGATTCTCACTGCAGTAAAATAATCATGGCTTTTTAACCCAGGTGAGAGGTTCAGAGCTGAGCTGTAGACATTTACTATTGTGTTGCTGTACTAAAGAGTCTTTTAAGTTTGTAATGGGACATCATTCTTTAGCTGAACTATGATAAACGTCTCAGAAGAGTGATGGATGTGGATGTAAACTGCTAGAGAGTGGCTAGCTTCCATGAGTTTCACATTCAGTGGTAGTCACTTAGATGAGACCTTGGCTGGATGGTCTCTACTGTAAACAAGGAGTAAGGAAAGTTTCCATAGAGTAATTCTTCTAATTAATATCGGGTATTTCTACTGGGGGGAAAAAGGTCTTGATATCTGAAGGTATCTGGATTTTTCCTTTGGCAAAAAATGTCCCTGTGTAATTCACATGGACAACATCATTAGTGGCTGAAGTCCTACTCAAAAATCGTCAGGAGAGTTAGAGTACCTCTACAACATACAGGAAGTTGCAATGTACTTTTTTTTTGACTCTCCAAGTTTAAACAATTTCTTAGTGTAGTTCGTACAAAATTTTTTTTGCCTGGACTCTGACAGGTAAACACAATCATTTGTTTATTTACTTCTTGGAGATTTATGATGGCATGGGAATGCCTAGTTGACAGAATATAGCAAAGGAGTTCCGTATTATGTCTAAGGGTTTGAATCTTTTTATTTCTGCTCAGTATTAAAATTATTACCCATGGTAACTAGCTTCTGCCTCTTTATGTGGGCAATAGGTAGGCCGAGGTAGCATTGAATAAACCTCTGAAAATGGTGGTAGGCAAGAGACAAAAGTGCTAGCTTGGAGTAGGCATATACTGTGACTCATTGTAGCTGTCACTGGTGGGAAGAAAAATAAGAGGGTATTCCCTCTGCAGAGTTGACTAAGTTGAAGAAATACACAGAAGACTAGAAAGAAAGTTTTAAATCTGCTTCCCTCTTCCCCCTTTTCTTGCTTCACTGAAGCAGTCTGATATGAGTGCCTTCTATTTATTTCTTGGTATTTGAGTTCACCTTAGAGAATTCAAGGAAATAAGGCAAACCTTGGTTTTAATAGAACTCTCCTTAATTCTACCACATAATATAGACTAATAGTGCTTTAAAACAGTCACTTGGAATGTTAATGATCTTAATAACCTATTAAAGAAAAAAGAAAGTGGTAAACTACCTCCTGAGAGAGCTGAGTTTTACTATAGGTACACAAAAATATCCATCTTCTGAAGAATTTTACTTTTAAAATTAAGGTCCTAGATGGGTGGGTGTAATTTGTTAAGAAACTATCTATCTATACTGATTTAAAAAAATCAACCAAGCAAAGCCTTTCTAGCTTAAACAATGTAGTCAGTATCTCAGGAAGGAATACTCTCTGGTCTTCAGAATTTCAAAATGGACAAGAGTTTTTACAGTCTCTACTTCCTTTCAGTACAGGTGCTGTGAAGTCACTCATTACTGCTAGAAACTATCACTGGGCAGAGTGCTCTGCCTGTGATCAGAGACACAGCTGGGCCCAGGATTAGCAGGGTTTGACTTAGCAGATGAGATTAATGGCCAATATCCTCACTCTGGTAGAGGCCACTCCTCTTGTCATGCCTGTAAGAACTTGGGGGTCCCTAAATGTTCATTAGTGTTTTTTCTTCCTGTCTTAAGAGCTCAGTTTTCTATTTTGGATCCCATAAGGAGGTCACCAGGAGCTTTGACTTAGGAAGACTTGTGTCTTACCTTTGCAGGTCTGCATTGTAGATGGGAGCAGTGACTTTCATCTACAGTGTTCAATGGGCTGATAACTCACTGAGGCTCTTCCTGGCTTAGGAGTTTAACAGCTGCTGCAGATCAACTGCTGGACTATTTGTTTTAGTAAATTGCCCTTCTGTCTTTCATGTCATCCAGTATCACAAAGAAATGCCATGTTATTAAAAACTGGCAGAAGACTGTGAAGCAAAGTGTGAAAATGTGTGTGTATGTGTTGTCTTTGGTTTTCCACAATAATTTTAAATGAGTGTGGAGAGAGCACAAAGAGGTTGGAGGCTGAAAGCCTATAGTGGAGAAAATAGCCAGGATGTGCTTGTGACTCTGGACATAGCTTTGTTCTGCTGGCTCAGTTCTCAGAGAAAACAACTCTTTATTACTGTATTAACAGCATTAGCTGTTACCCTGAGCAAGTCTTTATTCCTGACACACCTGGCCAATGGCCTAACCAATATTTTTGTACTTAGTCACAAAGAATTGTGTGTTTATCAAAAAAATCCCTCCTGTGGTGATTTAGTGTTTGTTGTTTTGGTTTTGTTTTTTTTTCTGTCCTGTACTGTTTCTTGAGTAAATAGTAAGGTTCTAAGAAAAACCACAAACCACCACCAACAAAAAACATTTTCCTTTATTCAGAGGAAATGTTAGATTTTAGAGTCTTATATATTTGACCCTTTATTTTAGAGGTAAAATACAGAAGAGTGAAGTGAAAAAAGAATTCTCTAAACCTTGAACACATGAATGCATTTTGCAAATGGGAAACAAAATATAGTGAAATCCACAAACCTTTAAAAAGCACATTATTTTATTTAAAACTTAGACAACATAGATGTTTCACCCAGCTACACTAGCAGACAGAACAAAGATTGATTTTTTTGACATAAAAGTAGGTGTGACCAGCAGGTTGAGGGAGGTAATTCTCCCCATCTACTCTGCTCTCATGAGACCCAGCCTGGAGAACTGGGTCTTATTCTGAGGTTACCAGTATAAGAAGGGTATAGATCTGTTGGAGTGAGTCCAGAGGAGGACCAGGAAGATAATCAAGAGCTGGAGCTCCTCTACTATGAAGAAGATAGCCTGAGAGTAGTGAAGTTGTTCAGCCTGGAGAAGAGTAGGCTCTGGGAAAACCTTGTAGCAGCTTTCCAGTATCTGAAGGAGGCTTAAAGGCTAGAGAGGGACTTTTCAAAAGGGTGCATAGGGATAGACAAAGGGAATTGGCTTTAAACTGAGAGTAAAGTTCAATTAGATTTTAGGAAGAAATTCTTTACTATGAGGTGGTGAGGCACTGGATCAGGTTGCCCAGAGAAGCTGTGCATCCCACATCCCTGGAAGTGTTCAAGGCCAGGCTGGATGCAGTTTTGAGCAATCTGATCTGGTGAAAGGTCCCCCTGCCCATGGCAGGGGGACTGGAACTAGCTAAACTTTAAGATCTCTTCCAACTCAAACCATTCCATCATTCTAATTTACTGCATCTGGCTACACTACTGACTAAAGGTGCTCTCATTGTCTATTTCTGCCCATGTCATACCACACTGATCCATTTGTTCTATCATCAGCACTATTTCTGCTTTTGTGCTGTTGGAAAATTTGTGAATTTACCACTGCCTCTGATGCTGTTGGCTGATGAGATTTCTGGTCCAAAGTACCTCAGTATGAGGAAACAATGCCCAGAATCAACTGCCTTCTTGTCTTTAAATCTGCTCTTCAGTGATGGTGTGATAGAAAGCTGTTAGACCTTCTATGACACGGCGTTACAGAATCATATATTTGCCTTCTAATACTTTTGTGGCTTCTTTGCTTTTGACTTTGTGAGTTCCTGCACAGAGTGACAGGAGTGCTTTCTGTTAAGATGGGGGCTATTTCCGATCCAAACCTGTGTTATTGTCAAAGGTGGAGGAGTGCAACCACACAAGGACTAGAAGAAGAAAGGGGTGTGAATTCTGTTTTGTTAAATGCTTGAGACTGACGATGCTATCTGATTATGGACTCCCTCTTGAATCAGTCTATGAAATGTTGTGATCATAAGGGTTCATTCAAAAACTGGAGCCTTACAAGGAAAACTGACACTGGAGACATGGGCTGTTTTTTGCTTTTTCTGTGAGAGAAGGTAGAGATAGTGGGTATCAAGGTAATTTTACATGGCAATCAAGGAAAAGCAAAATTTTAAAAAAAGTACTCATCAGTTTTGTTTTCAAAGGAACCTATTTCAAGTTGAATTGTCTTTGAATTATACAATGCAAAGAGGGTGAGCTGGGGACATGCATGAAAGGAAGAATCAGCTGCTATATGATACAGTTGGCTGTTTCTTAATGTTTCTTAATGAACAAGACAATGAGATTGGGCCTTAAAATAGAATTTGGGGGAGGGAGGAGAGAATAAAGTTCTCTAAAGCATAATTAACTAGAGAGACACTTTTCTATACTCATTTATATTAATCTTCAAAAGTGAGAATAAAAGTAGGAGAAAAATACAAAGGAACTAGGGTGAAGTAATTTTCCCTACTTTCTTAACACTTACAAATTAAGTCTTGCTTAAAAACTAGGAAAAGAAAAGAAAAGGTTGACTTCAAGGAAGGGCCTTTAGGGCAACAATATAAAATTATATGGATATTTAACTTCTCTGTATCATGGTGTCATAATTAAGACAAAGTACCTTACAATTATTCCTTCAACCAGGTTAATACACACAGAGTGTGAATTCAAAATTAAAATATATTAATTTTAAAGAAGATTAAAAAGAACCCCAAACCACAAAAACCCTGAAAGGCATATATTATAAATAGATTAACAATATCAGTTTAAAGATGAAGAACCTTGTTAAACACTGTCTCAGACTATATGACAGTGTGACCATTTGTTTACATATATTTTTCTGTAAAGGCAGTTAGCAATATTTGTCATTATAGACTTTTATGAAAGTATTAAAATACTTGCAAAACAGTGAGCTCTCTGTATATTTTTGTACCAATTTCTGAAATGAGGATGCCAAGTGAGGTAACATAGAGCTTGCCATGAAATGAGAATTTTGTTATAACTGTCTAACTCCAGCATAGGTAAAAAATTAAGGATCTGAAGGCTCAGCATTAGGTTCTGTGGTGAAGCGTTCACCTCTGCTTGTGTGCCCTCATTATGCAATCCTGTGTTTCAGAGTGGTTACACCATTCAGAGGGCAGCACACCATTCGGTCAGGTGTCTCTGCCCTCGGGTGTATCCGATTTCTGCGTCATCCCAGAGCTCTTACACAAGCGAGTTCCCCTCCCTAGTCTGCCAGTCCTGCTTGAAGAACTTTAGGGTTAAAACTCCAGTCAGCCTGACACTCACATCTACCACTAACAGAGTGCAATACCATCCAATCCATTCTGACAAAGCTAAAAGGGGCCATGTAGAGTGTTGCCCTCCCAGGAATTCATGTCTGTTTTTGGACATCCTACATGGGAAGAATGTGTGTGCCTGTTTTGAAAGATTTGGTGCTAAGTATCTTCACTTAAATCCTCCTCCACTGGCAATAACCTCCTTCACTTGGGAGTTGGCTGGCATCACTATGCCACCTCTTTGTCATTTTTTCACTAACTCATGCCTATGAATTTGGGGGCTGCTGGAACTAGACAACCTGGAGTGTGAGACAGCTGGTAAATGATGATTTCTGAGGATGTCAGAGGATCTTAAATGGTGGAATTATATCTTTAAAAAGTAGAGAAGTGTGAAACATTTGGAGAATTCAGGCCAAGTGCTCTATTAAATCAAAACTTTAGCATTAATTTAATACTGTGTTCCCTAAGTTTTTAGTCAAGGATTATGCCCTCCTTCCCCCAGCTTTACATCTTTCTAAACTTAAAAACTGTTTCTAATGATCTAATGTATGCCTAACTGGACAAAATTAAAGTTCAAGTTGCAACTAGAGTTTCTGCTCTCCTATATCTCAGTTCAGTCTGTTGCATTTCCAATTGAAAACAGTTAAAATAAGGTTCCTGAAAGTATTTCTGTGCTAAAAGTTTGTCACTTCTAGAGATTCTGGTGATGCTGTCTTATAGTGAATATCACCCAGATAACACTATGGAGATAGATGAAAGGTAGAAAGGAAGAAAAAAAAATACAGGGTTCTTCCACTTGTTGTGCTGGAAAGATAAGTGCTTGTCTCTGTGTGGGTGAGCAGAGAACTTCACGGAAGTTTCTGTCACCACTATCTTCAATGATGAATGACAATCACGGAAAGTGGGCTTTCTGAACTAACTGAAGGCAATCAGCCGTACCATGACAAGACTCTTCTTAACAAGGAGCTAGAACTGTAGTGAATATGGGATAAATATTCACTTGGATGTAGCGAGTTGAGGTCAATGCTGTCACCTTCATCTCTGATGCAGCTAGGGAAGTTGAACTCTGGGCTGAGAGACATACAGGTGCAACATTTTGCTCTCATTAATGATACAAAAATGAGAAATCTTGAGAAATCAAGATGCCTTAAGTGCATCTTGATTTAGGGACCCCAGCTTAAAGAAACCAAATGCTAAAAAGAGCGTGACTCTCGATGTGGTCCATACTTCCATTCCTTTAAAATAGAGCTTGCCTCAGTTGGTGGAGAAGAAGAGCTGCCTCTTCTCTCCCTGCTCAGTAGGTTGCTCTAGAGGCTATGAAATTGTTCAGCGCTGCCCTGGGGGAGTGCTATCTTGCTATGGAAATGAATTCATAAATTTGACATTTTGCTGGCAGTGACAGGTGGTGTCTGTGAGAGCCTGACTGGCTGCCATCGGTTTGCCTGATGGATTGACTCCCATCACTGCTGAGCCAAAATTCATTGATTTTGCTCTTGCCCTTCCTTGGGATGACCTTCTCAAGAGGGAGACTGTACTGATTTTTTACTTTTCCCCCTCTACCCTTCAACTCATCCCTGATCCCTTTTGTTTATTTCCTTTTGCATTAAATCAGCTTCCTTAATCTCTGCTAATTATAGATTGAAGATAAGGGAGGTAAGTCAATGGGCTGAATAGAAGAGCAAAGTGTACAAACAGCAGATCTTAGAAGAATCAGAGGTTGTTCCAGCTTCCCATAGCTGGGAACTGATGCACTGTCAGAACTATTGTACCGTCGTCCCCCTAAAAATCCTTGTCATGAAGAGGAGAAGGTGGGGGTGGGCAGGAGCAGGGCAGACAGTGTAGAAGTAAAAACCTTTAGAGTGAATTCAAGATTGGGTCAACTGTAAGGCTGGTGTGTGGTGCTAGGGGGCTTACTTCCATTAAAAACAATAGAAAAAAATCATTTTAGAAAAAGGGCAGTGCCAAAAACTTGCAGTGTTCAATCAAGGCTTTTGCCTTTCAGGAGTACCTAGCGGGGATGGTGCTAGAGGGCTTTGCTACCCTCTATAGCAGATAATGTGTTAACTTGAACAATTTTAGTCTAGTGAGCAGACCTTGACCTAAAGCAAGGTAAGAAGATGGTCTGAAAGCAGGGAGCATCTGGTCTCTGGGTGCTGGTTTGTCAGGAGTACATACAATGGGAACTGGAACTCTTCCTCAGGTTTTTCTGGTAGTAGTATATCTGCTTCTGTGACAGAATCCACATCTTACCTAGAGACAAGTGGGGGCTTATAAGAAGGGAAAGTAAAAAACATGTGAATTAAAAAAGAAATCTGTTTTGTCTTTTCTTTTTTTTTCCTGTTTCTTTAAAAACTACTTGAATTCAGGCAAGTTGTAGCTTAAGTTTTGCCATCTGTTAAGTGAAAGTAGTGATGCTTGCCAAATCAAGGCTTCAGGTCCCATCTCTGCCAGAGATCTGAGAGCTGACAATGTGCAACTACTATAGTTGTAACTACACTACAAATCATTTTTAAGATATTCTTAAGCACCATATAAAATGTGTTGAGTTTAAGCCCACCCCAGACCAGCAAAGTCACTATTTTTTTTCACATGTCAGAAATTCTTTGAGCAACTTCTCCACAGAACAAGAGGGGTAAGGGAGGGGGGAGGAAGGTGCTGGTGTGGAGGCTGTGGGTGGGGAGAAACCTGGGCAGGCAGAGGAAGGACGGCACAAGAAAAAAGGGAATGGGAGGTATAAAACAGAGGGAAAAGGAATCTCTTTCATACCAGATGGTGGGTTTCTCATCCTTGACTTCGGCTAAAATGAGTTTGTGGATCCCTGTAGTGGTGCACAGAGAAATATTCACAAGTCTGAATATGAAGAGTACTGAAGGATGATGTGTGGGAAAGGAACTTTCGGGTGCTGCTACCAGGAAGGAGAGTGCAACCCCACCTCTTACCACCAAGTTGTAATGGAGGATATGGGAGAAGGTGCATACTTCAGATGTGAGTCCAGAAGAGACAGGCAGGGCAGTACGGAGCATCCCTTCCCCACAATGTCAGGAAAAATGTTTGTAAGCAGACTGTGGGAGAATGGATGGATGGATGGATGGATGGATGGATGGATGGATGGATGGATGGATGGATGACAGGAGTCCTGAGACTGAAACACCAGAGGGGATGTGACTCCCAAGGCTCCTCTGCCTGCATTGCTTATTATTCTGATTCCTGCTAGATGCAGAGGTGCTGAAATTCCCTGACCAAGAACGTTCTCATGGGACTGCCAGTTCAGTGTTGCACAGTGAGGAGGTGTAAGATGAGCCATCTGCAGTTAGCAATGCTTTTCCTCACTGAACACCCACTGACTGGTCATTTCTGTCAATACATATTTACATCAACTGCTACTTCTTGGTTTGAATCCAGGGTAAAAGGCTGTAGCTCACTTATTTGCACCTACCAAGACTTGCTGACATAAGGATGGTGTAGAGCTGGGAGGGAGCTTTCTCTAGCTCCCTCAACTACTTCATTCCAGCATGTGATGATTAGATGTGTCATGGTGGCAGTAGTTTCAAGATCCAAACCCTGATGATATTGCGCTTTTTATATTTTTTTTTTCTTTTCTTTTTAAAATAAGGGCTGAAGCCTTTAATTCTTTGGTGGTAGAATGCTTAGTATGGTACAAACCCAAATTCCTAATGACCAGCGTGTAGTTAGCCAGCTCTTTCAAATCCCCAGCAACGTTCCAGGGGAGTCTAATGTTCTACTCAGTAAAATGCACTGGCAGTCTCAGCTTTACCTTTGCTGGAAAACTGTGAGCACCATATTGCAGATGTTGCATTCAATTCAACACAGCCTGAAATGATTGACAGTATCTGCTTCACAGAGGCCCAGGACAGAGCTAGCATGCACACTGCGTTACCCTGTGCTCAAAAAACCTCCACCATGTCACTGGGAACATCATTTGAGGGAGCCCATACTGTGTGGCGACTTTGATTGCATTGCAGTTGCCTTCGTAATGTACTTCACGTAGGTAAGGGACACAGCATTTTCAGTCTTGGGGTTTCATCAGATTTCTTGAGCAGCCTGTCTCCTCCCAACCCAAATAGAAAAAGTCCCTCTGACAGCAAAGTTGAGTAAACTGGAGAAAGTATATTTGGGTTTGTGCATTAGAGACAATGAATGGCTAGTCAGTTATTTATAATTTATGGTACTTTCGAAAAGAAAAGAGAGAGAAACCTAACTTTTAATTAGAAACTTTCCAAGGAGAGAAATACTTGTCTGTTTGCTGAAAGAAAAAAAATCTAGCATTTCTACATGGGCAACTGCTAGCAAACTTTTCTCTGTTTTGTGAGAAAAAGCAATGTAAAATCCCAACTAACAAGCTGATATGGCATTTCAGTATAATGAAATCTGATGGTTGATGTGCTTGGGTCATCCATAACTGATACTGTTTTTCTACTCCATACAAAAACATGGTTAAAAAGTAAAATTATTTTTTTGTTTATGTGTGGGGCATTGTTAAAAGGAGGTTGCCTACTTGTCTTCTTGTTTTTAATGGGAAGGAAAAAGGTAGCAAGGAGGGATACAGGAGTTTCTACCACCTTCTTCATGGAAGAGTAGAGAAGCCTGGATGTCCTGCCCCTCATCAACTCGAATAGCGAGGGTGTGGGATTGGATGGGTGAGTGACTAGCTACGTATTTAGCAACAGGAGAGGATATGTCAAAGAAAGTTTTGTTGTATAGATGAGATTTTTTTGTTCTAGTAATAATTTAAAAAAAGAAAATCTTGTACCCAGAGGGGTGTTTGCCTCCCTGGACATGGGAATAAAGGAGGACAGAGTGCTGCTGGTGGAGCTCTTCTGAAGAGTACTTGCTTTAAAAGAAGAGTCTAATAGATCCAGTGGATTTTTTTGAGTGACTCTGAGCTTTAAAACAGAGCACCTCACTTGTTTTTATCTTGAACACACAGTTCAGCTGAAAATGAATGACCACAGCAAGCTATAAAGTAGCATAAGCAAGCTGGCTGAATGTTATTTGCTGATTTTCCTAAATAAGTAGAATAGAAATTGTTAGAGCTATATGAGAACTGACCTGGAAATACGTTAAATGTAGTAGGTGGAGATGAAGTTGGGAAATGAGAAAGAAATTTAATACTTGACTGGGGGAAAATAAAGCTTTCTAATTACCCAAATCGTTTAGGTAGAAAACATATTCCTAGATGAAACAAAAGTATAGATCTCGATGACTTCATGGTTGAAACTGCTGTAAAAATCCTCTACAGATTCAGGTTAAGGGGTTGAAGGACCCTAGGGCCAGCCACTGGGATGCTCTGGGTGAAAGAGAGGAAGAAAATGCTCCAGGTGTGATCCAGTGACTGCTGAATCTGCTGAAAGCTTTGGTGCTGACCATCATGTGCTTTGATGCAGTTTCGAAGCCCAGCTCATGCAGCTCACATGTGCTTCTGGTCATAATGTGACTGCAGTAATCACGCATGGGCAATAACTCTGCACTCCTTCAGGTGCAAAGTCAAAGACAAAATCCCATCTATTGTGCAGTGCCAATTTCCTAAATACCCCCACAGAACAGGATATAACATCATGTAAACAGGAAAGATGTTCACCACAGTGTCTCCCTATCACCTGGAGCAGTGCACAGACATTGCCTATTATGGTAACAGGCAAACAATACCCTATAAGGTCACAAACTACAATCTTCACTTCTCACAGGTCCTGCTTTGTCCACAAGCCACAAACCTCTCTCCGCCCATCCCCGGTGACCTGGATACAGTCCTAGGGTCACCTCTGGGCCCAGGAAAGAGGCTGTCTCTCCGGCCTTCCGGGCTTACCTCTCTGTCACCACATAGTGTAACCCAACATGTGACCCTGCTGCCTGAGGTGCTGAGAGCTGATTCAGAGAGCTATCAAGTGACCCTCCCACTTGTGCTACTGTGAAAGACAGCTGAAATGTGTCTTCTAGGGCACAGAGGGGAAGGAGTCCCCTTGCAGTGTCAGCAGTGCTCCTCATGGGCACGCCTGTATAAGGAAAATACTTGGCTATGCACACACAGGGTTTCCCTGGGGGAGATAAAAATATGGTAGGAGGCTCTGTATGGTTGTTGAAAGAAATGCTTTTCAGTACCTTGTGAAGACATAATATCTTCTCTAGGTCTCTGCTAGAAAATTGTCTCCAGCCATCACTACTTGGGTGACTCCTCTCCCTCTCTGCATGACAGAGCATTTTGGCTTTTTAGAGCAGAGAGTGCATTTTGTGTCAGACTGATGGAAAGGTGAGCTGTTTATCATCAGAGGAACTAATTCTCAAGATTTCATTCTGTCTTGCGTGAGTCAGTAAACTTGAGAGTGCAGAAATAAGCCAGGTTTTTGCTAGAGGAAGAATCCCTGGTTTCAGCTCTGTGTGTCGGGTTTTGTTTGCTTTCCCCAGTGATCTTTGTTGTCTTTAATGCGTTGCCTCTATGAAATACATCTATGGTCTCTGCATGTGCAGGACTATATGTATATGCTTGCTGCAAGGTTCATGGCAGGCTTTTTATTAGTTTTAGGGTGCTCTGCTCATTTGGATCCATTTGAGGTAGTCAGGAATGCATTATTTGTTATTTGGAAAAATTCTCCTCTGTGAAAAGTTATCTTGCTGGCTAGTGAGGTCACCAGAGTCAACATACATTCCAAATTGCTCACATTTTTTCCCCTGAAAAACCAACAGTCTCTGAGTGGCAGATAAAAGGTATTTGAAACTTCAAAGACCTCATTTGCGTAGTTAAACTCACCTTTGTTTTGCTTTATGATGATAAAGCAGGGAAGGAGGAAGAGTTTTATGTTGAGAATCTCTCCTGCAAAGTTTTAAATTAGTCCGGGCTGCTCAGAGGCAGGGATAACAATCGATTCTATTGTATACAATAGATATGTTCAATAGGACATAATAACAGCATTTTGAAGAGAAAAAAAACCTGCAAAACTATAAATGTCACTTATGACATTAGGCTGATCATTGGAAGATTGGGTTTTTGCTTCATTTTTCCAACAGCAGTTTTCTGTTAGAAAAAGGACAAAAATAACCGTGAGGATAACTTCAACTCTGAATTTGCACATGTAAATTGAGACTTTCCTCACCTACACTCTCAGTTCCCCAAATATATTTGCATCCACTTTCTCTCTCCTTGCCCCCAGCTGTATTTGTCTGGAGGTACCAGTTGCAAAGAAGCCATGGGAATCCATTTCTAATTCTGCCAGGCAGCAGGTGGAGAATTAGCATAGTGACTTTTATTACGGGAAGCAGGAGGCACTGAGGATTTGGATCCAGAATCAGACATTTCAGTGAACCTGTATAACAAATGGAGGGCCCCTGAGATTTACTGTTGTCTAGTGATAAATTGCTCTCCCAGTTTTTCTCTCAGCAGTTTTGGACTGTAGTTTCAATCTAATGCAAGAAAATAAGTTAGCTGGCATCAAGCAGATGCCTTTAAGTTAGGCATGTGGAGATGTGGGAAAGGCTACAGGAGCCAATACCTGGGCAGTGTGTTCCCCGGACCAGCCACAGCCATGGATGCCTGCCCTGGGTGGGTGCTGAGCACAGGCAGCTGTGACTGAGGTAAGGTGCAGTCTGTGAGTCCTTCTGCCAGCAAGACAATGAAGTCTGTCAGAATGAGGTCTGGCTTTGTGAATCTGGGGACCTGCAGCTCTAAACTTGTCTTTGCTCCCCACTTCTCTCTCTGGTCACAGGTAATTCCCAAGGTCTTTGTTCCCCTTTCACCAGCCGTGAAGTGAGGAAAGTATTATTAGCTTGTCTCACAGGCCTGGAAGATAAATTCATTAATATTTGTGAAACATCAGATACCATAGTGATGAGTGCCACACAAAAGCCCGTGAGGAAATTAATAATTAGGTATTCAGAGCAGGGAATGGATGTTACACAGTAAATAAGATGAGACTATATGTTGAATTAAGAGGATGAAAAGAAATATTGAATAGCTAATATAGTCCCAGAGCAACATCCAGCTTGTGCTCTGATTAAAGGAAGGGTCGTGTGGAAACTTCCTACGCAGTGGCATTATTAGAGATTGTGTTGTACATATGTACACCAGAGGTCTAAAATAAGGTCACGTGTAGAGCATTAAATGTGACATTTTCCTAATATTTGATCTTTTACTTTGTATCCAAACTCTAATATATCTCTTCAGTTTTTAACATAGTTAATTTTAAAGAAGCAATAATGTTCCCTAAACAAAATATACTAGGAACTCATACTTCATTCTTTATATATTTTGGGATGGAAAACATGGTATGTGGGGAAAACATGCTGCCCTATAAGAGCAGTGAAAATTGATGTACATATGTACTGAGATGAAAATTACCTCATCACATGTGCTTCCAATAACAGGGAAAGGGATAATCTGACAAAGCACCAGTGTATTTAAACAGACTAGAAGTTAATTTCCTGCTGGTAACTGCAACTTTGAATTTAGAACCAAAGGTGTTTAATTGCTGTAATCTGGGTGTCAAAAGTTGACACTTACTAGGCAAAGGACTATTCTAAATACACAAGAGGAAAATCAATAATGCCTGCATAATCTAAAGAAAGAAAAGCCTGGTTATGTTCTGTTTGCTGGGTAGAGTAGTTAATTGTAGTGCTGCCAGCTTCCTTTTCGTATTCCTACGGATAGAACCCATATGTACCTCAGCTAGAAAGAGTTAACCTCTCTTTGTCACAACAATCTTCCAGCTAACAAATTTAGCAACAATGCAGTGTACTTTTGGAATGGGTGGTACTAGATAAATAGAAGCTGGATGGACTATTGAATTATTTTACTTAATATTTTTTTAACAGTATATTTGCTGAAGAGTACCTGACCAGCTACAGCAGCAAATAGTATTTGTTGAATAAATTTGACAAATAGTGGTGAAATGTGCCTAATATTTGATGAATGTAGCTTGGCAGGCCCTTCATTCTCATTCAATTTTTAAAGCCTTTTAACTCTCTTGGAATGATTCCATTTTCTTTATTCTTTTACTGGTAAATGCATTTATGGGTTTCCCAATCCTAACTTTACTCCCTCATCTTTACCATAATTGTCTTCTGAACCTGTTTCTTCTTCCTCATCTGTGCTTTCCTCTCTCTGATCCATGTCATTTTTGCTCTCCTCTTGTATTTTTAATATTCTTCATTTCTTCTCTTCTCTCAAATTCTCTTTTTCTCTGTAAAACCAGTGACTATTAACTCTCATGTGCATGTCTTGGAAACATGCCATGCACTTCATAATTGTGAATCACTAGGAAATAATGGTGCTGGCAGTAGTCAGAAGCTGTGTTTAGATGAGAAATCACTCCTTTTACTACAGGCTTCTGGGAAAGAAGAAGGACACTGAGGTCTTCATGATGGTCATGAGCTACTTGGACGTTACAATACTGCCTTGACTGGGTGAAATACCCAAATTCTTTATATTGGTTTATGTATATATAAGGTATTTTCTGGTCTCCACACCCATCTGCTTCCAAGCCATTTGCTGCTGAGTGGGTAGCTACAAGTAGCTGTCAGTTTGTGCCCTAATGTGATGGGGACAGTTCCAGTTTTACCTCCTCCCCATATCTCAGTGTCTTCTGATGTTCCCTTTAAGTGCTCAGTGTTCCTTGTTCCTGCTCAGCAGGGAGCTTCCTCAAACTACAGTGCCAGCCCTCTTTGAACACCATTGGATTTCTTGTTCTTTGGTGTTCAGGAAAACACTGGCAGCAAGTGGTGAAACCCTGAGTGCTCTCCACTTTGTGGCTTGAGAAATATCTGAACAGCAATACAAGTCCTGGAGCACCCCTGCCAGAAGTGCTGGGAAAAAAGAGTGCTATGTTTTCATGCCAGGATGGTTTTCTTGACAGTGATAAAGTCAGAAACGTTTCTTTTTTTGGTTCATTTTTAATTGGCAAACTTAGTCTCTGCAGAAATCAGAAGCAATTGTCCCGGTAAGATGTGTGTCTAATTTGCTACATAGGTCTTCAAGCTGTGCTGCCCTTTACTTTAATTCTGTGTTTAAAAGGTAGTTTTCAGCTCTTTTGTTTCACTCGATCTTTGCAGGTAATTAGCGATTGCTTTTATTCCCGTAGAGATGAGGAAAGAGGGCAAAGCTGGTGCCATTGAGCTGAGTAAATTCTCTCGGTGAGATTAGGGCAGAGCTGGGATCGGGCTACTCTAAGTCCCCAGATGCCAGGTCAGTGTTCTGCTCACAGCTTTGTTTTCTTCCCAGAGGTGAGACACTTCATGGGTCAGGTGCATCTCTAGGATTTGTCCTTAATGCTGACAGCTACTCAGCTCCTTCAGCTGCTGCCAGTGCAGAGTGGGTGTAAAAAATTAGTGCTTCACTGTAGTCTCCTTCCAGGAAAACAGCATCTATAAACATTTGGGAAAGTCCAAGCCTTCTCAGTGCCTCGCCTTAAAAGCTTGGTGAGAGAAGAAGCGTGGTGTTCTTGTGAAGCGAAAGCTTCTGGATAGGGAATTTGAACTTTTTTCATTTTAATTCCTAAGCTGAGCATAAGCCCAGTACAGTGCTGGGCAGTTGACAGGCCCAACTGGTCATATCCATGATTGCCTTGTGCAGAGGATGGTGATTTTTTTTCAGTTGGTTTTCTTTTATTCAGCACTTAGTAGCTGTAGTGATTCCCCCAAGCTGATGCATCCTTGTAACTTATGAAAAAGTGAATGAGAAAAAAAACCACTTTCTGTTGTCTGAAGACATATTGATCTGCTTGCTGTCCACTGACTGACTCAAGTGTTAGCTGCAACCAAAACCACAACTTATTATTTTGGTTTGATTTCTTTTTAAAACTAAGGTTTTATGTGAGGTTTAGACACAGTTCTTATTATTCTTGCATTGTAGAAATATGGCAAAGGCTTTTTTTTTTTTTTCTTCTCCCTCTGTTAGACCTGCAATTTTCCATAGAACAGAGAAATATTTAGTCTGGTTACTCTAATATTTTCTTCTGTCTAGATTGATTGAGTGTTGGTTTGGCATAGTTAGTCATTAACTAATGCTTTAAACCATATCTAATATTGTTAAAACAAGTTTGCACAAAATAAAATAGAAAATACAGTTTGTATTGATTTAAAACTTGCTATCTAAAGGAAGCTACTTTTATCTGATATGTAAAAATGATGTGAGAAAATTTTCACAGTCTGAAATCAAGACAAACATATTAAGATAAACACTTTTTTTTTCCTAATCTCTATGGCCTCTAAGAAACAGGAGGAGGGCATGATTTTATTTGTGGGTGAAACTGAAAACTTTCTGAGAAGCTAAACATGAAAAGAGCACACACAGTGGACGATCTGAAACCTGCAGGTATCTGCCTATAGTTATTATAAATGTGTTATCTGTGTGTGTGATAAAGGTCCATATAATTTTGCAGAATCATCTATTATGCACCTGTTATGATTTTGTTGTTTATAGTGCCAATTCCTCACATGGTGCTTAGGTCTTTAAAGATAATATGGATGATTTCAGTGCTCTGTGTTGAAACACTCCCACTATCATCTAGGGTGAGCTGCTAGGCGTTGTATCTCTTACACACGAGCTGTGAGTTCCAGGAGCAATTTTTTTTTTTAATATTAGCATTTTCTTTTAGATCCAAAATCAATCTCATGATTAATCTTTCTTAATAATTACATAGTCTAGTATTTTTCTTGTCTGTGTTTTATTTCTGAAACTTTCATTACAATAGAGCACACAGCACACAGACTTGACTGATGCACAGAACAAGAAATCTGCTATAGCTCTCCATGCTGTAACACCAATGTTTTAGGTGTTTGACTGCTGCAGGGGAACCTTACCAAAAGCTTGTGTACTCTAGAGACTATCTACCAGCAACAATTTTGTTTTATACACTCTGGGAGAAGGGAGAAAAATTCAGCATGTCGTTCTTTGCTTACAAGTAACTTCTTTACCATTTTTGGAATTCACTGTGCAGAACTGGTCCTGATAGTAAGTGCCCTTTGAAAGAATAATGGAAACACAATAGTGCAAAATCACTCCTTTAAAAAAAAACCAAACAAACCAACAATAACTTCCCCACAAACAGAGGCTGAAAAGGAATTCAGGGTCCTTTGCTTTGTACTTGAAGAAAAGATCACTCACGACTATGGGTGGGGAAGGGGAAAGTTCAGAGTCGTGATGTGCCTTGGGGTCATGAACCCATGTCCTATTCTTTTAAGAGAGTCTTAATACCTTGACTGTAAATTTTTCTGGGTCATTATAATTTGCTAACAATATCTTCAGATTCTGTGGTTCACAGAAGAGCTGTTCTCTCTCAAAGTACTCATTTCAGTCACTACCTCGTACCATGAATATTTGTTGCAGGTCACAAAGATGAAATGTTTCCCAGAGGTCCTATAGGCAGTTTTTAGGCCCT
The DNA here is from genome assembly GCA_013397775.1 of Eulacestoma nigropectus. Taxonomy (NCBI): domain Eukaryota; kingdom Metazoa; phylum Chordata; class Aves; order Passeriformes; genus Eulacestoma; species Eulacestoma nigropectus. The sequence goes on from VZTE01000634.1 coordinate 151,843, forward strand.
TTGTGACTCAAAGAGCCTGTCTAATGATCTATCAAATGGGCTTTTTATAAATTTTGTTATTTTATCATTTGTGTTAGTGCTAGGTTTTAGAAAACTTTGATTATGCACATTGTCCACCCTGTTGGATGGAAATGGATGAACAACATGAGATTAATCACCTTGGTGGGTGACTGCTTTTTTTAATTGAAAGAATGAAACTGCAAATGAATCTCCATAACTATGATTTTTGGAGTGCTTTAATTATTGATTGAAGAAGAAAGAGAGAAGGTACTGGAGTGCTGTGCTTTTTTTCTCTTTTTTCTGTCCTTTTCATTTTGAAGGAAGGTGGTTGTTGGCACTGTAGGTTTCCAAGAATCGATCTGATGGTGTTGCAAAAGCATGTGCTCTAGACTGAATTCCTCTGTCCTCCATCTGCCTTTCCACTTGATTGACTCCAGGATAGTGCAAACATGAACCAGATACTGAGTCACTCAGTCTTAACAGAAAGTGGGATCCTCTGTACAAGCAAATGTAAGTCTTAAGTCTGGGGAACTTTGGTGTGGAAAAGGCTTGTACCTCTAAAGTTGGTGACAGTAAGGCAGGTAGTCTGGGGACCTCAGTTCTAGACTTGTAAATCCCACTTTAATCCTACTTCTAAATATAGAATCCTTTTGTGGATTTGGGCTTAAGTGATTTCTGGAAAGAAGGACAGTTTAACACTGAAATTGATTTTATTTAACAAGGTTGTGTAATTTCAATTATCAGATGTTTTTTAACTTGTGTTAGAGGTCTGTCATGATGGATTTAAATACAATAGACTATGTTGGAGCAGAGGTTGAACAAGATAGGAACTTAAGGTCACTTCTAGCCCTACTTTCTACAATCTACAGTTAGAATAAAGCACTGGCTGTTCTTCTGTGCTGGCACGAATGGTTAGTGGTTGGTTTGTTTCTGTGGAATGTAGGTTGAAAATCAAGAAAATCTGCTGAGCATTGTTATTGGTCTCTCAAGCTTTGAAGTCATAAAGTAAGCATGCAAGGCTGTCATAAAATTGATCTGAAGACTCTATTTCACTGTTTATTGCAGGAGGAATTGTTCCATCCTGATTTATATGCTATGAAGTTATGCTTAGGTGTATTCCATGCTCTGGAGCAAAGCCACTGAGACCAATTAAGTTCTCTGGATTAATGAAGATACAACTGAGAGTGGAATTTGACTCATTGACTTCTCTGGGACTGCATAAATATGAATCAGGAACAGTTTTGTTCATACAAGAGTGGTTGAATCCAATACTCGAATGCATATGTAGCTGAATACAAAAATACTGTGTGAGATCACTAGGCTAGGAGTGATCACTGTAGAATGAACAAAAACTACTGTAACTGTGCCCACTGTCTGGAGAAAAATCTTAGCAGATTTGCTTGCTTTTCTTCCTGCAGTATATGGTCTTAACTAAATGTTATGGAGTTAATTTCAAATATGTCTCCCTCAATATGCTTCCTTTAACTTCTATGGAAGAAAAACTTGTATTTAATAAGTGGCTTTAACACTATTTAAATTTTTAAGTTCTTTAGAGTGAGAAGGAAAGTACAAAAATTTTTGACTACCTGTCCAAGAGAGGGGTTGAAAGGAAAATGGCTAGTAGTGGTACGGTAAGGATTAATTAGATTGGAGTACTGGTTACTGTCCTTAAACTGTAGCAGTGCTGGCTTGTGTTTGTCAGGTATCAGAAAGTGAGAAGTACTTAGCCTGGTCAACAGTTGATTGATAGAGAAAGGCACACTTGCAACTTAGTAGGCAGCACTCTAAGTTAGCAAATGTGATTTGGGTCATTTGAGTTCTGCTGCTAGTCTCTAATAAGGGAAAAACTTGCCTGTGACCATTTTAGTTGCTAGAAACTCATGCCAGTCTTTAAAGTTTATTTGTTGTTTTGAAAATGCTGCATTTAGAGAACTGATTAAAAATTAGTTCATACACAAATACACACATTTTAAAACTGGGACCTAGGTGTCCCTTTTTGTATGCCAGTGAGTTAACCTAAGTGTTAAGAGTTGATGTGAGATACGCTTCTGCTATAGCTCCCTATCTTGTACAGTGCAAGATCGAGCCTATTAAGAACTTTAAAATTTCAGGATGTGTTTCTTAAAGATGAATTCTTGAGATATGCTGACTATTACTGCCTTCCATTTTAATTGACTATAAAAAGTAATGGAATTATTTAAAAGTGGAACCATTTTTCTCCTACAGTGGAATTCAAATAGCTAAATATTCTTCCCATCTCTCTGTGGCAGATTGATCCTGACTGGGTGACAGATGTCCACCAAAGCTGCTCTAGCTGGATAGAAGAGAGAAGGTTCATGGGTTGAGATAGGGACAGGGAAAGATCACTCACCCGTTATGGTCCAGGGAAAAATAGACTTGACTTAGGGAAATTAGTTTAAATTATTACCAATCAAATCAGAGTAAGATAATGAGAAATAAAATCAAAACTTAAAAATACCTTCTCCTCCGTCCTTCCCTTCTTCCTGGGCTTGACTATCTCCTCTTCACCAGCTGGTACAGGGGGATGGGGAACAGGCATTGTGGTAAGTCATCACGTTGTTGCTGCAACTCCTTCCTCTTCAGGGGGAGAATTCCTCACACTCTTCCCCTAATCCAGTGTGATGTCCTTCCCATAGGAGACAGTTCTCCACGAACTTCAACAATGTGAGTCCTTCCCATAGGCTGCCGTTCTTCACAAGCTGCTCCACTATGGGGCCCTTCCACAGGGTGCAGTCCTTGAGGCACAGCCCACTCCAGCATGGGACACCCACAAGGTCACAAGTTCTACCAGCAAAACTGACCCAGTGTAGGCCACTCTCTCCCTGGATCCACATGTCCTGCCAGGAGCCTGCTCCAGTGTGGGCTTCTCACAGCCTCCTTTTTGGCATCCTTGAGCTCCTCCATGGCCTGCAGGTGGATGATTGCTCCACCCTGGACCTCCATGGGCTGCAGAGGCACGTCCTTCCTCACCATGGTCTTCCCCATGGGCTGCAGGTTGTTCTCTGCTCCACCGTGAACCTCCATGAGCCGCAGGGGCACAGCTCCTTCTCCATGGTCTGCTCCCTGGCTGCAGGGAAATCTCTGCTCCTCACCCAGAGCACCTTCTCCCCCTCCTTCACTGACCTTCATGTCTGCAGAGCTGCTTCTCTCACACATTCTTAGCCCTCTCTTCTTTGGCTGCAGTTGCTGTTGTGCACGATTTTTCCCCCTTCTTAACTATATTATCCCAAAGCTGCTGCATCCCATCGATGGCCTTGACCAACAGCTGGTCCATCTTGGAGGCAGCTTGCATTAGCTCTGTCAGACATGAGGGAACTGCTTAAATCTTCTCATAGAAGCCAACCCTGCAGCTGCACCCCACTACCAAAATCTTGCTACACCAATCCAACACAGACTCTGTGATTCTTCACCCAGAATTACTTTATGTCTTCCCCTCCATGTGTTCCTAAGATACCTTGCCTTCTTGTGTTGTTGTACTTTTTAAACAGCCTGATGGTAAATTACTTTCTGTCTGAGAGCCTATTTGCTGAATTCTTTCCAAAGTTTGATTTAACAAATAATGATGCCATGATGGTGAATCCATCATGAAGAGAGCGAAAATAAAAACTGCGAACTGCAGTACTAGCTGAGCAGTGCTAGCAGAGATGGAAGAAGGCTGCATTTAGATTTTGAAACTCTTTTTCTGCAGTTGGAATGAAATTCCTTGGGCTAGTGCAGTCCCTCTTTTCCACAGCACTGCACCATTTTGTGACTGGACAAGATTGTGCTCTAACTTAGATTCCACTTATGCTTGAACCAGCCAACCGATAAAAGTGCAAAATTTTGTATGATGACCTTAGAGGCATGAGATTGCCTCTTCAATAGTATTTCTGAGATGTACGAGTTCATTTTCTAGCTAGGCCTTTTATCCTCAACCCCTGTGTCTTCGCTGTTAGTCTGTCCTAATGCTACTTGCAAATGCTGGTGTGCTTCCCTCAGGACGCTTACTGTTCTACCTTGTACTTGCTGTATTCTTGTAATTAAAGGTGTGAGTATGATTCCTTCCTTCTTAAGCAAACTGTATCCACTTCCCAAGATTGTGCAATCTCTTTTACTGGGTTACAGAGATGATGCTAGAAATTACATGTGTTCTTGCACAGAAAAGCTAACAGGAGCCTGAGACATTGAATCAGGGAAATAAATTTACTAGGTATCCAGAGAGCCTCCTGGCCAAGGCAAGGTAATCCTCTAGTCATTTTCCTATACTTTGTTTCATCTAAATTTAGCTGCCCCCAAAAGATGGGGCTTCTGCCATTACTGCTGGAAGACTATAACAGGTTAATACATCTCACAGAGAAGAAGCTTTTCATGATGTACAGTGTAAATTATTTCACAGATGAAATATACCTCGCTGTCAGGGAGCAGCCTAAATTTTCACTTTCTTAATTTCATCCCATTACTCCTCGTTATATCCCTTGTACCAATCTAAATAATTCATCACCTTTCTTAATGTTTATACCCTTCAAATATTTATAGGCAGTTATCACATCTCCCTTTAGTCAGAGCTTAGCTGAGCTGTTCGTATTTAGACCTTTTAATCTTTCTTCATAAGAAAATCCTTCTACATGAGACTGAGGGCCTGCTCCTCAAAGGTATGTAGGTGCCTGTCATGGATTTCAGTGGAATTGTGGCCTAGATATTAGTACCATTAGGCAGCAGGTTTTTTCTCCTCTCTGAATTACTACTAATTTGTCAGTATTAGACACTAAGGGGTACAGAACTGAATGTGATATTCCAGGAGCATCATGACTAGTCTTCCCTGGTTTGCTGGGTCATGTATCACCTCAGTACATGTATCCTCCAGGTTACGTTGCACTTCTTTCTGTCACACAGCATTGGAAATTTGTTTCTATGGTAGTGTTCAGTATTGCCCTTACTTGCCTTCTAGGTGTCTATATTCCAGATTTCTTATTAGTGAAATTGCTATTCTGTGTGTGTGAGTACATATACTTATTATAGATGCATACGTATATAAAAAAATGGTACTTACTGCCCATCGTCTGAACATAGATGAAAATTAAGAGGCTCTGCTGAGCATTAATCTCTATATCACCACACTGTATAGTTTTCCAGCTTCATATGGTAGCATTAATCACTACTCTTTGTTTACAGATTTTTTCAAACAATTTATTGTCCATGTAACTCTGCTCATATCCAAGCCAATTTGAATTAAGATTGTAAGGCAGAATCTCTATATCAAATGCTCTACTAAAATCCAGCTACAGTAAATCTAGTGCAGCACATTTTTCATTGTTCTCAGTGGTCTCTTAGGTCCCTCGAGTATGAATTTTTTTTGAATCTTCCATTTTTGTCTTGTGCAGTATGAACTATGACTGGTGGTTACGGTTTCTGGGCTATCACAACTGGAAAACTCTCTCATTCATGTTAGAAATAGAAATAGTCATCCCATGTTTGGGTTCAGGATAGACTGAAATTTTGTTAAAGTATCAATTTCTGCCATCACAAAAGAGTTTGGACACAGGTGTAGGTCTGGAACCAGTCCGAGCTGGACAGATCAGCACTCTGGTGGTAATGGCTACATTTTTGTGAGCTTGACATGAAACATTTTTAGGTTTTATTCTTTTGGTCTTTTTGTCTAAATTAAGGAGATAGTTAAAGAAAATATTTTAAATTAAGGAAAAAGTTAAAGAAAATATTTTAAAATTAAAATCAAGTACTATGTAAATGTGTAAAAGCAACTTTGGAGTGGATAAAACTAATAACTATATTTGAACGAACTTTAGACAGATTTCTTGGCTACATCAAAGTTTTGTCTGAGTAGATAGCTTTTGCACAACTCTACTTCCATTTTGTGTCTGTCAAATGTGAAATCAAGTCTTGGAACTTGATACTGCTATTTTAGATGCCATAGTCCTGGTGCATAGTGATGCTACGTCACAGCCTGTATATCACCCACGAGCCTGCCAGACCGAACTGTCTGTCCTTTGCTTGTTTTTCTGACAGTGTTTGGGTGGTGGATTTAGGATTTTTGCCTGAAAGGGCTTGATGCTTGTCAAGCCTGCAAAAAAAACAACAAGACTTCAAAATATTGCATGGTAGTAGCACCAAATTTGAATGACTTCCCGAAGGCTGACTTAGCTCATCTATGCTATTTTTCTGGATGACCTTGTTTTATTGCAGGGAGCACATTTCTCTTTTTAGTATTCAATACAATGCATTTATCATCTTTCATCTCTCCCTATTTCACATTTGCTTATTCAGAATCTCATGATACAGATTGTCATCTAAAGCAAAAGTATTTTACTGAAGACCCATTTCAATCTTCTACAGGGCTGCTGTGGATTATTTTGAGTCTTATACACCATTTCCTCCCAGAGGTATATAATTTCAGCTTCAGTCTTGCAAAGCTGGCTTGTTGTTAGTTTTGTGATTTTCTGGCATCACATGAATTCCCATGAATTCATTACATGAATTCTTCTGTTGTTTTAACTACCACCTCAAAAGTTGCGTGCCTAAGTGATGCAACTATGCATGTATGTGTCCTACTACAGACACTCATACTCTGCCTCTTGCTTTGCAACCAGTGCCATGTGAGGGACTATTTTAGGTTACATTATCAAAAGAAAGCTTTTGACGGTGTAAAACCTGGTCTTCCCTGGCAGTGTTGGCCCACATAGCTCTCCTGAGAAAACTTTTTAAGTGTAGGCAAGCCACGCCTGTGTGACCTTTAGCTGAAGCAAAGTGAGCAATACAGAAAACAAAACTCAGAATCTATGAGAGAGTGAGCACTCAGTTAGGCTGCATGCTGGCTTGGACCAAGTGGCATAATTCAGACTTGGGAAATGTGGGATTTGATTTTTTGTGTTTTTAAACACTCAGCAAAGCAAACAGGAAAGGAATAGTACCTCCTAAGACTGGTGTTCTACTGCCTAATATCTATTTTTTTTCTATTATAATTTTATACCTCTGCAAATGTATACTGTTGGAGAATCAGGTCCATAGTGTTTCTCTGACAGCCTGTAATGATTTAAAAAATACCAACAGAGATGAAGTGTTCAGGAATTAAGGACATAAAAAAGATCTAACATATTTGTAACTTTAAAAATCACTAAATGAACTTATTGCAAAACCCAGTTTGTTTCAATGTTATATTTTAAACTCTGAAAAAAGCACTATATCTTTCTAAAATATGATTAATCAAATGATCATTTCTTTTCTGTATAGGAACAGGATATTTGGGTTTTGACTTCATTAGGCTATTTTCTGTCACTGATTTGAATTCAAAACTTTCAAATCTAATAAAATAGGAATGGCAGGAAGTTTACTTTCTACTTTCTTATTAGAATAATAGTGTTAGTTTCTTTTGTTCTAGGAAATGAATAATGACACCAGTTATTGATCTTGTGACATGTTAAGAAGAATATTATCTCAATACATACTAGTCAGCTTGGCCTTTTATTGACTTGACCTTTAGCTGCTCTGAGAAACAAAATTAAGACACCTACATAACTTGTGCAGTGATTTTGAAATTCTAACATGGTTTGGATTATAATTTTGATATTGGTAAAACCGTAATCTGTCAAATCACTAATCTATACCAGTAACACAGGCAGGCAGACAGAGTTGAGACAGGCTTTGGTCAATAACCAATGATAGCATAGATGTTGGGGGTTTGGGATAAAGTTTTTTTGTTGATTTTGTATTATTTTTGTTAGGTTTCACCTTTTTTTATTTGTTTCTTTTTTCTAAGAAAAAGGACCTTTAGCAAAGAGGACCTGAACACAGGAATAACCAAGCCTTCCAGTCTAACAAACACTGTGGGTTGGTTAATATTGTCTGAATTTTAATCCCCACTTCCACTATGTCCAAAACCACTTTTTCTTGCTTTCTTGTGGAAAAGGCTATTCTAGTTTGGGTTTTGCTGCAACAAATCTACTAAAAAGCCAATTTAATAAAAATAAGTTCTATATGACGAAAATGAGAGTCTGCAAATAGTGGAGTGTTAACGAGTACAATCTAAAATATTTTGTCGTAAAAAAGGTACCTTGGTCTCTCTTATCCTTCCTCCTGGTCTTGTGGTAACACCAAGGTCTCCCTTCTTTCTTTCCATCCATCCATCCATCCATCCATCTATCTATCTATCTATCTATCTATCTATCTATCTATCTATCTATCTCCATTTTTCTGCTATCAGAGAAGGAGATAGACATGAAGGGGAGACATGGTGGAGGAAGCAACACGTTTGCTTATGTGGGAAAACAGAAGGTTATGAAGACAAGTGCGTGCACCCTTGTGGGAAGCGCCACATCTCCTTGAGAACACCTGAAGGTGTCTTTTAGTAAAAGAATGCCTATGAAATTGAAGTACAAAATTGCTTCAAATTGAACCTTGCCTAGATTTGGGGAAAAACGTATTGACCAAGACTGTTTTTCATTAAATATGTAGACTTTCCTCTACAATATTCATAACATAGTCACAAAAATAATGCTAATCTTGTTGACCTCTAAGCCTGATTTGTGTTAACAATGAAAGGTAATTCCTGCTATCAGTCTTTCATCTGAAACAGCAGAGGTTCCTGTGACTGATGCGAAGGTTACAACCCTACTGGCGAACAGTCTGATGCTTTGGGATAAATTCTCTTTCGTGGTTCGCCCTCTTAAAAATGATGGCAACCTCACACATGCACAACTCCAAGCAAATAAACAAATATATCCATGTGAAAAGACAGCGAAATTGCAAAAAAACCCCTTGAAGTGTGCGAAAACTAGAAAATGTCAGAATTAATTTGTTAGTACAACTTTGGTGTGCTCCAATGCACACATACGTAATATAGTTGCCTACTTGTGTGTTCAAATACACACTTTTCTTAGGATTTCTGACTTGCATTTGGAATGGGCCTATCTGAAAGAGAAGCGAGGAAAATGTAACAAACGGCATTATTCCCCAGAAGTGCTTTGCCTTGATGTCTATATTCTTTTAAGTGTGAATAGTCAATTAGATAGGCGGTTGCAAGGAAATAATAGTTTCTTGGGTTCTATCCTTGAGTATTAGGCTGTAAAAATGGACTTTCTTCCTCCTTCTGCTATAGAAATCCTGTATAATGTTAGGTGAGAGATTTCAGGTCATTCTTGTCACAGCTGGCAAGGAATTTTCCACCATTCTTTCCTTCATGCCATTGACAGTGTCTAAGATGGGAGCACCTTCAGCTGAATTTTTTGGAGATGCTATGAACATAAGTGATGGTGTGCAGTATTGGGCACACAAGAAAAAAGACAGTGCTCAATTTTGAAGTCTAAAGTCAGGTAACTTTTGTTCTTAATAAATTTGTGCCATTGTTGCCCATCTTCATAATGGAAGGAATGCTTCTGCCTCACTTGCAGGCTGTGAATGCTAACTCCTTTTCAGGCCCTGCCATGGAGAATGCCATAGAAAAAGCAAGGCAAAATTAATCACTCTGTTTTAGGAACAAAGAGACAGACCACATACTGTGAACATACACCACAGTAATGAATGAATGATTGTTCACCCTGTCCCCACATTGACCAAAACATGGATCCTGCAGAAATATTAAGGCCACTGTCACTGAGAAATGTAGCAGAAAAGCTAAGGAACAGGAGTCTGAATGAAGTTATATATAATCATATTTCTGCCACATAACTTTTTTTTGTAACATTTTCACGGTTTTCCCTACAATCTTTTTCCTTACAATTTTTTGCCAGTGATAGACAATGCAGCAGGACTTCCTTTAAAGACCTGACTTCCCCAAGGAATCTTGTAAGCTGTAACTGAGACTGGGATAACTTAAAGTTTTCAATTTCTAGACATTCAAATTGAATCCAGTGACAGAGTTAGAAAAATAAAACATTATGGATTACCAGTGCCTAGCCCTGGGTATTCCATAGGAATCACTGAAGGCCTTCTGTATTTTTTCAGCTAAAGCCAAAAAGTCTTTTCTCGGGAAAGTTCATTTTGGTACTGAGATATGTTTTTTCAGGCTTATCGCAAACAGTGGAAGGAAACTTAAGACTATTTTTTACTTTTTGTTTCTCCTCACATGCATAACCAAAATCCATCACTAAAATAATGTGATGAGAAGAGCTTTTGGAGCAGTATGTAAAGCGGGGTTAAAGACTACATAAGACCTACTCACACAAGTACTTCTCTGAATGGTTTTTAATACATCTGAGCTTCCTACAATTTGTCTGGAAAAAAAAAAAAATAACAGGATATACCACAGTCAGGAGCATTCTGGACTTAATTAACTTCTATTTCATGGTGAGAAATTTCAAACAGGCAAACTTCAGCCAGAAAAAATTGGAATCTATTTCCCATGTAATACAGTTGCTTCCATACCTGTTCACTCTTTTCTGGGATCTTCCAATTGTGACAGCTTATCAGCAGGAGTACCCACCAACCCAGGCTAATTAAACACTGTATGGATTATTTGAACTATACTTAGCCTGTAGTGTCCTTATTCTTATAGGGCAGCATTTTACTTCCTGCTTTGGGTCAACAGAGTCTGCTCGCCAATTCTCCCCATTATTTATACCCCATGTTTTTTTAACCTTGGGCATCATTTAATCAAAACCAATACAACAAAAAAAGGGAATAGGGCATCTCTGCAGCAAATTGTGCTTTTTAACTGTTCTAAGTGTGGCAATTGTGCTTTATTCATGGCATATTACCATAAGAAGGAAGAAAGTTCCAGAGATATGACAAAAAATAATGCAGTAGTATCTTTCTACATGGCTTTATATTCAATGGAGATTCAGTGTTTTGGAAAAGTGGTCTTTTGGAAGTTTTGCAATTAGACAAAACAAATAGTTTAATAATTGTGTTTCTTGGATGATTTAAATTTCTATTAATTAGCATTGGAGGAAGAATAGTGTTGACAAGTCAGAGTTTACTTTAATGAAGTATAGGACCTGCCTGTAGCAAGAGCTCTGATTCTACCATTACCAATAGGACAGGCAGGAGCAGGAGGAAGATCATCTTTGGTATCCTGGCAGAGATACTGCTGTACCAAGAGTTATGAAAAAAGAATTTTCCCAAGTGTTCTTGGTGTTCGGTGCCAGGAGTAAAGCAATCTAGAAGGATGGCTGTCAAGTAATATCAAATTAGTTTCCAGTGGAAATATACACATCATCTTTCACATGGGGAATAAGCAGTTTATATGTGCATGGTGGGAATGATGGAGGGTAGATCTAATGGTTAGATTTTTGTTAAGGCAGCTTGCTTTTAGCAGAGTTTGTGCAAAGATGTTTGTTAGTGTAGATCTGCAAACTGTTGTAATCTTGGCCTTGGCTCTTCAGTGGGAAGCTGAGAATGTTGGAAGTGACAAGTGATGAATGAAGAAACAATTTCAGCATTTAAGAATATTCCAATGTTTGGATCTTTTTGTGTGGGAATTAGGTACCAAAAGTAAGGGTTTGATACTTTGTCACTTACTGTCTTTTCTTTCTAAGTAATGAAATCCCCAGCTAACCCTTTTTAGTGCTCCTGTCCCACAGTGTATGCTCAGTGTTGCTGCTTTGAACCACGCCATTTTGGGTTTTGATCTCTTTTCCTTCCCGCCTCTTTCTCTTTGCCCATGATCAGTAAAAAGCTGCTTTTCAGAACTTAGAAGCACACTGAACTTTTGAACTGCTATCAGTGGTTGTTTATCCAACTTTCTAGGAGGGCAATTGCTATTTAAAATACTCCTATTGTTCCTTTTTGGAGTCTTAGCCCAGATAAAGTAATCATTAGTAGTGGTGTGAATCTCTTTGGTACTTTCCTGTGAATGTATTGGGAAATACATATTAAATACATTACATCCACATGCGTAATATGAATTTAATCTCCAAATCATTAACTCCCAGGTCTACCTCCTGCTTCCCTTGGGGTGGGAAGCCTTGTAAGCTAATTAGTGATAGCACATAAGCCTCAGCCCTGAAGAGCATTGTTCATTTTATTACTGGTGCAATGTTGAAAAAGGGAGGATGCTGCTGGATGATTAAGTGCATGGAAGCAGAAGAAACACTTGGCAATGGAAAAAAGCTGCAGTAATGGTCCAACATCCTACTGCAAGGCTATCCTGCAATAACACTTTTCATGTCCCTGGTCAACCCACAGCTGAATGAATTTGAGAAACAACCACAAGACAAATTTTAATATATAAATATAGATATGTATATATAGAGAGAGATGTGTAAGAGCTCTAACTGCCTTTATGGGGCTCACTGGAGGGTTCTCAAGGGGTTGTGCTATGGCTGCCCTCTGGCCCTGAGCCAATACATTGAAAAATTACATCTGCTTGGTCTCAGTAATTTAGGTAATAAAATGTTAATTGTACCTTTTCCTGGAAAGTCACTCTTGAAAATGCTTGGTCTAGTTACACAGAGATTCATCATTTGTATTCTTTTCTCAAAGTGTAGGGGGTTGCCCTGTTGCATACCTTTGCATTCTGCTGGGACTTTAGCACTTTTGGAAGCTGGCTGCTGAAAGATTTCCCTTAGAATAGAGTGGAGTAATAAAATGTCTTTTGTGAATGGGGGCAGGGAAAGTGGGATCCACAGCAAAGAGAGATGTTCTAAATTGCAGAAATTAGAAATAAATTATTCAAAAACAGTAGTATTTTTATGGCACTGTAACCTCTTCTCCTGCTGAGGCTTCTTAGAAAAGCTTAAAAATAACAAAAGGTGCAGGATACAAAATGACAGAGGCCAGACAAAATGTTCACTACTGAGATGAAAAGCTAGGCTTGGAGATTAACTTGCTCTTTGAAACCTCCTTCTTCTTACAGAAATAGCAGCACAGGCTCAGTGGCACTTACCCTTACTGGAACCAAGTGAGTTAGAGCACATCAGGGACCCACAGTAACTTTCCAAGAACACTCGTGTCAATACAAATTAGCCACTAATTACTCCAAAACACTGACTTCCTATATCAAAAGGTGTGTGGGAGTTCAGTTAACTCATGCCCCTTGTGTATGTAGTAATGATGTCTCAATTACATGTGAATGTGTGCCTGAGAGATGCATGAACAGCTATTAATGAGCCTACGCAATTTACTTGTGTTTATATACAAACAGCATACATTTATTCCAGCCCCTGTCAGTGGTTCATTTGTTAACTGGTCATTATACCTTCTCCTGTGTCAGTATTCAACTGATATTCCAACAGAGGCCTGTGGGGTGTTGTTTTGTCTCAGTCACAAATGTAAAGCCAAGAGCTTGGATATGTGAAATGCACTGGGACTCTTTCAGTGCAACATGAAATGCTGCTCTTGATATTTCATATTATTTGCAGTAGAAAGTCTCCAGATTCCAGTGCTGTGGGTAACTTCAAGTGGAATGATTTCACTCTCTCTTGGGACAGGATTTTTGGGTTGCCCTTGAACAAGCAGTACAGATAGTAACAGAGTAGATGCTCATCCTATCCCTCCAGTGTAACAGATTTTAAGTAAAAAGGTGGACACGTGCTTGATGAAAAAAAGAAGTAGTTATGGGGGGCGCTTGGTGGACTTTCCCAAACTTCCAACTCTGATCACTGTATAAACCCGTGATCAAGCACAGCCACACTGGTCTAGTTCCCAAATCCCTGCAGCCAGCCTACATGTGATAGGATCTGGAGTGTTTTCCCAGGCCCTGTGTTGCACTATGTTGCTGCGTGAAATTGAACATCCTCAGGTGTGAAGACTCCAGAGGAAGAACTTTTTAAAGAGGGTTTCTTAATATAAAGTTATATAAAAGGCCAAGCAGCCTAACTGGAGATGGTGAGACTCCGCAGATGTTGGGTGTGACCCAATATGCTGTCCTGGGACAATTTCATTACTATAGTGCATCACTGCATTCTTCTTTGAGAACTAAAGACATTTTGACTTTCTTATTGCATACTGGAAGAGAAAAGGCTGGAATTGTTGTTGTGAAGTGTGTGTAATCTAATCTTGTTCTGCAATAGAAGCAATAGTTTTGTAGGATGTAGGATAAGCTTGATGCCTGTGCTTGTGTTAGACAAAGCTCTGCTAAAATTACTGGACTTCTACGGTTATAAAATTTGCTTGAGTTTGGTTGCAAAATCTGTCATGAAGTTGGATTGCTGAACAGCAAACAATTTTGAAATTAAAAAAAAATAAATGGAAAATAATAGATACGTATACAGATGTTTGATTTTCCTTAACTGCCAAAAAGCTATGAAACTCAGTCTTTCTTTGTAGTACATATGGTAGCAAAATAATTCTAGATACAAAATACCAACAGTAATGCATTTCTCAAACACAGTGACTCTGTGTGGGAAATTAGGGAGTCTTACATTATCATAAATTGTTTGAATTTAGTGGTAAAATTGAACTTGAGCTAAGGCGCTAGCAGGTGGATTGAAATTTGTCGTCCCCGATCATGTTCCTAACAAATTGTTCTTTTCTACAATATTATCTGTTATGACTCAGAGTCTCTAAAATGTGGTTTCAGGTGATGCCTCTAACTTGTTTTGCTGATGCTTAAAATGAGGAAATTTAAAAAAAAAAAATCATCTCCATATGTATCTTAACAATTTTTAATATATTTTAATTAAAAGTCCGTTCCCAATGTTAATTTTAGATGAATGATTGTATAGTGACAGACAGCTAAGGGGTCCTGCACTTGGCTGTATTCCATTAAGAGTGTATGACTTGTAATTAGAAATGAGCTAATGCCAAAGCTGATCTTTTCCTAAGTCTGAGTGTGTTCAGAGAGGAAGACTGTGTTTTAATGAAGAATAGAGTGGCCAGTAGCAAAGTTCAGATCCTCTATGTAGTAAAGCAGCATACCACTCAGCAAAACCCATAAAATAGAATTAAGTTTTTCCATACTGACCACAGCAATTTATGTGCTCTTAAGCAGAATTAGTGGGCCCTAAAAATATACTTAGAGTTTAGAAATAAAAAATATTTTTGCTGACTTTGGATATTAGATTTTACAACTTTGGTTGTTCTCTTTTTATTAAGCATAATTTTAAATGAGGTGATATTGAAATTTTTTTCTAGAATTTAATAATACTCAACATTTTCATTAGGTTTTAACAAAGTCTTTAGAATTCCTCATCCTCCCTTTTAAAATCTGAATCACTTGATACTTTTCCAGCAATGAATTTCATGGAGTCTGAGCAGTTAGTAGGGCACGAATTGTCTATTGTAAGACTGTGAATTAGAACTTTTGTGATTTTGAGTGCCTGCAGACAGTGGAAGACGCCTAAATCATTCTTATATCAAGGATTACAATGACAGTAGAAGCTGGTAATGCTGATAAACTTCTTATGGTCTCCTGAATACATATTTATTCCTGTTTCTCTTCAGATGAATGCCATTATAATAAACCCTTTTGTTTACAACCTCTCTTCTAACCCAGAAAGCATGTGAATGTATTCAGCATACTGTAGAGAGGGATATATTCATCTGTCACCAAAGTGCAATCACCTCTGAAGTGAAACATGGCACTGGTTCTTACATTAAAGTATTGCTGGTAGCCTGATCACGTTGGGGTTTTTTAGAGAGGGTGTTTTTTTTTTTTTTTTTTTTTTTTTAATCAAGATTAAGCCTCACCATAAATCAAGAACTACTTTTTCCCTTTTTCTTTCTTCCTGTGACTTCTAATACTGGAGCCAAAGTAGTTCCCTGTCCTTTGTCAATGCCTATTTTTGAAAAGAGACTTTGAGTTAATAGTGAACATGTCATTTTGAACTTCAGCAGAGGATCTCAATTTGCCATTAAATTTGTGCTACCGGTAGACACAAAGGGGCAGCAAAAAAGCCAGACAGTCCAGAGTTTAATATGTTTTTCACGGCTGGAGGTGACGTGACAATCCTCTCGTCATTTGACCATGAATTTAAAAATATTTGCCCGGAGCCAAAAGCCACCACCATATAGATTGCTCACTATGCTACAAGATTTAGGCCACCAAGGCTATTATTTTATTAAGGTGTCTTAGAGAGAAGCACTCCTTTGTAAACAGCCCTTGTCTTTTGAAAAGACCTTTCTCAACTCCTATAATTTTTTTGTGCATTGATGACAGAGCAGCCATTAAATCTGGGCAGAGATAATGCCAGGTGATAAATTCTTTTCCTCCTGACCTCATAAATCAATTGGCAGAACTGTACACTGCTTGGTGTAACAGTGTGCCATTTTTAATTTGCTACTACTGCAGCACAAACTAATTTTAGCACTTTAATGCGTGCTCTCTGATCCAGTTTGCAAAACAACTCCTGGTTAAAAGCAATACAATAGGTGGCTATATTTATTGGCCTTATACCAACAACTGACAACAAGAAAATCACAGCTGATGCCAATATTAGTGTTATTACATTTAGGTACTAGTGAAAAAGGTAGTTGTGCTTATTTGTATCAATTCACACTGTGCCATTAATATTTACTTTGATTGCCAAAAGTCCCTTGTTGATATTTAGGGAAGAGAGGCAGAGATAGCTCAAGTTTTAGTAGTCCTAGTTTGTCCAGGGCAAAGAAATTTGATTTTCAACTGGCATAGATGTAGGTCAGGTTTACAGATGTCTACATGATCTCATTCTCTTGAGAAGTTTGTGGAAGAAATCCTCAGTGACCTATTTGCAAAGTTCTTCCCTCATTTTTCCATTAGGGCCAATGAAAGTTTCCAAGACATAGGAGGAATATTTTTCTGTATATAAGGAGTTCAAAATATGCCACTTTGCTGAGTTTGCCACCTTACTTCTGCCTCCTGGGAACATCTTACAATGCCTTTGTATTTTCACAGTAGTTCCATCCCCTCAGCTCCTCGACCTGTTTGCATGGTGGTTGTAGGGTCAGTAAGACTAGGTGTAAGAATGGATCATAGATATGTTTTGAAGTCTAGTGTGGAAGGATGGCCAAAGCATTGCGTAACAGCGGAGCCAGACTTCCACTGCAAGAGGATGAGGCTTTAAACTAGATGAGAAGCCAAAAGAAAAAAAATCAGAAAGAGGAGAAATTAATATTTCATCCCTGTCTTATTTATCCCTTCCATTTTTTAAGAAAAGGTCTGCTGTAATTTGTGTTTTTCAGTTGAACTGCTTGTAAAAATGCCATAGGAAACTTCAGCTTAATGCAAGAAAATCAGAGCAGGAGGGAGGGAGAAATGAAGGAGTCTGAGCAACAGAGGAATGATAGGCTTTGGGATGTGGTGGAGAGTCAACAATCTGAAGCTATAGAGGAGAGCAGTTGAGCAGTGTGCAAGTCCTTAAGAACTTTGTATTCATGGTGTATTCATGGTGAAGCAGGCAAGATTATATAAATAAATAGAGAAGTAATTCCCTTCACATAAGGAGTGAAGGCACAGGGAGTGATAGCCTTGAACTGAGCTGAAGAGAATCAGCTTTGAGGAGGTCAGTTTGAGTCAAATCTCCAAAGGAACCGCCACCGTAAAAAAAGCATCTTAAACTCTTATTGTCAGAACAAAAAAGTTACTACATGCACAAACTTGTGTAATCAGTTACGTTTTGTCATCTTTGAAACTGATACTAAGTCTCACATATATTTACATGTTGTGAGTATCTTCCTATGGATTAACATTAAAGTTAATTAACCATGAAGCACAACCTATTAACAAAACGCTGGAGCAATGTCCCACTTCTAGCTTTGGGGATATCATTGTACTTGCAAAAACATCAGGGTTACGATATCACCTGTGTGTGCACAACTTATACAACTTTGGTTGTATGAGTGAAAAAATCCTTCCTTATGGCTGAGTGTTTTGCATTTGTAGGTGCTACATGATAAATTCTAGATGTAGAATTATTTGGTTAAACAGAGCCTGTGGCTCATTACTAAGGTTGAAAATTCATTTTAGGGTTTTTAACAAAAAGGTCAAAGTCTTCCTTCAGTGTCTACAGGGTGAGTCCATGCAGGCCTCTGAGATTCTTGAGTGCTCCTGTTTCCTGTGCTTTATTGTATATTTCTCTATATGATATCTCTCTATATTCACATACAGAATTTTATTCTTATTATATGTAAATGTCTATATTGTGTATAGATAGTTAATGTATAGTTGGTATTTATATATATAAAATTGCTATGTAGATTATCTCAATATATGGATTACACATAAATTACCCATCTTTTTCTATCTATCATATAGTATATATAGTATATATGTAGATACATGCATATATAGTATCTGAATATGGTCCTGGGCAACTGGCTTTAGAAGATCCTGCCTGAGCAGGGAAACTGGACCAGATGACCCAGATGATTGGTGTCTTCTGCCTTGACCTGTCATTCTGTGGCTAAAGGAAACCTTTGTTTTTCACTTAGTAGTGGAGTAACACCCTAAAGGAAGGAGCAGAGTGTCAACTAAAATTAAAAAATTGTAGTATTTTTGAAGATGCTTTTTAGAAAGAGGTAATTTTCTTATTACTTTGGCCCAACTCACTATTCAGTTTTACAGTTTTGAACTCCCATTTCCTTTTGCTATCTGGCATATCTTTTCCTATCAGCAGCCTTTTTCTGTTCTAACTTCCTAGAGGTAGGCAGAAGAAGAGAAGCAGGAATCGACAGTTTGCTGTAGCATTAAGGTTAGTGAATCCCTTTTCCCTCTATAGACTTTTTTGTTGGCCTCACAAGAAGTGTTTTGCTGTGCAAACAATTATGAGAACAGACAAATTGCATCTAAAACATTCTTCATGAAATCAGAGAAAGTAGAATTGAGAAAAGATCATCTCCATGCCTGTGAAATAATCGCTCTATCATCTTCTTTCCCCACCTATTCATGTGCTTCAGGAGCAATGAAGAATGAACATTCAACAGTTCATGCATTCTTCTACTGATTCACCAAAAGTTGTTCATCTTTACTAACACTGCTTTTAATATGAAAGGAAATACATGTATTTTGCTATATTTGCTTTCTTTTAGAGTAGGTTCTGTTGTTGACTTAAATATAAAGAGTGTCTGGCTTTTAGATAAAGGCTTGAAATTGAAAAGCAACAGTCTAATCTGGTTCCACCAGGTGAGCTCACAAGGCTCTTGAGTTATAGAAATGGCCCTCTAAGAAAGAAAATACAAACAAATGGAGATGGAGGGTAGCAGTACCATTGTTAGGTTAAGTATGTGTTTGGGTTTTTAAAGTTTCCCACAGGGGAAGTATCTGAATGGCAAAAAAGCAACTGAGCTAGTGGGAGGATAGGTGGCCATGAAGCCATCACAAACTCCAAAACCATACTAGTGAGGTTTAGGTACTGTGCAGTACAGGTGAAGTTAAAAACATACTTGTAATTATGGTTCAGCCTAGAGGTGGGTCTCATAAACCTTGTTCTTCACCCTGCTGTGTGTCTAATCAGTTGTATTGGTCAAAGAAATGATCTGTCTTTAGCATCTCTGGCAAGAGAGACAAAGGAAGACAGGAACTCCCTGTAGTAAAAGTGCTAATATTTTATTCCAACATGAACCTGTTTTCACAAGAAATGTATAGGACCCCCTGGGATGTTTGAGAGTATCAACATGTGTTCTGTTTCATCAATTTAATTGTGTATTCTCTGTTATTTTTAGTCTTCAACTTGAACTGTAATTCCAAAAGGTGTTGATACAAGGGAGCAAACAGTGATGAGCAATTAAGGGTCATTAACAGAGAGTGACTTTGCCTTTGTGATACCAGTTGTATCTTTAGTTATTGCTAAAGTTGAGGAAACATTTGTTTTTCATCCTGGCTTTCAGACAGGTGGCAAACTGATTGGTTACCTTGGGAATTTTGCTCAGAGAACGGTTTAGGACAGGGTAGAGGAAATTCAGGAAGGACAAGGCCTGCTTCAGGTTACTTGCTCCACAGCTGGAACAAGAAAGAAGGACTGAGGAAAACATTGAACATGCTGAAGGGAATCATGGGCAAATGGGACCCCTGGAAGCACCACCATGCCCATGCAGAAGGGAGGAAACTTCTCATTCACTGTATTTTGTGCATTGCCTTACAACTGCATTAGCTCTGGAACAAATTTAAGGGATGCTTCCTAAAAATGATATCAAGAGAAGTATTTGTTTCCTGAGGGTGTAGATAGAGAGTATTCTACACAAAAGAGTCTAAAAACATATGTATCTGTTGTATTAGCCCCAATACAGTTGTCTGTACTGTTCCCAAATGAAAGATCACAGCCTATACCAGGACTAAATCACAAGCTGCTTTTTTTTACAGAAATCTGCTTAATAGCAGCAATTTAGTGTCAATGACAAGTAGGAGCAAATTTGCAGATAATCTCCTGAAATAGGCTCTTACAGATGACACAGTTTCATATACAAGAGCCATTGCAATTTGTCAGAACATCCTTAAAATGTTCCGTAAAGTATCTTAAAATATCAGCATACATTGTAAAGTCTATTGCACACTTCCACAATGCTCTTATAAAAGCATTTATCTACTCTAATCTTCTTAGTCCTTCACACAAATCTTTCTAACTGTCAGAAGATGAATACCTAGGGCTTTATCTCATTATCTTTTATAGCTGGGTTAAAAAACCCAAACAACAACAACAAAACCCTACCCTTTTTTGTTAAGTAGCCATAGCTGTGTACATCATCCTTATGTTACATCAACATTCTTAATTATCAGCCTGCATTTTCCAAAGATAAGTCCTGAAAGAGGCCAGTGTGGGCTGATCTACTGCTCATCACAATTCTCTTGTCCCATGTTGCTTTACTCTTGATTCTTCAGCACTGAAGCAGCTGCATATGATTTAAAGCAAACTTGCAAGGTAGGGGTCTGTGAATCTTTCCAAGTCGCATCATGGTTTGTAATTCACTGTTGTCAAGGGGAAAATAGTTTGGGCCCTTGTGCTCTTTCAGGTTCCAAGTCTCTAAAGTTCAGCTAACACACACACTTGCAATGTGCTTCTAGGCTAATGATGTTGAGGATGCTTTGGTGGTACAGTGATCAAGAGAATAACACATACCTGCATCAATTAAGAGCGAAGTTCTGTGAAAACACCTTGTCCAGAAGACTAGGGAACTGGTAAGTTGTTGTAGATACAGTGAAAGAGAGATGGCAAATGTAATATAAGAGAGACAAATATTGTATTTGGTCTTTGTTTTCATCTGGGGCAACACTAGAAAAAAATATGCCTGGTCAATGCAAGATTGAAATCCAAGGGCAGTGAATAAATAAGCACTGATTGGATTGACAGTGAATTCATTTTAAAATAGGAAGGGGAAACTTAAAATTAGAAGAGAGCTGAAAATAGTAAGTAGCAAAAAATGTGTTTCATATGAGGTCCTAGATCCTGCAAATCACAGTAAGAATGTACCAGGAAGGAAGTTTAGAGCATGTTCCTTTAAAGCAAGAGTAGAAAAGTTTACTAATGGCAGAAATAGAAGCTGCAGCTGTGAACATATTCTAAAGAGTGTTAGATAAGCACTTGAGGGGAAAAACACTACAGGGTACAAATGCTAGACTTAATTGGCTATATGCCTTCTTCCATCCTGAAATGTCACTATGCAACCAATGTCAGCTTCTCCACTCATCTTCTCTCCAGGGGATAATAAACACAGCCTTTGTACATGTCAAAATTGTGCTCCTTACCATTGCTGTTCAGAATAAATCTGCACATTCTGTTTCATTTTTCTTTCCCATTTGTCTTTGTTTGGAAGGCTGAGGTTACCCCTAAGCCCTTGTGTAACCCTTCTGTTCCAGGAAAATCAAATGCCTGGTGGTTTTTTTTAAACAGATCTTACATGTAAAATAAGGACAGGTTTTCAGGTAACATGAATAAGCCTCCTGAAGTCTGTCACCTATCTCTTCCTTCTCAAAAGCACAAGGCCAAGGGCATGTGGTTATCTTTGATCCACAGAACGCACTTTATTTGTGGCATATCACTACTGTAATGACAATCCTTGAGGTATCACAAGAGAATCAAACTAAAAAAGGGTATAGCCTAACTCCTCAGCTGTGAGATGAAGCCATCAACCTACATGTAAGCAATGTTTTTATTTTAAAAGTACTATTGGTGGCACTAAGGATAATAATGTTGAAGTGAACCATGCCTTAATGTGATTTTTTTTTTTTTTTAGACACTGGAAGTGAGATGTAAGTGTATTTTTTTCATGAATGATGTAAATTAGAGCATTAGTATACAAAAGAGCATGAACTCACCCATATAATGACGAGTTTCCAAGGAGAATCCACTTATATGTAGATTATGTGATATGTGTGAGAGCCCTGGAAGAGAAAGTTTATTATTTAGGAAGAGTATGGCCAACTAGTCAAGAAGTTTGGATTGTTTTCCCACTGGCTGACCCTGCTTTTGTCAGCGGGGAATAACTTTCTTAGGATCACTAATATGTGTCCAATTGCATAGAGGAGCAGCTACACACATGGTGTCTGTGAAATTATGCTTCACATGGGCAGGGTTCACTGTCAGGCAGTAATTCTTTTCAGTACTACTGCTTCCTTCCTTCTCTCACAGTCTAATTGGCGCTTTGACTTTCCTACTGCTGAATACTTAAAATATTTCTATTGTTATTTTACGGAGCATCAAACTCTCATTACCATATAAAGGTTGCCAGCAACACTGCTTAAGTATTTCAGCAGTTGGATTTCAGTCCTCATCTTTAATCTGTAATTGCTGTGGTGGCAGTGCTAGACAGACTCTTTCTTCTCCTTGCACAAAGCCCAGAGTATTTGTATAAGATCCTCTGCCCCTGGGCTTTCTCAGATAGAGTTCTCAGAGAGGATGTGGTGGGTGACAGTTATATCACGGGTAACAACACCTTCACAAAATCAATTTTGCCTAACATTCTAAAGACTAATAATGTACTTTTGAAAAGTGCATCATGCACCATCTATTATTATGAAGTCTACACATTAAATTTCATTGTAATCATCAAAGGCTACCTTTCATCTTTAAAGAGCTGGATAAATACTGAGATTTTTAAAATATTGGGTATGTTTGGGCCATAGAAGATGTGACTGTGGAGGCAGTGTAATGGGCAGTGGTAATAGGGCATGTTGGTGGTAAGGCATCTGGGAATGGAGTGATGCCCTGCAGGGATTCCCTTGCCCCCCTAATGCCAGGACTGCAGAAGGAAGAGTGAGAACAGTGGCTAAAGTCTCATTGATTCGACCTGATGATCTTAGAGGTTTTTTGCAACCTTGATAATTCAATGATTCCTTTATACTCTGAACTGGCATAGAGGATTTGGGAGTGTGAAACTTCCTTTGCTCTTATCATCAGACCTTATTCCAGGAGAGCCAAGCCACCCTTTCCCATCCCAGATGCACCAGCCCCTTCTGAGCCTCCAGCTCTGCCTCTGCCCTGCTTCTTTCTGGAGCTTGTGATAAACCTTGCTGTGGAGTGGAGAGGGTACCTGAGCAACCCAGAAGATGTTTAGAAAGGAGATTTGTGAGATACAGCCCTTCACTGTCCCTCCCTCTTATGCTTGTGACTTGACACAAACCTCCTTTGGAGGCAATGTAAAACCGATGCTCTTTCGTAATCTAAGGGTGATTGTTGCCCTTTTTCTTCTGGAAAAAAGCTTCCCTTTAAGAGTCTCAGACATTCTGGGCAATTCAAGTCAAACTGAGTCTTCCCACACCACAACAACTCAGAGCCAGGCTGAGGTTACATGGCTATGATTGTCATAACAGTATAACTACAGTGATTGCTGTGGCATTGACAAAATGAGAATCTGGATTCAAGGCTGTGTTTTTAATCCTCTTGGACCCTTGCCTACACAGCAGTTATTTAAACATAATTCTCATTACTTATTTGTGTCCTTAATATATTATTACATTAATTATACAACTTTTATGGTTTATTAAAAAAAATGTCCTCAGTTAGGACATCTTAGTACATACTATTTCATTTACATGCATATTTCTGTATTCAAAGCCTTCTGTGGTTCTAACTGATCAAAAACAATAAAAAATGTATAAAGTAAAAATAATCCCTTGGCCTTAACTTACACTACTTTTAATTCAATTTTAATTTTTAATATTATAGTTACTCTTTTCGTTCTTGCATTTTAGACTTTGTGGAAGCTAAATTTGGCCTTGGTTTTCTGTCTTGGATCTGAAAGTTTAGCATTTTCAACTGCTCCTTTACCCGTATTTCACCACTTTCCCTTGTACTGGATTAGAAAGTACAACTTGAGGCAGACAAAATCATAATGCCTGAAGGGGAGGTATTTCCTGTTATGGATTATCAAGGTACTACCCTTATATTTCAGCTGTGATTTTGTGCAGGGTGTAGGACAGAAATGAACCAATGTTTTGGATTACTATTTTTTTGAATTAGTCATTTCATTACCCATTTATTCAGCTTTTGAGCGAGGCATACCTTTTAGCATGCAGTCATCATCTGTTACACCTTACCACTGGGTGGTCAAGGATTGCACACTAGTAATGCTTCTCTGAAAGCAAACACCATCCAGTGAGCAATGAGGTTTTTTTTAGTGGCTTAGGAGTCTTGAATTTTATTTGATCCCCTGATATTTCGGAAGAGAAAGAATTCAAGACAGAACAACAGATAACTGTAAAAGATACAACATGTGGAATTGTGTTTTCTAGAGCAACGTGGGTTCTATTTTTATTTTATCACATATCCAAAGATACTGAATTTCATCCTATCCTTGTTTTTGTCAGGATACTTGAAGCATACCCTTAGCACGTCCCTTTTTCTGGCTCTCATTGGAGAAGTGTAGGTACACACACATATGTACACACTGTACATTTGCAGAGCTTCTGGTTATTACTTTTGTCTAGTTATGGATAGATGCAGCAAGTTGCCTGAGGAAGAGAAGCAGAATAAAAAGGAGGGAGCATAGAAGAGGACAAAAGATAATATAAAGATGTTACTCTATTTTAAGACTTAGAGTTGTTACTAGATCACCTAGTTTAAGCTTTGAAGTGCAGGCCAAATAATTGTGTTTAGTTTCTTTTGTCTTGGGGCCAAATGCTTGAGTGAGGTGGGTCTGGACCTGAAAGGCTGGCCTTCACATGACTTACTGATTTTTCTGTCTCTTTTCTGGAGAAAATGGGGTGAGTATAGTTCCTTAAGGTCTTTCCCTGGAGTACTAAGTACTCTTTAGAGAGCTTAGATCTGCTTGAAGTGGCTCCTGTTAAATCTATGGGCTCTTCTGCTTTTCAGCGTTTCTTACTAAAAATTCTTTTCTATGTGAAAAGTTTATTACTTCTTTGATTAGAAGCTGTTTATTGCAAAAAAAATCATAAATATGGAGATTTTACTAAAAACACTGTGGGGAAAATATCTGATCAGTCTGACTACTCTTCTTAGTCACTATTTGTAGTGGTACTTTTCATGTAAAGCAGTATCCTGCAGCAAATATTCTGACAGCCACTGACTTTTACTATGCCACTTTGGCAAGGCAAGGGAATTATATCTTTATGTCTCATTCATAGTATAAAATAATATCCCACACACATATATGCAGAGAAGAAAACATGCAGTAAAATGTATTAATGTACCACAAAGGAGGAAAAAATATTTAGTAACAGGCAATCTGCATGTGTTTTCTACAGTATATTTTTGCTGAAATTTCTGACATCAAGGGTTTTCCTTGGAGCTTAACAGCCTGGAAAATATCTAGCCTCAAATTCTTCACTGCCTGTGTATTGTAACCCATATATAATAATATAAGGGGAGAGAATAATGTAGTAAAACTCATGGTATAGATAATTTTAAATGGTATCCTATGATATTTTTAAGAATTTTAAGTAAACAGCAATAAGTAATGGACAATAAAAATAAATAATGATGGATTTTGTCCACCTAATCTCCCCTTGTTTACTGATGGGCACTGTAGTGAATCCAGAAAAGGATGAACTATAACATATGCAGATATTATGGCTTCTTTTCTGTGCTGTAGTCTGTTGATATCAATAGTCTATTCCTATCTGGGTTACTATTTAAATAGGGATAGCAAAGGAAACAGAAAAATCACCCTATCTACTTAGTATATGTGAAATTATTGTGCTGCAATGACCTAGAGAAAACCGATATGCCACTAGCACTCTGGAAAATTCACTTGCTTTTTTCCATTAGTAATCATCATCATATATATATGCTATAATGAAGGTGCATTTTACAATTTTGCTGCTTTCTTCTGTGTCATTTCTACACCAACCTCTGTATGCTCCCTATGTAGCAAAAAAAATACTATCTGATGACTGCTTATCACCTTCTGTTTAGAAGCATTAGGTTACTCAGCTGAGTCCTCTTAGGGTTTTGTAGTGCTCCGAGGAAATTTGGTATATGAAACAGCATTTTATCTAAAAGGAGAATGATAGAAAAATATCCGATTTTTTTTTCTGCCCACATTTGAGGAACGAACTAATGAAAGCAAATAGAACCTCTCTATTATTATATCACTTACTATTTTCTCTCTGGTCTGGAAGAGAGCCTTTCTGTTGATTTCAGGTGGTTTGGGTGTGAGCTGCTGGCTACAAGCCCCCAAGGTTTCACTTGTCTCTGACATCAGCACTACTGATGACAACGTGCCATGAATGTCCTTATTAGCACTTAAAGTTTCAGGTCTTTATTAACAGTGTGACAATTGTTGATTGTGTATGTGTGGTAGATGGTTCAATATGCAATTACTAGGTCAACAAACTGTTATGACTTTCTTAATTTTTATAGGCTTTAGATGGAGACATAGATGCAGTTAAAAAAAAAAAAAAAAAGAGGGAGAGAGAAAAATAAAAGCTTTCTTCAGTGTCAACAGCCACTAGAAGCATTTTATATATCACAGCCATCTTGCCCAAGGCACAGCAGGAGGCATTGACCCATTACCAATGAGATCATGTGTACAGCATTCAAGAATTCATGATGGAAAATGTCTTTGCTTCCCTCATTCCACTTTGTTTCCTAGTTTCTCCTTAAAAATAACAGAAAAAAAGGAAAACAAGCCTCCTGATTTTGTATCTTTGCTTTTCATTTTATTTTTATTTGTGCCACAGTCCTCTGTGGGAAGTAGTTAATTTTATTTATTTTATTACCAGCCCTTTATGTTAATCCGAGGCTCACCAGTGCAAATGTCCCAAAGGGTGAGCGAGCTGGACAGATCAGAAGAGGTTTCTTGCAGAAGGCAGAGCATCACCTGGAGGTTGCAGCCACAATTTGTTTCCCTCCCACAAGCCAAATTGAGCTGCTGGTTTTGACTCAGTGACAAATCCAACTCCTCCCATCCTTGTTCAGCATTATGTGTATTGCCAGGGCAATTAGCACTTAACTAATGAAGGCATTCTTGGTTCTTCACTCTGTGGCTTAATCCTGCTGCCATTAAAATGTTTTTTGAGGACAGGGCTAGATCCCTTATTTGCTTCATTGTAACTCAGCTCCCCTCAGAGGATACCATTCACACCTTTGAAAGAGTTATTTGATCTTTGCTCTTACTAGACCACAAATCTTAAAATTATATAGCTTCTGCCCATTTGGATAATGAAATTAGGCAGTGGGAATGGTACTAAACTCACATCCTCACATCAAAGCTTCTACAGCAATTTGAACCCCGAATCTTCTGTCCTTTCTTTCTAACAGCTTAAGGCTTTCAAAGGTTGTGAATGAACATGGAAAAATTAACAAAAAAAAAAAGAAAAGAAGAAACTTGCTTTTCTATAATGCATTTGAAGTAATAGTTTAATGTTTATCCATTTGTTACATATAAGCCTTGAAGAAAATGTAGCAATTAAGAATCAGTGCTACCAAACACTGCATTATTTAGCCTTTTATTTACGCTGGAGGAGTTAAAATAACTTACATTGTTTATAGTGGTTCATTTTTTTCTAAACTCTTCCATCCTCTTTCACACTGTGCATGAACCACCCTAATTCATTTGAATATGTCAGTTCATCAAATAAAGTGCCAGGTGCTGAGCAAAGAGGGTCAGAAACCAGCCATGTGAGTAATGTCTCAATACCATTATCTGGCTCTGATTTTCTGTTGAAGTCATTTAAGAGGCAAAATATTTGCCCTGAGAAAAGCATATATATTTATATGAAGTGAATAATCATGTTATCCAAGTTGTTTATCCACATGTCTCGATGATACACGTAGACCTGATGATCCTGATGAGTCCCTTCCAGCTCAGCATATTCTGTGATTAATGATTAACATCACGACCCCTTAGGATTTCAGCTTTAGCCCATCCTGCAAAGAGGTGACCATTGGCACCTGTGTGGACCACCTGTGGGACTGCCCAGGTGACCACATGCAGAGGCAGGGCTGCTGCGTCTGTTCTGGTGTTTTAGCTGGGGGACTGATCACTGTGGGGCAGGAAGCTCAGAAGGGCTGGTGGATGTGATTTCCCTCCCCCGTTCCTCTTTGCAAGCCACCCACCAGCCTCTGCTTCTTCTTTCAGCCTCAGTTACAGAGGTGTCGACACAGTTCACACCACAGGAGCACAGGCTGCTGCCCCGACTTCAGTTTCTGTCAAAAGGGTTGGGCTGTAAGCTCTGGCTCCTGCTAGGGGGTGGAGACAGACCCTTCCCACCACTCTGCTTGTTCACCTTCTGCAGTACCTCCACAGCCCTTGGTCTGAGTTTTGATTTCAGGCCCATTCAATAAAGTAGTGGTTTTTCTTGAGAAGAATAAATTTGTTAATAACCTGAAAAATCCAATAAAAATCAGAAGCAGTCTGCAAAGGGATATAAGTAAATCCCCCAAACACCACAAATTGGCCTTTACTGTAGCTATTTTTTGTCAGTTTTATAAGAGCCTCTTGAAAATTCAGTCTCATCTATTTTGGGGAGCTTTTCATATGGGTAGTTTTGTAAAATTGTGCATCCCTTTGGAATATTGAGGCATACATTTTTAATTTGCTAATTGATTTGGACTACAATTTTTTTTGAAATAAAATTCTTGCCATCATAGGTTTTTGTGATCACATTAGGGATGCTGGCTGCATCCACCCGCAGTTTTACAAAATGTTCACCCGTGTGTTCAGTTAAAATGTTTTCTCATAGAAACAAGCTTGTGTGTGTTCAGTGGCACTTGTTAAAGCAGGTTGTTGTGCTGATTGGTCAGTGAGGCACTTGAGGTGCTTCTTCATCAGTGCTGACTCAGGGACTCTTGGGCAATAGCACGTCTGCCTCCCTCTGGCCGCTGATAGCCAATGAAGGCTGCTCCGTCCTTCCCTGTGCGGCAGAATTCACTTGCAGTCTCTTGAGCTCGTGGCTCTCTTGGCACTGCCGGAGCAGCGCTCCTGAGCTGCTGTCTGACTGCAGGCACCTGATGAATCTGAGTCAGTGTGAGAGTACAGGATGTTTCTGGTGCCTGAGACTGAGCAGTGGGATGTTTCATATGTTCCTTGGGCTGACTGATGTGTCTGCAGCTCGTCTCCTCCTCCTCCTCGTACTTGCATGGGCTGGGAAATGGGACTGCCAGGGTTTGCCTCATGGGGCTGACTGAGCCATAAGACAGATTGTGCAGTAAGAAATAAGAAATAGGTCTAAAGAAATGAATTGAGGTTTCACCAGAGCACTTGTTAAGTGGGTCATGAATCAAACACAACAGGGTCTACTGGCCATCCTTTTTTTTCTTGTGGTTAGAGGCTGCCATTCTGTTCTTCAGGTAAGCTGCATATCAGAGGCTGAACAGGTGGGGAGGGTAAGGAGGCAGAAATGATCTTATCCAAATTCTTTATTTAACACCTGAAGCTTGAACTATCAGTTACCAAAGAGAGATGACTGTGGTCAGAGGCTGAATCTATAGAAAACAAGTGCTGAAAGCCATGTGTACTGAGAAAATCTTCATTTCACCGTGGACTAGACTGAAAATGAAGCAGTCAAGCAAAGCTTTGGAACTACTTGCAGGGATAAAAATGGCCACTGGCAAGGTAGTGTTGTAGCCTCGTGAGAGCAGACCTGGCATCCTCTCACTGCCAATCTATTATCCATTTGGTTAGCACTTTCACTGTGGGTCTAACTTTGTCTCTATCAGACAAACCAAACTATTTAGTAACTTGAGGCTGGTCAAGCTCTGTAATGAGCTTAAACAACTGATCAAAAATTTAGAGCATTGATGTGGTTTGGTTTTGTTTGATTTTATTTTTTCTCTTGTTAAGCATGTTACCTGTCAGACTATTGGCTTCATCTGGAATCAGAGAAGACCACCATAATTTAAGGCTGAAAGATGAGGTTGAGCCTTCTTTGCAACTTGCTTTCCACTTTCTCAGGAAATATTCTTTTAAGTGTGAAATTTCTCAGTCTCTCTGCTTAAACCCAGCGTAGTCTTTTAATTTTGAAAAATAGATGTGCTTTACCAAAAAAAGTGTTAGGATTATATATTGTTAAGGGGAGGAAGTATTAACTGCTTAATTTTATAACCTGAAGTGAGCTCAAAGAAAGCTGTGTTTGAAGTAGGTGTGTATTTAAAGCAAAAGAAAAGTTCATTCTTCTATTTTTCTCTTCCTTTGAAGCTGAGGGAAAAAGTCATTTCTTGAAATGCTGTCACATAATATCAACTAGCAAAAAGTATTTGCTGGATGAAACGAAATATGTAAATTAATCTTGTGTCTCAGGCTTTTCTGTTCTTATCTGATACCAAAAACTTTTTCTCAGAATCAGTTTAAAAGGGGGTTCTGAATTGTATCTGACTTGCCTTCTTTCATTCTGCATAAAGAAAAGATTTTTAAAAAGAATTTTGGCCAAATGGCAAAGTTGATACTTCCAAGGATCTCTTGCAAGTGTGACAAATTTAACTGCTCTGCTACAGAACACGGTGGATGCAAGACATTTGAGAAGCCAGTGCTTAATGAGGTAACCAGCAGCAAACCTCAGATAAAAGCCAGTGACACAGGAGACTGTGCATTTCTGTGGCAAGAGAAAATGTCTATGGGCTGTCTATTTAGAATTAATTCTTCACTGTTATTTGCAGATGAAGCAAATATATCAGTGTTGCTACCTTATTTAAAACCTAGGACTCTGTATTTATGAGTTAAACACTGTACCAGAGATGTGTATTTGACCATTACTGAACTGCCACCTGTGATTTCTTTCTTGGTTAGATTTGTTCTTGCTCGTCTGTCTTTTCCTCTCTATAAGAAACTATTGATGTCTTGCTTCTCAATCCCTGCTTCCCTAAATCTTTGGTTTTCTTTTATGTTCCCATAGTTACAGATATTAAGTGGGAAATGATGAGAAGAAAACAGCTGTAGAAATGTCTGAAGTGTATTTTTCCAATGCAGGTGGAAAATGCAGGTGACATGAGTGTCCTTCCTCTCTTCCTAGCCCAGACAGTGCTGTGGTAGGACTCACTATTTATCTGCATCTACTGTCATTGCTGTGATTTTTCTTTTGACTTCTGTTTTCATCCCTAAATGGCAAGTGGCTGTAGTTCATTGCATGCAGTTTCTGGAGTTTGGAAGGAGAGGTTTCCTAGAGGCAAGGTCTGCTGTTGATCTTTGCCCTGATCTCTGCATTATCCTTTGTTTTTCTTGTTTGCAAGTTGTTGATTCCATGATGTGGCTTTTGTGTTTACGTGAATATGTCGGGGGCTGGGAGAGAAAGTAAGATAGAAAGAAATCACTTTTCTGAGTCATCTGAGCTATTTCTGATTTATGTTTTTACAGCTTTCTGGAGCTGGGGAGAGAGAGTGTGTGTGTTGACATTACTGCTTTGATGGGTACTGCTTAACCTTTTTGTTTGGCTCATGAGAAACAGTGATGTTTTCTTGAATTTGTTTTCAATTTGCTATGCCTCTCCCTTGTAGTCAACTATATATCATATCACTTAAAGAAAAAAAAAATCAATGATGTTGCAAGTGTAGGAATTGTTTCTGTATAACTGTAACTCTCACTGGAATGAAGGACAAGATCTAGAAGATCGTTTTCTTTCCTGCTGCTGCTAAATCCATGCAGCTTTGAAGATGCTAGTTGTGAAGACAGTACTTTTTAGACATGATAATCGAAGTGAAGGCCTCCTCTCCATTCCTTGAGGAGTAATCCAGTTACAGAAAATGGGACAGTGAGTAAAAGCAGTGAGAGGAGGATTTGGCCGGCTATAATACACTGAGGCAGCTTGCTGAGTGATCTGTGCAGTGTTCTTTGGAGAGCATTTAACACAGAGTTTAATCCCAGGACAGTAAACTATTCCAGGACAGTTTACATGTATCTTTATATGAGAAATTTGAAAAAAAAAAGGTTCGTATAGCTCACAAAATGGGCAACTTTGACTTCAATAACAAAAATAATAATAAAATAATATGTTTGCTGATTTTGTTGGCTTATTTGTTGCATTACAGCTACAGTTATCTTAAAGCAGTATAAGTCACTAAAGTCATTAGGTCTATGCTGATTTGTTTAGTGTGATTCACTTCCAAATACCTGCCATACAACAGTGCCAGCACCATTATTCAAGCGTATGTGTGACTGACGTGTGTGACTGGAGGAGAAATTGCTTACCTTTTTCTAATCCGTGTATCAATTCACAGATTTATCCCAGGCGTAGGAGAGGGAACAGCCATCTAAAAGTCTTTTTATATGAAAGACAACTGCAGTCTTAAGGACTCTGCAATCTGGCTGTGCTCGTGCAGCACCCATCAGATGCTGCAAGGCTCAATGACCTTGAAGTTTTGGCATGGCTGTCCTCATCTGAGGAACACAGTGAGCTGGCTGCTTGTTGCATCCAGCTTTCAGAAAGGAAACAGAGCTTGAAACTGGTAGTTTGTGATGAAATGGCGTGGACTAATGTTGCACTCTGGATTAGAGTCACTGTGATGGGTTAGAATTTTCCAGGATGATGACAGCTAGATGTCAGTGCCTTTCTCGCGTTCTCTCCTGATGCTGGTGTAATAGTACAATGGCCAAAAAAAGGTATTGGCTCCTCCCACACCTATACTTCCTTCAGCATTACAGGGCAGAAAAAAGATGCCCTGGGTAGTTCCAGGGGAGAGTGTGCAAACTCCTCACAGAAATGATTTTGAGTTGTTATGAGAGCTTGTTATGTTCTTCAAGAAGCACTATAAATATTTTATGAAGTACAGTGTAGCAGTTGTTTTGGTAGCCAGCTGGGTGGGTTGGAAGGTGGTTGCTGGTGTCCACTGAAATGACAGCCAGGAAGGGAGGCCTTGTTCAGAAGTTTCCGACTCAGAGCATGCTCTGACTCTGCCTTGAAATGTATGCAGCCCAAGATTCAGCAACTAAGATAGAAAAGCTATTGAAATAAACAGGAAACACCTCTGAGCTATTATTATGTCATAAATCAGTGAAGAGTTTTCAGCCTTATCATGTGGTTTATTCATTGTGTAGCTATTACTACACTCACAGGAAGAATGCACATGTTTCCTCAAAGTATTAATTATACTGTGCTGGAAGGTCAACACAAAAATTCATCTGTAGTAGGTTGCTAGCAGCCAAAAGGTACATTTTTATGCTGGACACTCAGATTTCAAGTTTCAAGATGATGGAGAATAGGATGCCAATAAATGACTATGTCTAATGTCTATGACTGTGTGAAGGTGCAAGGTAAGGAAGTAAGGAACCTGAAATTACCTTACTGTTCAATGAAAAAATTGTATTTTTTATTAAATATCCTTTTAGAGACATGACCTTTTGCCTGCCTACTTTTTCCTTTACTTTCCTCCTCTAAAATAGAATATCTTTGTGCTCTTTTGCGATTAACTATTGAAGAGTATAATTATGCAGTTATGTACATTCAAGCCTGTAGCTTCCTTATAATAATATTTGGTTTTAAAAGCATGAAGAATACATACTGCAGAGTAACCAATGGAAAGCCAAAATGATGGCTGAATTACCAATGGAAAGCCAAAGCCTGCTGAAGAAACATATTCAAGCTTATGGAACAAAAATGATGTGCAAGTTAAAACCAGGAATTTTTCTCCTGAAGTTCTGTTCTCCTACCTGAATTTGAAGAATCAATCTAATCTGGAAAGATGTATCATATTATTTATATCCTTTTGATAAACCACCAAAATAACCTTTTAAAATCAGATGGCTTGTGCCTTTAAAAGCCTTCCGAGACTTTCCCTAAAAATAGTTTACAAAGCAACAGAGTCAAATTGTTGGAGAATTGCACTCAAATGCATTAGAGAGTCTATTCCTGTGGCACTTAAACCAGTCAAAGTAATAAATATAAAATGGTAATTTTTCTCCATGAGCTGTGCTTGCTGCTCCCACATGATTTCATTCCCACCCCAGAGTAATATAACACTGCCTGCTCAAACAATCTCCTGGATTCATGGAATAAGGCAGCATGTGGCTGCTACTTTGTTTAGTGTGCTCACAAAAATCGACAATTACAATTAATCCCTGTTTGCCTCAGAGCATTCCATTATTATTTCCATACCCCAAGAGTCAGTGATTTTTTTAAATTGTAAGGAAATTTAGACCAAGCAATGGATTAGAAGGATATATTGGTGTATTAAACAGGAAGTGAAAACACAGCAGAGTAGGATATAGATCTATTTTGGTCCTTAGCTTTATTTTTAACTGGTCACTAAATACATGGGAGCAATAAGCAGAGTAAATACTGTAGATAACCATTCAATAAAGTGTTGTAGTTAATTTAATTTTTTTTTTCATTCTGATGAATTAATCACCCACTTCTTCCCAAGAAATGTCAACCATAAAAATTTGTTAAGTTTAGGATTTGCTCTGTACTATGAAAATTCTGTTAGCTTGCTCAAATTGCAGGTCTGTCTGCCTTACTTAGGTTTTTTTCTTGGTCAAGGAGATTTTGGCTTTGATGTGAGGGTGGCCACAGGACCACATAGTCCTCCTGTGTTGGCCAAATCATCTGTGGGCACATTTTCAGAGCTGGTATATTGTTTAGAGTGCTAAATTTTATTTTAAGACAATTCCCAAACTCTTGAGAACTGTTTTCAGCATTCATCTCACTGGTTAATTATAGACCTATTTCAGGGTATTTGGTTATATTTGCCAGTATATGTGAAGCGCATATGTTTGCAGGTTAATTTTTCTGCTAGGGATAATCATGAGCCAGTCTTTGAAGTCAGGGATGACTGCAAATGACTATCATCATTTTGTTAAAGTACTTAAGAGAGGTCTTGGCATACTCTTTTCTATTCTTCGTTCTGTGTTCAACCAGACTACATTTTTTTGAAGCTCTTTCAAATGAAATGTATCATAAGAGACCCATATCCAGCACCTCATATGAGATGCAATCCAGCTGGGAAGACAGTATGAGCATAGCAAGTACATAAATTTTTCCACAGAGGTAGTTTAAGCATACATAGTTCAGGGTTGTAAATGAAGCATTGTGACCATGGATGAAACAAAGGGGAAATACAGGAGAGAGACTGGGTGTAGTAATTCTGGATTTTGTTCACTTGTAGTATTGAATTGAACATCTTGCTTTAGTCTAGTGTCTTTTCAGTAAGTGGACTTTATTTGTTTGTTTGTTTGTTTGCGTGTTCTGTGTATTCTATGTCTGAAAATTTACTTTGAAGGCATTCTGACTTTTTTTCTGCTTCCAAATCTAGTAAAAAAGTTCCAGATATGGTGAGGTAATCAAGTGTAACTGTGCCAGTTTAAGACACTCGCTTTTTTTCTCTTCCCCCTCTTGGGCTCAGTTTAAAGGCACGGAAAGGCACAGGGTTCATTTCTGGGCATAGAGCGGCGATAGGGGATACAACATCATAAAGTCATCCCAAGACAGTAACCAAGCATTCTTCCTTGCTTATTGTCTCTATTGTGGTTAAGGGCTTGGCCGCCTCTTGCAGCAGAGCATCTTCCAAAAACCTGTCAATCAGCTAGATGAGCCCATTAAATAATATACCTTACTGGGATTGCACTGTGGAAAAATGAACTGAATGGCTGAAGGATAAGATAACTGATGTATGACACCTACCCAAGGAGACCTATTCCCTATCTCCCTGCTTGGAACTGAGCATAGTTTCAAGACTCATACAACTTTTTAATTGGAGTTCTGGTTCATGTTAGTGGTAGATTTAATCATAACTTACAGTGGATTACTATCAACAGCTGCCTACATTATGTCTCTAAAAGGCTACCAGGAACAGGAAGGGCTAAACACTGGGAATGCTAGCTCATATGCCACTCCGTTTCTCAGCTCAACATATCACCACAAGATGTGATTGGTGATGGTTCATATCCATTCAGCAGGCTGAAATTTTCAGCAGGGAATGAGTTAAATTTGTGTCCTATTTGTCCATCTTGGTTCAACGATGTTAACCTAGGATTTTGAAAGGCAAAGACTTACAGAGTATAAGCACTTCATCCAACCCTTTGACTGAATATTTGTCATCATCCTCTATTTTGCTATGTGGGCCAAGGACATGCCACCTTCTTTCAGAAACATCTTACATAAATTCAAAAGTTAGTGTGGTGGTTTCGGTGCATGGGTTATTCCAGCTAGAATAGCTGGAAGAGGTGAATTTAAAAAGTGGCACATTGCATTATGATTCTTCATGGAGTATCTTGCAACTGAACTACTTGCTACTCTCTGTGCTGCTCTCTAGAAAGAAGGGTTTCCAAAGTGCTTGTGGAGGGAGTCCACTGCTGCTTAGAAGAGCAGCAAACTGATGCTTTTTCATTGGATACTTGGCATCCCTTGGGAAGTTCCTGTCAAGTCTTCAGGCATTATCTCCATTGCTAAAATATATTTGCTTATTCGTTCTGCAGAAAACTTTTTCTCAGCCTGCCCAAAAGAGGGGCTGCCCCAAATAGCTACATTTTACTGTCTTTTTTTCACACAGATGTCATCTCAAAGGCTTTCTGCAGCACCTCAGGGGAACATCTTGAGCCACCTGGCTTACGGGTCTTGTTAAAGACCTCCTCTTCTTCCTTAGGATGATGTTCCAGGCTGTTTTCTGTTTCTGTCACATCTTATTTTTCTACTCTAATCAGTATAGTCAAAGTGCCTGCAGATTTTAAATGCCACAACTTGTAAATTTTTTTTTTTATTGTTTTTGCCCTGGGCATCAAAGGCTGTTTTTTCCCTTTTGCTTATCAATTATGAGTGCCTGAGGGTTGCTGATGTGATAATAGGCCATTCTGAAGAGCTCCGCAAGCTTTCCACCTGCTTTGTCACTTGGAGATGCTATTTTTCTTTGCTGGCAAGTAGGGAATAGCCTAAAAAGTCTATCCTCAGTTTACTTTGGTTGTGATTTTCCATGGTACTTTGAACTACTCTTTGCTGTACACTTTTACATCTGTATGATTTTAGTGAATGCTTCATGGTTATTGCATTCTATTGCATCTTTTAAATGTATTTAGAAAAGCCATTTGTTTGCAAGTTTCACTACTGTTTTTCTTCATGAAACCACAAGAAAGTTGATTAGAAAAGATAAACAAATGCCTGTTAAACCCTAAAGCATTGTTGTCATCCAAGAAATGTGGTGGCCTTAATTCAGTGATGGTTAATTTTTAATTGTGTGTGTCAACCTCAAATCTCTGTGGAATTTGCCTTGAGTGACTAAGCTCTTTGCGTGCTATGCTCTTTGCTGACTTTCTCAATCCTCCAATTGTTTACTGGCAAAGCTATGCCCCTAAAATACTCCCTGGAACGAAGGTTAAGCTATAATACAGTCTCCCCCAAGTAAGGAGGAATATATGATGAGGCTGTTCAAAAAGCAGATGCGGGGGTTTTTTCTGTAAGTTCTTACATAGACAGAAAGAAACCTTGTCTCTGGTCCTTCTTTAGGTGTGTTTGCTGCTTACATATTTCTGAGAAGAGCAGCTTTGGCAGGACTGCCTCCTTCCACCTGCCAAACCCCAGGGAGAGTCAGTGCAGCCTTCCCACACGGGAGGTGAGAAATTTGCATCTGCACAGTCACCTGTGTGCCTGATGAGCATAAGGACATGTGCCAATTCACCTGTGTATTAACAAAAACTGCTCATTTGTCTTGCATTAAAAAAACTGCTTTACCTTTAGAGGCTTGGAAAGCCCCTAGGAACTTTACAGAAAAGAAATGGGTGATCGAAGAAAAACTTTTGGGATCCATAAAGTCCTTAATTTTCAAGGAGGGGCCGGTCTGGCAATCACCTTGTGTCTTCCAAAGATTTCTGTAAAGTTAAATGGAAATATTTTCTTTTCCTAAAAAAAAAGTTCCAAGGAAAATAACAAATTGTTTGATTTGAAGATGTATGTATTTGTAAGTGATCCTTTCTCCAACCACCTTACAACAGAAGGGAAGCTCTTTCAAAATATGATGTCAATTCTCAGCCATACAAACAACAGTCTTCCAGCTAATATGTTCCAATGCTTCCACTGAACACTCCAGGACCTGGATGTGCTTCTACTTCCCTGGTTTTCTGTCATCAGAGCACAAAGTGGCATGTGGGTTGTATCAGTTTTATTCTGATGAGGGGAAATATCTCCAGTCCTATTGGCTCTAGACTCCCATAAAGCCTCAGTAAAACTTAAGTTGTTCTTAAGACTCCAGTTATTTGACTTATTAAGTTAAAGACATGGTTTCTTTAGCAACCTGTCAATTTTGAGAAACCTGCATGCTTACTGTGGCATGTAGCGGTGTTTCATTAAAAATGCTGTGTTGCAGCAAAGTTGCAGTGCAAAGTTGAAGTGCAAAGAAGTTGCCATGTCTGACCTGGTGCTTGTAGATTGGTTCAATGACTTTTTTTAAGAGGCTTGGAATTTCAAGTGATCAGCGCAAAACATAGGTAATATCAAGTAATTAACAAACAAACAACAACCCCGAAACATCTCCATGCATCAACATTTTTATTGGCCTGCTTTGCACTATTTGATTTCAAATTCTGCTGTTTGCTCCCAGACACAGCTGATACCATCTGTAGAGATGGAAGAGAAGTCAGCAGTCTTGCCCACAGGACACACTCTATGCATCCTAACAAGTCCATAAAGAGTGTAATAAAAACTTTGAGGCATTCATTGTGTTTTACCTGATTAGAAATTACATAGAAATGACTTCTGTAAAACCCTTGTCTTTCATCAAAGAATGGATTTATGGTGGTCCCATAAGCATAAGCATTCCAGGTTAAAAATATGATGCTCATGCACAATACAGTTTTCAAATGTTCTTGAACTCATTAGTATCAGGGGATAATAACATACATTACAGCACTTCTATTCTGGGAGGACAATGTCAAAGTTATCTTACTATACCATTTTGTGAGCTATTTTCCACCTCAGCTGGAGCTGAGCTTGGTGTCAAGTCCTTTCTCCACTTTAATGTGTTTAGTTTGCTTCACAGTAATATACTGCAATTTCTTTGCTTCATTATAACCTTTGTTCTCTGCAAATAGTGTCCATAGGGAAATGAAAACATAGGAACACCTGTAAACCTGCTCTCTGATATGAATTTGTCTTCTGCCATCTTTCTACTTTCTTTTATCTGGAGCTTAAATCCAGCCTTGGTTAAAGGCTACAAATTTTATCTTATACCCCTGCACTTGGATGAGAATGAGCGGTTGATCTGCTTTTCTAGCAATTTGCATTGTGCCTGGTTGCACTTCAAACTAGAATTTCAAAGATGTGTTAAGGAGCTACTTAATAAAGCTCTTTGTTTGATAATAGGCTTTTATATAGAACCTGCCAACACAATTCTTTTCAGAAAAACCTGAAAGGAATCTTATGTAAATTCCAGTATATTCATTCAGCTTAAAATTTCTGTTGTTTTGCCCTAACCTCTCCAACCTGTGTACATTGGCCTTGTCTTTCATCTTCATTTTCTGTCCTGTATGTGGTCAAATAGAGAAAATAATCCAGACTGTAGTTCTTCATGATCACCTCGGTTCAGACCTTGCCCCCTGCCCTTTAGTTTTGCTTTGTGGTTCCTGGGTTTCTATGTGTGTTCTGAGAGTGTTAGTACAAAGATCAGTCCCTGGGAGAAGGATCTTCTGAAACGCAAATCAGCTACACAGACACAAAACTTCTCTGTTAAAAAAGTGAGAGGTTGTGAAAACGTGCATTGCTCCTTCCTCCCCTCATCATACAGTTTTCTGCCACAATACCCTCCTCAAGAGAAGTGACAACGCATTGGCTCCCATCAGCACTGGCTCTACTCAGTCTTACACTGCCTTGATTGCTTTTACCTGTTCAAAATACCATTTGTTAGTAGCTTACTCAGTTCCATTTTTAACAGGACTTTCACCATCATGAAGAAAGAAACATTTATAGAGAAACATACAAATATTAAGATGACTTTTTCAATGTTGTTTGGAATTGCACTGTTGGAATCTGCTGTTATACAGTGGGACAGAAGAAGCCTCTGCACAGGTTATTGCAAGGTTGTCACTTGCTGTGTTTTTTTTCCTCCTCTTTGGTGGCTCTGATATTTGTCTTGGAGTGAATTGTCAGCTGATACCTAGTGCTCTATAAAACCTCTGTAAAGAAGCTCATACCATGCACACTGTTCTAAGTACAGACTGTTTTTTTTACAGAGGGCAACTATTTAAGGTGGGCCATAAAATTGTCAAGAGTTATAAATCTCTGGAGTTAGTACTGTAGAACATTTAATCTCCAGAGAGCCAGCAATATCTGTAATGGGCATGGCCATATTCCATAAAGGACGGCATACAACATTATATGTGGGACAAGCAGCCACTTCTAGCATGGTTCAGACAACAATTTACTTTGTAAAGCCCACTCAGCTTCACCCGCGTTTTTTTTACGAACAGAATCAATAAGCTCATTGGAATTTAGATTAGAACATAACCAGATGTGAGCCTGCAGGTACCTAAACTCGTCAACTCCAGCCCAGTCAGATACACATAGACTGCATCTTTTAGAGTCAAATATGACTGTCTCAATCTCTGTCAATTCCAATAATGTTGTTTTAGTGACTCACTTGTCATTTTCTCTGTCATCATGCTCTATGGCGTGAGCAGCCAGAGGGGAAAAGAAATTGCTGCATTTCATTGAAGCTTACTGTTCTTCCCTTGTTGAGTCTAAAACAGGTTGTTCACAGTGTAAAAAACATGATGCCTCACTTATAGTATTTCACAGTACCTTTCTATTCAGATGGAGTTGTGGGACACCTGTAATGATGGGTGGTTTTTAACTGTGAATCCACAAAAATCCTGGGGAAACAAACTGACAGCAACAACTGTGTACAGAAATATAATATGGATTATGAAATGAGTCAGCTTTAGAAAAGCTCTTTTAGGTTTTTCTTGCATCCTTAGTTTTCAGTGGTTTTCACCCCACTTCTAGCCCTATTGTTTATATATCCGAAATCAAGCCCCTGTATATTGACAGGATCACAGCTCTAATTTTTTTTTTCTCTGGATTGTTCTCAAGTTTCTCTTTAAATATATTGTCATCACATTGGGAATGAGCTGACACCATAAAGTAACCTTGATGTTTCTTTTGCTGATAACGCCATTAGAAGGGCTGGAAGTCCCGAATGCCCTGCTACTTGAGAAAAGGGATATTTGGCTTTTTTTTTTAAAGCCTCTGAGAGGGCATCATGGTCCAGACTCTAATGTTTAACAGAGCAAAAACCTAGAAGATGGCAACACAGAAAAAACACCCCAAACACAGTGGAGCTATTCAGTGAATTCTTCAAAAAGCCAAGGAGGAAGCAGTGGTGGAGGGGAAGGTATATGGGTGCTGACTCCATAGACCACCCTATGTTCCTGGATATTTGTGTTGCATACCTCCGCCCTAATGCACCACATGCTGCCTGTTAACAGAGGCTGGGGCTTGGTCTAGTGTGGCAAATCCTGTGCTGTAGCTGACAGGAAAACACAGATCATCGCTGCCAAGGACTGGTTTGCATTGGGCTGAGTACAAGATTCGTGATGCGTACCTACCTTCTGCAAAATGCCAAAAGATGCCATTTTCAGGCAATTTCTTCTCTACCCATCAATCCTCATTGTAATCAACTGAAAAAGAAAGAATCTTAAACTGTTATTGAGATGGGAAAAGAGATACTGTTTTGGTGTTTCAGACAGATTCTATAAAGAAAAATCCTTCCGAAAATCCCTCAGTTTCTGGAAACTAGGAACATCATGAGGACTGGAACTGACTTTGCAGGGTGGGGCAATCTACTCTTATAGTTACTGCAGTGGAAAATGTTAGTGAGAAAAATGTAAAGCCTAAGCATGAATTTTCTGCTAAAAGAAAAAAATAAACTTACCCTGTATTTTCACTGGGACATTTTTAAATACAAAGTCTTTTCATATTTGAGAGAACTTGCTGCAGATGTTGCCTTATATAATAGCAGAAAGAAAAATCTCAACCAACTTTGAATACAGAAAGCACAGAAACATTCGCAACAGATCAGATATTTCTACCAAGCAAAATTTTTTTATTAGCCAAATAAATAAATAACAGAGACCAGAATACTTGTCCATTGCCCATAAATATTATCATTGACTCAGAATTGTGATGGTCCATGAGGAATTTGCAACATCTCCTAACTCTAATTAACAATCCTCTAATTAAAGCGTCTTTGCCGCTTGTAGGAAAACTTGTGGGTTTT
Organism: Eulacestoma nigropectus; assembly: GCA_013397775.1. Classification (NCBI taxonomy): domain Eukaryota; kingdom Metazoa; phylum Chordata; class Aves; order Passeriformes; genus Eulacestoma; species Eulacestoma nigropectus. The sequence continues at coordinate 194,226 of VZTE01000634.1, forward strand.
TTTAAAACCGTAATTTTTATAGTCTTTAATATTAAAACTACGTTTCTGAGAAATGTCAAAATGTATTCTTGCCAGCAAGGAATGAATTAATGTTCTGAACAGTGCAATGTAAAAATGCCACTATAATGTTTTGATAGGGAAAGCTTTATTTCAATTATGTATTTAAGAGGTCTAAGTTGAGTCAGATTGGGATGAGTAGCGCTAGGTAAATTCCACTTTTTGTTAATGATATCTTTTGCAATAAATGCCTATGTACTTTAACATAGTTTCCTTCTCTACAAAGGGAAAAACAAGTTGAACTTCAATTTTGTTCCATATTGCTTCCTCTGTTTTTTGGTGAATGGACCTTCTCTGTGATTTCTTTTCATGTTTTCAGATGTATATAGTAGATAGATGAGGTCGTGATTACAACATGTGCCCCACTGGGTTGTCTATTTCTTTCAAGTTGCATTTCATGACTAGTTTGTCCCACCCTCGTAGCCAATAGAAGGCAGCAATCACACTCCTCAGCCTGTGTGATGAGCTGATAGGAAAAAGGTCACTTATATATCCTGTATCTTCACATGCAAGTGAGTTCTGATCCAGCTTTCCAAACTTATATAAAGAATGATATTGACTTTAGTTTTATATCAGATAATATCCCTCTGCCTGGCTGGTCTGATTGTCTTCAGAGTGACTACACAGTTTTAAAACTGGAAGAGAATTTAGTATGTGTTTTTAAGAAGTGGCAAAGATCAAAAGAAATTAGAATGTTGGTTTCCAGCAACATCTTCTACTGCACCATTTTTAGTATGAGGGTTGTGCTTGTCCTTGATATTTTGTACCTTTACATTCTTGTTTGTGAAGTTATTTTCATGAAAGGTGGTTTTTCATCTTGTGTAAGAGCTAGCCTCTCAAAGAGAGGAAATGGATAACATACTATTTTTTCATTAGGATAATGAAAAAAGGTTTGTGGGGGGTTATGTTTTTTCCCTGTTGTTGTTTATTTTTTGATTTTTTAAAAATTGTTTTTGTTTTCTTTAAGGCAAGATATTTCCTATCCTTACGTAGGCAATAAAAGTCTGAAATGAGATAAGAAAATTAAAAACTTTTTTTTTTTTTAATCTGTGGCTAAGAAGGAAAGAAAAACAACCCATAATGCTTTTTGAACAAATAAGGTCGTCTTTACCCTCCCATTTGGCTTTCTTCTCTACTATGTGGCTATTTTCCCTCTGTATTCAATTTTGCTCTTTCATCCATTACTACTCCTGGCTCAAAACCATTTCTTTAAAATATAAACATAATACCAGTAAAGATGAAAAGTCCACTATAATAAATCCATTTGCCTGGAGGTGATTACAGCCAGAAACAAGAAAAGAAAAGGGAAAGCAGATAAAAAGGCAAACAGTTTATTGCCACGATGTAGCGAATGATTGTGAAAGAGAAACAAATTAATATATCCCCCTAAATAAGATTCTATATTAAGATGAATCAGCATAACCTTACAGGTTTTTTCCTCATCCTTTTGGGGAACCTTTGAGCCAACATTGCGCTCCCTTTGGCAGAAAATCAGAGGCTCAGGTACAGTTTGAACATACACCATGGTCTAAGTGGATACCACCGGTTACTAAAAGAGAAAACTTATCCAAACCACTAGCCTAGTAGTTCTCTCTCCACTCAGAGATTATTAATATACATGGATCATATCTGTCTGGAGAACGCAATTTAAGTTTCCTAGGTCCTATTTCTTTTTTGCTTGAGTTTCTTCTTCATTTTTTTTCCCTTAATACCCAGACTTTTTACCTTCTTTCTTTGTGAGTGCCTTCATCCTGTTTCCTGACTTTTCTAGTCTCTTTCTGCACAAATCTGGAATCTAGAACTGGCTTCCAAAACCCTTCTAAAGCTTACAAGTAGCAACCTTTGCATTTTAACTTTGTTGTACTTTGCATGAGTCAAAATCAAGATTCCACTTCAGTTTTTCTGCCTCTTCATTTCCTCTTTGCCATGTCCAGAATATTGCATTATTGATTGGTGTTCTGTGGCCCCACCAGACAGGGGAACGGCAACATTTTGTCATGTAAATCTCCATTGCGGGAGGTTTGCATGTACATCTCCTCAGACACTAGACAGAGAAACTCTAAATAGTGGTATATGTGTACTATATATTATGTGTACATGTGTATGCAGAAGAAGTAACTTTTTTTATCCCCTTCTGAAATATTCTTCTTGGCTTTGCTTTTAATTAGTATGCAATTACTGAATTCATAAATCTCAAAGTACATTTAGTTTCCCAGTTAGCAGCATTCACCTCTATTAAGACATATGAAAAGAATAACCTTGAAAACTGCTACTTTATACAGACAAATATATCACAGGGATTTTTCTTGTTCTTAATATGGTATCTAAATTAGTAACTTTCCTGATGAGGCTCACAGAAATTCCTTTAATAAGTTGCTGTGATATTAACCTTTTGTGTAATACAAAAATTGCATTTAATGATATAATTAGGTTTAAATGAAACCATTTTTAATTTATTTGGTTCTAATTTGATGTTGCTGTACTCCAGCTTTGAAATGTAGAAATGGTGAAATGTGTTTGTGACCACAGTCCTGACTCTACAAACAAAACAGCCAAACCCACCTTTAAAGATCTGAACTTGTTTTCCTCCTGTGGATCAGAAGTTTCTAGCCCTCTCTGTCCTTTAGCTTTGTCTTTTGTAATGACACATATAAACATTTCCTTTAAAACACTGAGTATGATAACAGTCACTTGAGTGTAGAGGAATTTCATATCCAACTGCCTCCTACGTTAGGTCTCTGTATGCATGTGGTCAAAGGGTATTTTACTTTTATTTCTATGTGAAAAAAGGATAATTAGCACAGTGCTCTGCCTGTCACAGTCTCCCTGGATCACTGATGGATGAGAGTTTATTCTGGACCTAAAATACTGATGTGTCTGTGATCTTTCCTGGGCTTATTCTGCTGAGCACCACTGGAAAGAGGCGAGTGGCCTAAGTGACCCTTTGGTATGACCCAGTGTGTTCTTTCTGTTTAACGAAGTCTCTGGTACCCAAACCATGTCCTTCAAACACCAGATAAGGTATATCTGTGTGGCACTTTGCCAAGTAAAGAAGCATTAAATGAATCACTCAGCTTGCTAAATCAGGTCACAGGAGGTTGCATCATGAGAGGTGTAATAAAGAGAAGAGACCTCTCTTGTTTGTGGGTCCACCTTGTCCTTCACTGAGATGCAAGTGAAAGGCAATCTTTTTATGAAACTTAATCCTAAAACAAAGAAATTTTGGTCTTTCTCCCATGCTTCCTGGCATCAGGCACAATTCTGCTTGAGGTGCAAGTTTAGAAGTAAAACAAATATTTGTAGTTTTCTGTCATGTTTTTGTATGAATTTGGGTGTATTTTAGTTTCCTTTATTTTCTTAGGCAATTGCCAATTATATCCATATTCTTTAGAGATGTGTATGAACCGGCATATTAAAAGCTGTGTAACATTTAGTATCTCTGCTGTGCAAGAGACTAAAAACAAGGAAGGATGGATGATTTCCAGGTTGCCGGGGGCATCCAAGCTCCTTAGAGGCCAGTATACTGTCCTAGTTCTCTATATGCAGTTTCTATTGACTTCTGCCTCAGAAAAAAAGGGAATATATAGCCCAGGAATTAAAAAAGAATGGACAGAAGGAATTTTTAGTTAAATATTATACTATCCTCTATATCAATTTGTACTGAAATAGTTTGATTTCATTTGCTAATGTCAAGAAAATTACTGCTTCTTGGTACAAGTTATCATGGCAGCAATTATTTCCAAGGTCCCTCAAACTCATAATTCATTTAACAACATTTCTTTGAACAAAACTGATAGAGAGATGTCAAAGCATATGCACTTAATGGTTGTGGAACTTGCAGTAAGGAATTTTATTCTGGAAGCTGTTAATGATGACCGGCCCTTAAGTACAATTTTTCACAGTTTTGCAAAGATTTTACTGGTAGGCGCGGAATTTTCATTTCTTCCACTATATCTCTGAAATACATAAAACAAATATAAAAATTAAAAATAGTCATTGGGGATAAGGTTCAACACATAAAAAATGAACCTTTTTTATTTTTAGAATATGAACTTTAAAGCAAAATTGTTCAATCATGAAGTGATAGAAAACACTTCTGTAATTGTTTGAGAAACGAAACTACCTCTCCACTTAATGTCAGAAAGATTATCTTGTTTGAGTCAGATATTGTTCCTATGGAAATCTAACCACATCTAACAATCCAAAAGAGAGTAGAATCATTATTTCCTTGGTGGCAGACTCTGAACGGCAAGCAACAAAAACTCCAGACACACTGGACTTCTGCCTTGACCGTAGCTTTTTCCATGCATCTGCTCCATCTGCTTGGCAGAAGCATCTAGGACCCCGGAACTGGATCTCAGGCAAGTGTTTCTTCAATAATATTCCCATTGTCCAGACATTTGGTGAGCAAGTAAACCATTTCTGATAAGGAGAGAGGAATCTCAGGATTTCTTAGGCTAGACATTTTCTGTCTAAAACAGAGCACGGTCAGATATATAAGGTTTGATCAGCAATCCTGAGGGCAGCAGCAGAAGGTAGCAATCCACGAGAAACCTTTGTCTTAAGACCATCACTTTCAATTTAAAATTAAAATGTGCTGAAATTCTTTATTAATTATTAATACAGACAGAATATTTAACTTTTTACACCTAAGCAAGGGATGAGGCAGGAAGAATTCACAGACTTTAACTCAGTATTGATTCCTTACTCTTCTTCCTAAGTTAGGTTTTCTGTGGGAGTGTTATATTACAGACTATTCTCAAAGTGAACTATAGGTTAGGAACATGCTAAGTGGATGATTATTTCCCAAAATTTGCCTTTGTTTTGATGCTTCTAGACCCTTGCTTGAAAAGATGTAGAAAGAAACACAAAATCCAATCCTTCTGCATCCTAAGAAACAGGTGCTACGCATGCAGAGTTAGAATGCCACAGGTACAGCTAACCTGCTAGTACACAGAGCTGCTTATAAAAACTTGAAAAAAAAAACCCCAAACCTGGTAGGTGAGTTCAAATTGCTTACAGAATAAACATCGGATCACTTGCACTGAAGTCTAACAGTGTTAAGTGTGTATAACATTAAGTAGCAGGATAAGGGGCTGAGTATTCTCCACAGGTAGAGATAATAGTGTAAGACACAGGAGTTAATAAACACATAAGGAATTTTCAAAAGACTGCTCTCCACTGAAGAAACCAATGCACTCTTTATTGACCTAGTGTAGCTATTAACACCTGGGGGTTTTTTTCAGTGAGAATAAACTCAAAGCAACTGCAAGAATGTTCCTATATGTCCCTTAGTTGGAAATTAGACAGAAAAGTGAGTACGTTCTGAGGAACAAGGACTTAAGATACAAAGGTCTGAACAAAATCTGTCTGAAAAGCTAAATAGAGAAATTGTGTGGAGTCATTTGTCCATTAATCTGCGGCTGTCATGAGAACCCAGATAAATAATGAGTTTAGTTTTAGCCATTTCCTTTGGTTTGTTTTCTAGTTTTTCTCCTTGTTTCAGGGCACATGGTAAAATGTCATGAAGGTCATGGAAACCATGATTATGTGCAATGCAGTGGAACATCAGAGGTCTTTTTGGGAAATTCCAATGTTCCTGACTGTTAGCAGGGTACCTGCCAATTTTAGTTGGTATACAATGGATTATAGAGAAGAAACCAACAGAACTGTCAAAGGGGACCAAAGATGCTGCAACAAGTTCTGCAACCTAGATGACATGAAGTGAAAAATATTATTATCCTTGTGTTAAGTTATTGTTACTATTACATGTACAGAAATGAACAGGCACTATATAAAAAGATTCAGTTACTTCACACATAAAAGAAGATTAAACTGCCTTAAAAGGTTTTATGATACAGAGTTTTTGCAATCATCTGAGTTAGGAAAGGCATGCTCTTGATATAATATTTAATTTTGCAGATTTGCCAGCATGGGGCAAGGTTAATTCATTGTTCCAGTAACATAAAATAGCTGACAGGAGCCAGATGTATAACTCCATACCTGTTAATGGAAAATTAATATCTTCACAGCACAATTGTTGATACTTAAGAGATAACAGAGATCTCGATTTGTCTGCTCAGAAAAGAACAATAGGTATTCTGCAGTTTGAGTCTTGGAGTTGATTATACACTATGATTTCCAATATAAGTGTTCAGTGCTGCTATTGATTGCAAAACTGAGGCTATTTTGTGTAGAAGTAAATCTCTTTGATTGAAAAAGGAAGAAAAAAAAGGCTGCCTGTGACTGTTACTGGCTATTGGCTTAAACAAAAAATCATCGCTATGCACACAATGTAACCAAAAATCCATATTAATGAGTTACTGGAACACTGAAAAGTATGTCAGGTTTTCAGGTTTGGCGGTGACACCGGCTAGCTGGATTTTCAGCTTTATAAGCACTTTCTATATCTCAGAAATTACTATCTGCTGTATTTTTACAAGACTTCAAAACTGTGGAAAATTGCCAACAGATGTGGAAGTAGAGCTGCTGCATAAAATTGGAGACTAAGGTAATTGCCCATGGTCTTTGAACAGGTAGGTTTCAAGAAGACACAGAAGTGTCTCATGGATAATCACTGAACCCTGAAATACTATGGGGCTTGTATCTTCTAGATGATTGCCTTGCACTTCCGGGAAGCGTCCACATTCTGGACAATATTTGTCTAGCAAGAAAAGATAATTAGTAGAGAATTTTGTCTGAAAAAACTATCACTGCCTTGGTAGAATGGAACTACTACATCTGGAATGGTGTTTTTATGTAATCTTTTGCAGCTAGCAAGTATCTGGCAGAACTATAGAAATTCTATAATGCCATTAATTTCCATATCTTATTGTTCATATTTATTGTTCTTGAATAATTTGTGGCCAATTTTTTTTCCACATTTTTTTAATCTATCAGATGTATCAAAAATGTTTAAACAAGGTTTGCATAAGTGCCCCAGATTGAATACAGGGATAACTAGCAGCGTTTCAAAATGTCATCTGAGGAGGCTCAAAATTAATGTATTATTATGGTTTAATAAGGGTAAAAGCCATATATAGGCCTTATTTTTTTGAAGCCGCATAATGTCAACAATTCTTTCTCTAAAACTTCAGGAAAAAAGCAAGTCTTTATGAGACAAAGACATATAAACTGCTGGGATTTCTGCCTGTCTTGGCACCCAGCTTAAGATTTCCTCATTCTTTTAAACGGAGTGTTAATTTTGAAGCCAGTTGTTTTGAAGACACATAATTTTTTTCAAGAATTGGGTGGTGTGGAGTCACAAAGAGCTCTGACTTCTATTGTTTCAGCCTTGCTGTAACAGGATTTTGGCAGTGGGTGGAAAACATGCAGGCTTCGTCTGGAATAGGTTACAGTGATATTATTCACAGCCCTGGGACAGAAGTAAGGCAGTGGTCTCTTACAAGAAAGTGGGTCATGTAAGGAAGGATATCTGTTTGAATTGTTGCAAATAGCTCTTCAGTGAGTGTAGAGTCATAAACATCCCAGTTCTCAAAGAGCAATGATCTGCCTCGTGGAGCAATGGAATGGGGTTTGTTTGCCTGCGTTGTGAATTGACAACTCGTCCCTACCACTGATCTCATCTCGTGCTGCCCACGAGGTACAAACTACTGACAGATATAATTTGACCTTGTACAAGAGCCTGTTTAGTAGCTTCTGGAATTCTATTTCAGTATGGATCACCGAGTTTTGCATTGCTTTTTTTAATCTGGAAGATGTTTTTTCATGCTCTAGTATATTCACATTCTTAATCTCCCAGGCTTGGCTAATGTTCTTCCAATGGTAATCATTATCTGTAGCTGTCTTTGTCTTCTTTCTGTATTCTAATTCCTTCATGCTTTATTTTTCCTTTCTTTCTGTGACCTTTTTTCTTTGCTGAATTTATTGCATGCTTTCCCCTGGCAACCTCTGTAAATATATGCATTACTATTAGTTTCATCTCAGTGTGTATAGGATTTATGCCTATACAGCTTGCCCTCCACTTAATTTAATCACAGGTTAATTACATCCTCCACTTAATTTGATCAAAACCTTCCTTGAGCCAAAATCACTTACATTAAGAACACTAGTGGTACTTTCTACCCTTTAGTTTGATCAATATCGATCTTTTTAAGCAGGTACTTTGAGGTAATTTAATCACTGGCCATGGATATTTTCCATTTAATTAATAAAAAAGGAAAACATCCTTAATGAGAGGAGAAAATAAACATAGAAAATGTCTGCAGACATGTGAAAGACACTAAGTAAATTTTGGCTTCTTTGAGGAGGAGCAGTTTTTGTTCTGTTTTTGCTTCTATACTGAAGCAGTTCTTTTCGGTAGCAACATGGTCAATTCTCCTGTGTACAAGGGGGTGGGCAGGGTTGTACTTCTGGCAGTGTTAATGAATAGACAGAAATAACAGTAAGGAATTTTAGTATGTTTTTGCTACATTCCAGTGTAGCAAAAGTTCACTGGGAGTCCTGGTATGGTGTATTTGGGTGATTACTAATAAAATATTAATTCTAAATGCCAGGGAGCAGGATGTCAATGAAATAATTTATATACCTTTTATGTGTGTATAAGAATACTAGTGTTGAATGAAGTTACAGATAGCACAATTCTTTTCTGACGCATAGTCCTTGCTGTATTTAAAAAAAAAAAAAAAATTCTATGCCTTATTTAATTTCTCTAGAGAGGTCATTTACAGACCTTAGAATAACCATGGAAACTGAAGGAAGACTAAATGCTCAACCTTGGCTTTTTCAAGAGCTCTGATTGATAGGTGGCAACATTCATGTATCACATTGTAGATGACTTGTTTTAGTGAGCATTTGTTCACATTACTACTGCCACTATTTTCAGGAAGAGTATTTGCATTAATTCTTATAAGTTTATGCTGTCCAATCTGTCTCAGAAAAATATGCTCAGATATGTATTATGAGATAGTTGTGAAACGTCTACTTGAGCTAGACTTTCAGAGGCATGTTGTTAGCATGTCAGCATTTTACCACCACCACTGACGTACAAATTCCAGTTCTCCAGAAGAACATGTTGTTCTCTCCTTGTTTTTATCAGCCACTAAACTAACCCCTGAGTCTATTCCAGCAGTTCCTTAAAGACTGTGATTCCTAAACCAATACTGCTACCTACCATACTAGTGAAAGTAACACAGGATTCACAGAAGCTGCTAACATTTGACATCTGAATGGGGCAGAAAGACAGAAAAGAGTTCATTTTACCTAACTTTATCCATCTAAAAGTCAGATGTCTCGTCACCTATTCTCATCTAAAGCTTGTGTGCTCCTAAGTGCACTTGGTTTTATTTTATTTATGTGGGATTCTTTCTCTGTGTTGATGTTACAGGAATCTTATATTTCTAGCTTTAATGAGCTATTAAACTGTGAGATAGCTGAAATTGAGTGACAAGAATTTCATCCTTCTTATCAGTTGTTAATATCAAGAACCACTGAGGCCTATATCAAAAAGATTTTAAAAGATCTGCTCTAGATCTCTTTAATGGTGACATTACTGCTTGCTTATGGATTGCTCTTTCTTACAAATATTCCAAAACATGCAAGTCTCATGAGTCTTGTATTAGTGATCAGAAATTACAGCAGAGACAACTAACAGGTTTTAATTCTTGAAGTCAAGATTTCATGAGTGGTTTTTAATATTTAGGACTAAACTGGATTAAATTGAAGCTGCCATCTGTATTTACTTACCTTAATGTTTATAAACTGACTCTTAAGGATGCATGAAATGTAGCTTGTTCACAAGTCTCGCTTGGTACTCTGGTGAGTTCAGGTATTTCTCAATATGAGATCCAAAATTCTATAGGTAAAAATAAAATTATTTACAAATTCAGAGACTACTCAGAGTTCCAGCCATAGGTTATTAAAGTTTTTAAGGAGTATACATGATGGATGTTTTTTTTTCATTTTTGGTCAAGCTTGTTCCAGGTCCGAAAATTCTTGCCTAAGACTTTTGCTAGCACAAATGGTGATCTTCATGGGGAATTATATCCATTTCCCCTGCTCTGAGTGAGTCTTTCAGTTAGGGCTGTGGTTGCTCCACGCTCCCTTTACAGTCTGTAGACGTATAAAATCATGACTGAAGGCTGATTCTTTCCATCTAACTGGTGAATCGTCGCTGTATGCAACATTGTCGGCGTCACCATCCTCACACGGGGCACCATTTGTCGCTGTTGAGACGGACACGACAAAAGACTGATGCTGCGGATGGTGGCAAGCATCAGCACTTTATTGCAAAAACCTGGCCTTTTTAAGCACTTAGCCGGTTATCTCTTTGCATAGTTTTAAAGCATAACAAGCACAAGTCAACCAACCACCATACACCACGATGTGAGCACGCGAAAGTCACACAGTGTGTTTTTCTACCCCTAATTCAGCTGTGTCTCTTTCCCACAGTCCTTCTCCACTTAGCTGAAGTAACAGGCCTTAGCCATGATTTTACAAAGGCAACAAGGCCTTCATTTTATAAGGCTTTACCTATATGCAACAGTGAATAGTGGAGACATCCATGTCTCCCTCTCAGGATGTAGGGTATAACTCTGTACTCAGAGCAGAAGTCCCACCAAGATGCCCAGAAGTACATGGGACTCAGGCTAGCTGTACAGATGCAACTTTATGTATGCGTTATTTTCTTGATTGTGATGGCAATTTTTGCATGTATGAAGTTAAACCTCTTTTGCCACGTCAAAGCAATGAAATAGCTTCTTCATAAAGACTAGTTCTTCTGTAGAAAATGCCCTCACTTTCAAATATCTACCAACCTCCTATGATAGTACTTAAGAAGAGGAAAGAGGGAGAAACAGCAAAATAAATGGGTTTCTGCTTTTGTTTGGGATGAAGTTGAGGTAGTTTGTAATAAGTACTTATTCATGTTGAAGTGAGTGTGTTGTGATGGCTTCTTACATAGCAAATGTAAGAAATACATGACTGTGAGTGAATGTAAAGATTTAGGTTATGAGGAATTTTGGCAGACGGTGTGACTCTTTCATGTTGCTGTTGGTCCATGGCTAAGCAATGGTCCTGGATTTCAAAAGACTTTGCCATCACTTCTATTTCCTTTGAAGTCAAAGCAAGTTTTTTCTGCTGGAAATATGTTTTTGCATATATATGGAGAAAACATACGTGATTCTTATGTTAACAGCTCTGACACAAGTGGTTTGTGATTTTCTGGTTTCTATAGAAACATTAAAAGCATTTGTAAATCCTTCATTTTTAGGTAAACGTATCCTATTTTATAACAAACCAGATGCTCAGACTGTTATCCATTTTTTTTTTCTTTTTAACATTTTCAAAGATTATGAAAAATGGTACTGGTAAACTATACTGAAAAAAGAAGTAAATGATAGTATTTCAGGCAGTACCTTTCAAACTGTTTTTCACTTGTAATTATAAACTGCAAAAACCTTACACTATCAAAAACTCCTGTAGGTCTTGTGTGTAGAAAAACACACTAGGAAGAAAGCACTTCCAGGTGGATAAGAAACAGGTTTGGTATTTAGGAGATCTGGTTTATATACCCAGTTCTACTATTATCCTTCTGGTTTTGTCAGAGCATTTCTCTCATCTTTCATGTGCCATCTCAAAGAGTGATCTAACATGACACTTACCATTTTACTGAAGTGCTTACTTACGTGTTGATAAAAGTGAACACAGAAGCTATGTATGTAATCACCGTCACCATCTTGCTGCCTAATGACCTTGTGTTTTTTACCACGAAACAGTCCCATTAAGAATACAGTCCCCTGCCCTAGTCAGTCAAAAAATTTGTACTCACCAGAGGGAATGATTAGGTTGGTGTGGGGTGCATGTTCTTCGTCTTGGTTTGAGACAAATTTGGAGGAAAACGTCTGAAATGAATGTTCCTCTGTTAGAAGGAAGGTTTCAGCCGCCCCTCCCCCACCAGGTTCAGGAGAAATTCCTCAGAGGAAAGCGGAAAAAAGCTGTTTATTTAACAAGCCAAGTGCACGCAGGCACAGAAAAGAGAATGAATAGTGTTAAAAAATAAAACCTCTCACTGTGGATAAGAAACCTGGGTAGATTTCAGAGTCCTTTCTGTGAGTGTGGCTCTGCCCTCTCCAGAGCTGGGGTACAGCGTGGGCCCCTCCAGGCCGCAGTGTGAGGCCTCCCAGTGATGTTGTTCCAGACCAGAGAGGAAGAGTCCCAAGAAAAGTTCTTGCCTCAGCTAGCAGGCTAGCTAAAAAGCAAAGAGTTTTAACTCTTTGTCTCTCTCCCGAGAAAAAGAGCTGAGAGCTGGGAAAAAAGCAGGAAGGTGCTTTCCTCGGCTCTGTAGCAGCAGCAACGCAGAGGAGTGTGTGTCCTTGAGCACAAACTGCTCTGAAAAATTCGCCTGGCTTCTCTCCCCTCTCTCCTGAGAAACAGCTTAAAGACACAGGAAGGCACAGGATTCACATCTGGCATAGGGCAGATGATAGGGAATAAGTATCATACAGTCACCCCCAGGACATTCTTATATTCGGCTTCTGGCAGGAATAATATTGAAACTTCTGAAGAGGAAGGAGGGCTGAGTGAGGAAGCTGTTAGCAGGGATGCTGATGGATCTCTCAGCAGTTGGTTCCACACAGACAATGAATGACAAAGTGTAATTCTGTTTTCAAAGCAGCTGAAATTTTTTTTTTAACTTCTTTTCTTACTGCTTTTTGCCATGACTGAAACATTTACCCCACTGCCACCTTAGCTCAGAGTGGATAGCAAGAAAAAGTGAGGTATCCCAGAAAACTGATACGTGATGGAGGAATTGGACAATCAGTGGCTTTCTGTTATGGAAAGAATGGTCAGATAGTGGTTTTTAAGCTGCAGTCAATTTCTGCCATGGTTCATGGTGCTGTCGTTCATGAACGTGTTTGTTTAATGGGTTTGTACATCTGTTTAATGTGTCTCCTGAAATGTCTGGTCTCTATGGGAGAAAAGATGGTGTTTTGTCCCATGTTTGTCTCCAGCATGGCAGCAGAAGTCCCAGACTTTGATGGAAGCTTTGAGTTAAGACTGGCAAATTTTATGGGAATTCACCAAACTCTGATTCCGACAATACATTGATACAGAGTTAAGGGAAGTGCAGAAAACAAGGAAAAGTCAGGAGGATGAGAGCATTATGGAAAAAGAAATGAGCAAAGATATTCTAGAACAATGGAATAAAAGATGTTGTTGTCTTTATTCCCCCTCCAAAAGAGCAGACTAAGTGATATTGGAAGCCACTCTAGAGAAATCAGAACTGGGCAGTTCTGTGGGCCTAGGGGTGGGAGCCGGAGAGAAAGGCAAAGAAAGTCAGAAAAAGGAAAATGCAATAAGGATGCCTGTGCAGTGCAGTAGGTTACATTAAAAAGAATGTTGCTGCATGGCATTTCTTGACAACATGTTGCAGATGAAACAAGTGTAAGACAAACAAGCCATGGTAGTGTTTTTAAAATGTTGATAGTGGTTTTGGATTAATATAGCCAAGGGAAGAGATGGGGATACCTTCATGAATAACAGCTGTTGTATAAGATTGATACTTCTTTCTGCATCTGAATCCATGTAAGGTGTGCAAGGTTTCTTGGTTCAGTAAGCCCCTCCAATAAAGCCACTTAAATCTAAATGCATTTATCTTTCTTTCCGTTTCATGGGCCAATTTTCATGTCAATCACAGCTATTTGTTTTTAATGAGGACTGTCTCACTCCCAGCCCATCTTCTGCAGCTACTACCATTCTTCATGTAGAGCAGATATAGTGACATAGCAATCTTTTTCATTGCACAAGTCATTAAGGGTGTACATAGCAATTTGAAATTTGTAAATATTCTGACAAGTTAATTGTCCCCTGCCCATTTTATGCCCATAATCTGCCAAGGTAGACCTGCCAGTGCAGACAACATTATCACTAACCCAGCATGGGCCATCATAGAGTGATATCTGGCAGTATGTTAATAAAAGACCAGAAGAACAACAACAAAAACACACCTCAGAATTACAACTATAAACAGCCTGCCAGTCACAATAACAATGTTGCTGCTAGGAAATTAAAAATTGCGCACCACAGTGATCATAGCCTATGCCTCACTACTCCAATGCATGGCATAAACATAAGATTAGGACTTCTCTACAGAAGAGGCAGAGTCTGAGGTGTAGCAGAGACATTTTTTTCTCAAAAATGAATGACTCTAGTAAAATAAATCCAAATATGCAATACTCTTGACAGATTTTTTTTTCTCCTCATTTTTTTGTTTTATGTTTTCAAGTTTGCCTTGGAAGAATTCAACTCTAATGAACTGTGCAGAAAGACAAATTTTAAAATATAGTGGTATTATTATTAGGTACATTCTTAGTTCTTTGAGTAAAGAGAAAGCAGAGCAGATGCTGTTTGATGTAATCAAAACAAATTACAATCTTAAAAGATCATAAACATATGCTCTATTTTGGTATTATTCCATTATCTTATTGTTGGAAAAGTATCTTAAGGGAAATCTTGAATAGTTAACATTTAAAGTACTATGAATAATACAATCTTTGCCCTGGAACTCAGCCTGGATGTTTACATTTTTAGCTAATGGTTTTAAACTCATTTTTAACTTTCCTTAAAACTCTTGGCAAAATGAGATCTTCCATCCTGTTTTGTACAGTGGGGAAATTGCAGTTCCCACTTTTCCTTGGGTTAGAGCAGATGCCCTTGCCTGTCCCCAGAACGCTCTCTCTGCTTGGAGGGTCCCCTGGCTTCTCAAATGCCTGTTGTCATTGCTGACAGGTAGTCAATGTGCTTCTTAGATTGGAGCCATGGGCTGGAACAGTGATCTGCTGTTTGACTATTTAATCTCGACCCTGTGAGAATTTCATAGAGGAGCACTGAGATTGTGTGTTTTGTGGTTTTTGGTTTTTCCCTCCTGCTTAAATCTCATGTTCTGACCAAAACAGAGCCAATGAGAAATAATTCCTTCTTGCCTGTTAGAACAGTAGTGACATCACTTTTGCTTTTGACAGATTAATATCCTGCCAGGTTATTCATGGGCAAGAGATTGGTTTTCTGACCTCACAATCACCCCATGACTTCCCTTGTCTTGGATGGTTCACAGTGGGGATGGCTCTTTCTCCAGATGGATGCTGAAATGAGCTTTTTGGTGGCTCTAAATGATATTTACCAATTTTGAAGAGGTTGTATAGAGCTTCTGTCCCCTTTCTGTAGTATTTAGGGATGGGCAGGGCTCTTACTTGGAGCAAGGGTGCAGCTGAAATCAGCCACTGATTTGGATGGTGAGTTATGGGCTGCCCCAGATGCTGGCAGCACAACACTAAATGCAAAGGTCCCAGGCCTTGGGTATAGCTGCTTAAGAGGACAGGAGAGAACAATGCTGAGTGATGAAGTTTGGCTTATATTCTGAAAATGTCAGTGTTTCTGAGCCCTGGTGTTTGAGTAATATTCCTGTCTCTTCAGATTTTGCATGATATATTCAACATATACAATGTGAATTTGTAGTGAGATTTAGCCCAGGTGCAGTTTCACAATAGGTTTTCATCTCTATACATGCTGGAATACAAACTCTTACTTCAATCTGGTGGGCAGACATTTCTAAATCTAGACCCACTGGGTTGGGTCTTGTTCAAAGGCAGCATTGTGAGAGATTTTCTACTACAACATCAGTTCTGTGTTCCGTGAGTGTCTCTGTTCAGATTTGGGTCTTACAACCAAATGCAGGAGATTCTTTGCTTTTCAGAGGGATACAGCATTCATTCTGCTAGGAGTGCAAGAGACTGAAGCAGTTGGAAACTACCTAGACTTGGTTAGCCCCTGAGTCTTTAGCTTTACTGTGAATTTATGTTTCAATATGTGATATCACTCCTACATGCCTCTTAAAAAGTACTATTTTCCTATACATAAGGCCACAGATCATAACTCAGGTATGCTGGGCAGTCAGGTTGTAATATGAATCAAACCCCCCGTAATTATCATGTGGACATTGTTCTACTTATGTGACAGTGTCTCTTTTCCATTTAACTTATCACTTTATTTTGCCTTAAACTGATTTAAAGAAAAGTATTGTCTTTCTGGGTTAGGTATTCATCTGTGAAACTACACCAGTACTACTTCATATTACTAAAAAATTTCCTATGATGGTAGACTTTCTGGCTGAGGAGATCTAAACTGAATTCCCACCTCAACTCTGGGGACTGACTTACCAAAAAAACAAGAGAAAATTGCTGTGACTTGGCGTCACAGGTAGGAGCAGCAAACTGCATCAACCAGGACCCTAGTGCACAGTTAGCAGGGAAGAATACAGGTAGGATTCATCTTCTCTCACTTTCATAACTTATGTAGAGAAAGTGCAGGTTCCTGGCTTCCTGGTTTATGTAGATGAGTTACATGGTTCAACTTAGGAGTGAAGAATCAGTACCTTAATCCTTGTGGTTTAATTCTTCTTTATTTCTTCTATCTGCTGTTGCATATATCCAGACTGTTGGTGCACCCTCATTCTGAGTACAGTACCTAGCACAGGGAAGCTATGTTTTCCATTTCATATGTCAAGAAATCCTGGTAATTATGAACGTGAAATCAATACCATTTAGTAGTCAAATATTATTATTTTCTACATTTATATTTTTTCTTCCCTGCTTTTTTTCATGCAGCTAGACGATTGTCACGCTCCCTGCTTTTCGCGTCTAAGCTCAAGGTGATGTGAGCTTTTAATCAGCAGGCTACAAACGAGTAGCTCTTGAATTCTGTGGCCCTCAATTGAGTGTGAAAAACTGTCTTAAAATGGAGAGGTTAAAATTTAAAATCTCTCCCATTGTTTCCTGGTCCTTTTTGGGAACAGGTAGCAAGATTTACACTCTTTGCAAAGGGATATTTGAAGCTTTTGTTGATGTAAAAATGGAATTTTTCTTGCCAAAATTCATTTATATAAATAGAAACAGCAATTTTATTCAGAACATTTAACTGCTTTTTGAGTAGCCTTTTATGATTGTCACACTGCCATCTATAATGGCTGACCTCTCTGCTATCACTGCAGAAGAAACTACAAGCAGGGAGTGTCATACTTCATAGCTGGTGAATAATAACCTCAGTTATTTGCCTAAGGACACTGGAACTCAAGATATTGGTACAATTGATGCCTTTGCCAAAGGAAAGCAGTGGCTGCTGTGACAGCTGAAGCCATTAACCTGCCTCCTGTTCCTCAGGACAGGTGTGTTGGAGGTGTCCAGAACACCAAACAGAGCCAAGATTGGTGTTTGTGCCTCTCCTTCCCACTCCCATTTACTTCCTGAGCAACCTTAGGCAGAATGATTCATGTAAAGGTTCTGTGCCTTCGCTGACCAGTGTGTACAATGACACGGTGGAATTCACTGGTCATGAAGGTATCCTATGTTCTTTCAAATAATATTTTTGAACTTCTTGGACCTTTGCATGGGAGATATTCTGTATGTGCCATATTACATAATCTTTCACATTTCTAATATTCTCCATTTATGGGATTTACAATATTGTTAAATTATATATTTAAAGATATTTTTTAAAGTTATACAGTCTTGAGGTTGTCACCACCAGAAATTAATTGGATCTCCAATTAACTGTGTGTTCAGCTGTTATGTACAAGACAAGAAAAAAAAAAAAAAAAAAGAAACAGATTCTACTTTTTCCAGCAAAGGAGAGTGATGGCTGCTGTAACTGGGCCAAAAATAGGATGTGCTTAGGAAGACAGAGAAAAAACCCGAACTGCCTCTAGCATCTAAATTAATAATTATCAAGTAAATGATGTAGGTAGAATCACTGCTAGGAAGAGCAGAAATGGACTTATGTGAATTTAAGGTTGGCTGAAGTTTGGTTTATTCCAATGTGTGTCAAGAAATGTCACAAAATGAATACAATGAATACAAATTCTGATGATGATTGTACTTTGTGATTTATTCTGCCAAAGCAATGAATGCAACTATGGAGAGCAGTTGTAGGGGATTTCAAGTTTAGCTTGAGGAAAATCAATTATATCTGAGAAAAAACTAGACCAGTCTGTGTCCAGACAGGAATGATGTATTCATCTCTGCAACTACAGGCATAGTAGTTCATCATGATCCATCTCTTGTGCTGATCAGCTTTCTCTGAAACTGTCTTTCATTTAGGAATAGATATTTGAATTTATTATTCTGCTGTTATGTAAAATAGGAAGATTTACCTTTTTGTCTCTTTATAGCCAGGTAAAAGTTCAGTTGAGTCTGTTGGTGGTCTGACCAAATTTATTTGGGGTTTACTTGTAGGTTTATTTCTCTTCATTTCCCCTTCTTAGTAAGGGATACTTTCTCATTTAGCATTTTACTTATTGTGGTCTTCACCAGGATATCCATGAAGTCCTGGATATCTGTAATTTTGGAATGACTTAGAGAGTCTCCATGTACACTGGTGCAGTCACAGGTTCATTAGCCCAGCTGAGTGTGGGAAATGTTTTTATTTTATTTATTTTTATAAAAACATAAATGAACCCACTTACAACCATCCTTTCCGGCAGAAAATGTCCTAAGAGAGTGATGAGGCTAAAAGAATCAGAAGCCTTGTGCTGAGAGCCTTATGAACCTTGACTGAAAGACAGGCAACAAGGTGAAGCTCTCAGAGCAGGAGATTTGGGAGATTTCTCTTTTCTATGGGAATTATACAAGCTAGCTTGAAGCTTACAAGATCTCCAATGACAATGTCATAGAGTTTTCACAGAATCTTCTAAAAACTGAGATGTGGACACATTTCCATGAAATATAATTCTGATGGAAATAATTTTGCCATAAGAATTTTAATACATTTTAATTGTACCTGCTTCCAAATTTCTACTAAAATCCAGAAAGATTTCATTTACTTAGTTTACAAGACTATAGCTTCCATCTAGCAGCTTCAGGTTAGATGGTTTGCAGAAAGAATTCGTCTTTGTCCCGAGTGCTGAGTGATCTGAATTGCCATATGGAACACAGTTCCGATACCAAGGTTTGGGTCTCTTGGTCATAAGACTATGCGTTTTTGTTTAATAAAGTACTACAGGGCAGGATGACAGCATGTGTGTGAGAGGCAAGGCAAGTGATGCAGAACTCCTCATTTTCACAGCTGGAGCCTTGGACTGACGTTAAAACAAGCAACTTGGCATGTAAGTAACAATTCTGCAGTCTTAAGTAGCAGAACATAACTTCCAAATATTTCATGTTTGCACTTTTTCTGCAGAATGGCCTATAACAAAATTATTTGTTCATTCTACTAGATAAATGGCTGGTGAGCTTGGAACTGATTTTTGGAAGCCATTGTAAAAGAATTCCTGCAGGGACACCCAGTTTCACCTAGTTCTGCAACACCTGAATAGTTTGCCAAAATTTAAACAGATGTGATACTTGCATTGTGAGGTTTTCAGCCTAGCTCAACATGTGAAGCAGCTGCCTGAGCCATAAGTAAGTCTCCAATACACTCTGGTCTTTCTGAAATGATGTTTCTGAATTGCATGAAGTAATACAAAGCTATTTAGAGCACACTGAGTTGTAGCTGCACTAGTGAAGCTACTTGGAGACAGAGGGCAAAAATCCCTAAAAGCCTGAACCTGTAGACAACAGGTTTCATCATGCTCCGGAGGTGTCTGGCTCAGCAGAACTCTGTACTTTGGCTCTGTTCTTTCTATCCTCTTCCATTAATTAAGTCAGAAGATGACCTAGGTCTGACTTGTTCCCTCTTTGCAGTTTTTCTGCTCAGAGCTCAATGGAAAGTGGTTTTTTACTGTGCATTTCCCCTGTGATGAAGAAAATAACATGCATTCTTATCTAGCTCTTTCCGAAGTCAGGTGATAGGAAAGCAAAAAACGTTATGGAAGCTGTTAATCCCAGCTATTGCTCTAAGTTATTGAATGAAGGGCTTCAAAGGATGGTTGTTATTGTTCTTGCTTTCAATCTTTAGAGTGAACAAGAGGAATTCAGATTACGGATAAAAGCAGTTGCTCCTGACTCATCTGCAGGAGGCGTCCTAGGCTGATAAAAATTCTGCCTTTGAGATGTCAAAGAGAAAGAAAGGCTTTGCCAATAGCAGCATAATGTTCTTGCTTAAACCAAGCTGAAATAAATCCATTACTTAATGTAGCAGAATTGGAATAAAGTGTGACTGGAGTTCTCATTGTATAAAAAATTGCCTCAAATTAAAGAACAGTGGGTACAGATACACTTGGATCTGCTCCATCAAACAATTTATTTTTCCTGTACCAACTAAAATGAGGAGGATGCTAATTCTGTTGAGTAAAATTGAAATACGTGATGTGTCTGTGATGACTAAATGACTTTTTCTGGGATAAGTTCTGTTTAATCTGGAAGACCTAAGACTTGTTCTGGTTTGTTTATAATGTCTGGTACCCCAATAGTTGATTTGTTCAGAGTCTCTTTACCTATATAGATCAACAAGGATGTTTATTGGGCAGAAGAATTGCAGTTCTCAGGTGATTTAGCAAAGAAGAAAACATGAGTGTATGCATGCACATGTATGCATAAACATGTATGAGATATGAGTGTATGAACACATGCATGAGATAGTTTGCTTCCATAAGCATATTATGGATATAGCATCAAGTGAAGAGACATAATGTGGGAAGGAATACATCAGTGAAAGTTATCTATAAATTGACATATCAGGCAAATGTTTTCATCAGAGAGCTCTTTCAATGGGATTTGAAAAATCAAGGTAGGATTGTTTGGGTGGATTCAGGGAGACCTTTCTAGGTTTATATGCTCAAGCTATGGCACGGCAAGCCCTGAAGTAGTCCATAATGAATTAAAACCAAAACAACCCTGGTGTGAAAATTGATTGAAACACGGGGAAACTGTCTTTGCCTAAATATAGTGTGATATGAAGCGTTCTTGCTTGCTTTTTTTTTACATAATAATGTCTGGGTTTGTACATTTTTTCTTCCATTTTCTTCCAGTGTGATGAACGTAATAAAAACAGACCAACCTCCTCAGGGACATGGAAAAAACAGACAGAGAATAAAATCAAAGGGCAGTAATAGAACTAATAAAATAATTCCTTTTGTTTTGACTAATGCATAGTTATTTTGTCATGAAAATTAGAGCCTTAGGAGGTCAGCCAGACAAATCTTGCAATGCATTTGATGATGTTAGCATCATAAATAATTTTTGCATTTATGCAAGCTAAGACAACAACTCAAGCTTGAAGCTTCATTGAATAGGGGGAAATGCTCACTGAGGGAGCAGGAATTTTCCTGTGCATTTACATATATATGCATATAATATTTCCAATTAGTAGTCAATTAAAGGCTATTTGTCTTTGAAAACTCTACTAATCCTCTGCTAGCTCTGTGAAATCCAAAGGCCAAACGGAGCAATAACCTGATCACATGTGGTGGCCCTGGTGTACATTTCCTATAGCTATCTGCTTTTCTGAACAACATCTTGCAAGGATCTGTTAAATGAAAGGACACTCCACTCTGTGTCTGACTTTGGAACATCCTGAATCTCAGACAGTTTGACAGCAGCAGAAGTATTCAGATAAAATATTTTTCTTTCCTTTTCTCCCTGCACCTCTTCCTGGTTCCCCCACTCATGTTGGTAGTAATGCTAATATGTCTATGAGAAGTGACAGAACAGAGAGATGCTTATGAGGAGGAATCCAAACTTAACAACTTTATTCCCACCCCTCTCCCACACCCCACCCCAACACACACATTCTACTGCAAACCACATTCTACCTGTACCTCCACTGCATTTTACATTATAACTACATTAATCCTCTAACTGTTGGTGCAAAGGGTTTTGCCCCTCCTCCATCCTCCTGACTTGCAGTGGCTCTGGCCCAAATATGGATGTGACATATGACTGAGTGGTGTGATAGTTCTGGTAGCTAAACTGGCAGAGAATGCCATTAGGATAATTTAGCTATGCCATGAGACTGCACTCTGCAGGGCTATTTTGTGTTTCTTCCTCACATCCCTCATCTAATTGTCAAATTAAGATGTATAAATTGATGTAAGGTACAATATCAGTAGTTTAGGGCCTTTATACTTGCTAAGAGATGCTTGATAGTTCTGGGAAGTGTGAGAAGAAGAAAAAGGTAGCAAAAAAGAATAGGGAGAATGAAGATGGAATAATTTAAAATCATTTTTACCCATTCATCTAGTCTAATAGTCTGTGCCTTACATCAACTTAGAAACCTCTGCCTCCAATTCCCAATGTACAACATCACTGTCTTACTCAAATACCTCCAATTTTGTTCTGCATGTGCCTTATCAGTTTTGAGAAATGATGAAATGAGGCATTATAACTCCCCTTATAACAGGCTATTGCTCCTCTTCTTACGTACCAGAAAAGCTATTTCAACCTGTTTAGCTACATCTTATTGTGAACTCATTATTAAGAGTATTCCTGATATTCTTTATAATTTTTGTTATATTTTCCTTCATTTTAGCTCAGATTCTCCTGTTAACCAAAATTTTTCTTAGCATCATTCCCTTGATGCTTTGTCCTTTCCATGAAATGCATTGCCTCATCATTATTGAATTTAAATATGAGTAATTTTTACTTTTCCTCAAGTTGCTTCTCAGTCAAGCTCCAAAAAGGTCAGAACATCTTCTAGAGTTTAGATCCTTGATCACATTCAAGCAACTTAAAAGAAAAAGTAATCGATTTAAAAGCTTCCCATGATAGTGTTTTTACTCACTAGTGTATTATTTTAGTCACTAATGAGATGCACTTAATAAATAGGCTTTATTATACAGATAATTGAACTTTAATTTATTGTAACTATTTGTGTTTTCTGCAATGGGATATTTGTGACTGACAATCCCGATGTCTTACTGCAAATGCCATTAAGACTGGATGGCCTATGTACACTATTGGTACGGTCAGATTACTTCCTCTCTTCAGAATGATGATGCTCCCTTGGAAAGTACCACAAATATTTGAGATATAATTTGGCATGAGGAGGAGCCCACTGAGACCAGCATTAATTTATACCTTAAAGCTCCTTATTTCTCATTACCTGTAAGACTTGATTTGTACACTCTCCCAGAGCCTCTGCTAGCTTTATGTCTACGAGGAGGCAAGCTTAACAAAGTTTACGGGGAAAAAAATCTAATCTTGTGTATGTTTGCCAGAGTTAGAACTTCTGTTGCCCTCCGCACTGTTTGTAAACCAGCAAACACACGGGCTTTGCAACAATGTGTTCTGATTGTGATACTGCAACTTCTTCCTCTTGCAGCCTGGATTACTGCACTTTATTCATCCTAATGCTGCATAGCTCGTCTGACATTTCTTATATGTAGGTGGAACTTGGAAGATGTTACATAGCACTAATCAATTCTGAATTTGTCTGAAGGTTGTGAAAATCAGAAATTTGAGCTAAGGATCAGGTATATAAATACTGAGCAGCAAAACCTCTACAGTAGTTATCTGCTAATGTTACATAAAGAAGACAAATTACAGGGATTCACTTCAAAACTTCTGGAAATTGGGAAAACATAAAGAAGAAATGCTTAGAATTTTAGTTTGAACTGAAAGGAGACATTCTCTGCACAGAAGACACCACTATATCTGCAACAGTTAATTCTTTTCCTGTTACCCACTGTGCCAGCCAGTAATTCCCAGCAGTCCAGAATCGATGCGCTATATCTATTCAATAATATCACACCAGAAGCTCCAAAGGGTGGAGAGGATGATGTATTGCCACAGAAATGATGTGGGAAGAAAAAAAATAGATGAACGCAAAAAACCTGAGAAGTTCTGAAAGTCTTATAATGGCAATCACCTCTCTTTATTGAGGAAGACAACCTAAAAACTTTCATACCAGTAGATGAAAATAGGCAGTAAAAGGTTTGATCTGGCCAAGCATGTTATTGGATACTATCTGCATTATCTTTCTTTGCCTTGAACTTTTCCTAGCCTGAACAGAGAATTTTGCTTTATAATTCTGTGTTTTTATAGCAGTAATAGTGCTGCTGTAGCTATGATAAAAGGGCTAGTGTGTCTAAAGCTTTGTGCTTTTTCTTTTCCAGGTAAGTTGGTCTTGCAAAAGATAAATAGACTAGACTAGAATAGGCTAGAATAGAGTACTTAAGTTGGAAGGGACCTACAGTGAACATGTAGTCTATTTGCCTGAACAATTCAGGGCTGAGCAAAAGTTGAAGCATGTTGTTAAGGGCTTCAGTGGTGCCTCTTATGTTCCTAAAGGAGAAGATAGAGCTAAATGATCTGAATTCTGGAAAACCTTACTTCTATTGCTGTTTTAAAAAGTGTGATATGAGAACCATCCCTACAAAACGAGGGTTGGCATATGTATTCGGGGACAGTTTGCCTATGGCTGTGTTCAGAAAAAGTAAATTTAATTCAGGGATTTTCTGTAATTTTGAGCATTTTAATTTCAATTTTATCATTCTGCTAACTGTGTGGTACTTTTAGTTTTCAGAAATTATGACAAAATATTTGTGAAAAATCCTCATCTTCTCACTATTGACTAAACTCATCACTAGAGGTAACACTGGCCAAAACCCCTGCTGACTGACACATTTCTGTGGGTGAGCCATGCAAGGGCAGCGGCTGGTTTCAGGAGAGGGGAGGCTTGGACTCACCATCTCCCTTCCATGCTTTGGAGTGTGCTTTAAGGGACAAAGATCCTCTATCTCCCTGCGTGACTCCGCTATATCCAGTCTCATCTGCCTTGCCTTCCAGTTTTCTTTACTTCCCTGGCAGATTCTGGAACTCTACCTGCATCCGTCCTTTTGGTCAGAAAATTTACCTACTCATCTTCTTGGGTTTCCTACATCCACTCCTGAATTCCTCCTCTGCCTTTTCCCAGGTTATTTTCTTTAGCATGACCCGCAGAACTTGCTTTTTCTTCCTGTAGACCCTGCTCTTCATCCAGCTGCTTCTCTGTACCTAATGCTTAGCTCATTCAGGCCTGGTCTTGCACACTGGGGTCTTATTCAGTACATCCCTTCTGCAGCACTGACTTCTATTTCCCATTTATCTTGTATAAATGGTCTGCTACCTCCCAAGACACACTTAGCCTGAAATGCACAAAATCTATGTCCTTTCCTCTAAGTCTTTCAGCTTTATTCAGCCAGCATCCAGATCTCTTTGGCATAGCCCAAGTTACAGCTCCTCCAGTCCACATCTCCTCCCCACAATTATTTGTAACATTGGATGTTCTCCTGTCCAGTTCTTGGGAAGCTTCTGGGCTCCAACAGTGGTGGAAATAGAAATGTTCTTGGTTCAGGTACTTGCAATTGCAGGAAAAGTCCACTTGACCTAACATAGGACATCCCACATAAGGAGTAATACATTTATGGGGTTTTTTCCTTCTATGAGGAAGAAAGAGCATTATTCCTAAATGGTGAGCTTCTACCACATCAACTGTAACTTTTAAAATCCATACACAGCTAAGCTTTGACTGACTTCCCACAACAAAAAGGCTCAGGACTCGACACAGGGAACCCAACACCAACTAACTTGTAATTGCAAGTGGTGTCAGCAGGAGTCAAGCAGTCTCTCTGAGTAGATTATTGTGGGGTTGATTTTTCCTTTAAACAGTTCATTTTTAAGCCAGTAGGTAAACTTTAGCAAACCAGTGAGCAGTGAAAAGCAATATCCATAAAAGGAGATGTTAAGAAATTTCAGTTGCTGTATTTTTCATACAGGAAGTATTTTGTAGCTAGGCAATTATTCAGGTGTAATCTTCTAACTCTTTGCTTCTTTATTGTTTCATTCCAGACAGAAAGTCCTAGGAGAACCTGAACATTAGTCTGTGTAGCACAGTCCAGAGGAAAGTGTTTATAAGTGGCATGAGAGCACGCAGTAGTGGTTATAGCACAGAGCCCTCAGAATCTGTAAAACTCAAGAGGTGATTGTACCCTGGGCTGGGTAAGTTTCATGTAAGTGGGGTGCACACAGAGCTTCTGCAGGGTGCTAGTTACCTTACCTTTGACAGAGTGGCTTTAGGGAATTGCCTTTCCCTGAGGATTCTTTCTTTGTTTCAGAGGTGGAGGTAGTGTCTGAACAAAAAGGCAGTCATGCTGAGCACAGGTTGTTCACAAGTGAGTGCACAGGTTACACCAGTTCAATACCTTTTTTTCCTGTGTTTTGTTTTATTTTTAACATTCAAGGTTCAACATGACCTATGCTATGTAACCCTCTGCACTGTGCCCTCCCACATCATAGCATAACTCTCACTTGCAGAAGAAGTTTATTTTAGCGATAGGCAGCAAGCTTCATAAACTTATGTGTATACAAAGCCACAGAGCACAGATGATGAGGGACATGAACCAGCTACTTGCAGCTCAGATGCACACATGCTGATATTTTCTCTTTTTTCTGCTAAGATATTGTCCATAGTCTTTCTTGCTTTGCTAGGGCTCATACAGTAATTTGTAGGTTCTGTTGAGGAGATCAGAATCTTCTGTTTCTCAGCAAAATCTGATTTCCCATCTGCTTCTGACAGATTTCTCTATTCAGCAGACTCTGAGAAAGTCTTGTCATTCTTGACACATGGGAAGTTATGAGCATAACTCATGCCCTTTTAATGTTCATGGGTGTTATCTGAATAAATCACTGACATTAAAGTCTTAACCCTTTTTAGTCTTAAAATTGACATTTTCAGAGCTTAATCTCCTCTGTCTGGCTAAGGTTTCTCCTGTTCTGCCAGATGTATGCGATGTCATTCATTTCAAACTGTTTGCACTGTGCCTTGGAAGCTGTAACGTCTTTAAATGGAAGTAATTACAGACTTATGCAGGGGCTGTCACGCTCCCTTTGCATCTTTCATCGCTGTTACCAGTGGCATAAACATGCCAAGTAGAGAGTGTTCTTTTGTTAGGTTTTGCTTGTTTCTTTCCAGATCAGAAAGATCCTCTCTTAATATTGTCCTGGAGGCCAAGGTGATAAAGTGCATGTGATCCAGCCGATACATTGCCTCTGAATATGACTCTGAGTCATCTCTCCTTCCCTCAACCCTCATGAATTATCACTGTTAAGATTAACTCTCTCTTAGTTCCTCTGACTGTACTTGCTGCTTCAGTTTCCCATCACTCTTTATTATTGTAAACTGAAGAAGAGCCATGGGATGACTGGATAAAGTTTATTCCTTTTATTTTGCTCAATTGCTTGTTCACCATTTTATATCCCAAATTTATATCCTAAATTATTGTATCCCGCTACCTCTTTCCCCACAAATATAGATGGTATTTGTAAGAACTATTCTGCTAAATAATGTTCATTCAAAATGATTAATTTAAATGAGTTAAGAGTCAGCCAAATTAAATGAACAAGCTTCTTTGCTATTGATTCTTGTCAGAGTTGTCTATGAATATGATGCAGCATGATAAGAATTAACTAACCAATGATTTTGACGGGTAAGGAGGTGGGCTGTGTGAGTGACCAGCATTTAGATCTCTATATATTGTTGACAGAGCTTACTTATGGAGTGCTTGCTCTCTTACTCTTTGGTATTCTTCATCATTGTCATCATCATTATTTTGAAGCTGAAGTTGTCTCATTCTTATGCGACTACTAAGTTCTGTAACAAAAAGCCTATTGCTGTGGAGCAGCACCAGTTCTAGAAATTAGACGTGAAAATTAAGTCTAACTGATAGGAGCCATATAAGTGCCCTTGGGAGAGCTTAACTAGCAGTAAAGCTTTTGTTTTTCACTTCTTTTTTAAGAATATGGCCTGGTTGTCCACTTTTCTGTCTGCTGGCTTTATGCTATCTTATAATAGAAAAAAAGGTCATTCAGAATTTAAGGTACCAGTCTGTGGTTAGGGTGATCTGTATTTAGTTCCCTGTCATGACAACTGCCCAAAATTATTTTTATAGTTTGTAATGCAGATAGGATATTTGTGTTCTTTCCAGTCAGTGAGACCTGTGCTCCTACAGTTTCCTTAAACAGAAACGGGCAATAAAAGAACTCATTAGTCTTTGAAAACAACACTGAATAATCTGTTAAACGTGAATAGTATCTATCATTTCCAGAGTCATGTGGAAATGAAGACATTAAAGAATTTAAACCACTTAGGTGTTAAAGTAGATGGTGACACATCAGTTCTAGAAGAGAGGACTTCTTTTCTCAGAATGAGAAGGCAGGAGTTTATTTTTCCAAGAAAAAAAATTGCCTGCATACTAGTGTTGGCTTGTTCTTTGGAGACCATAATAAGTAATATGATAAGCAGCTTACATAATTTAACTGTACCATCTTCTACTGATACACCTTTTCTAGTATTTAAGTCAATATAATATTTCTCTCTCTTTTTACCACTCTATCTTTCCTGTTCTGCTGATACAATACAAAATGCTTTCTTGAAATCCATATAAAATTCTGAACACTCATATATTTTTATTATACAGTCATTCTGGGTTATATATTCCATGCAACCTAAACTCTTTTATTGGCAACATTTGATGCTTGGATGATGTAAGGAGCTCTGCACTGGCTGCCTGCTTCACAGTGCAGTCAGATTTGTTGGCTATAGTACTGCTGAATTTATGTTTTTCTAAACTGTTCTGTCACTTTAGTTCTCAATTAATGGTTCTAAGTTCTGTTTTAGTATACTTTGTGTCAAAAGCTTGGATAAATTTCAAATCTAAATAAAAAGAAACCTCAAAAATGAATGCTTAGAGGAGGTTTTACAATTCTTCTTGTTTCATAGCCCTCTGAGAGTTGATTTGTTTGTTTAAATTTCATTTTAGAGAACCTTTTACTGAAACTGCTTTTTGCTTTCTTTACACTTATACTGAGTAGGTCATATTTTATAGATGTCATGTCCATGGTTTCTGTTCATCCAAAACACTCTTATGCTTCATTTTACTTCAGGAAGAAAGCAACCCTGCAAAGCAAAACTAGAGGAGAGAATGTGGCAAGCACACCACATGTAGTCGCAGCTCTAGGGAATACACGATGTCCATGTAGGATTGATGCTATGTTAGCACAGGATGAGGCCAGTGCTAGCACCTTTTCACAGGTTTTGATGTCTGCACAGTCCTAGATACCTTGTCATTTGCTTCTGTGCTGGCTTTTTTTCTCACTTGGTGTGAGCTTCTGGCAGAGCTTAAGACTGTTCTGAAAAATGTTGCTGCTGAGAGCAAACGTTGCACACCTTTTTGAAAGCAGGGCTTTGCATCATTTTAATAGCTGCAAGAATGAAAAAGAAACATATGGGTTACAGTTTAAGAGTTATTTGAAATACTAGGGTGGCAGTGAAAGTACCTGGTAAATTATGAATTTTATAACTGAGGGTTTGATCTGCAGTAGTTAAAATGAGGAAAAAAGGAACTGCATTATTTTGGTAATCCATTTTTGGGATATATGTGAAAGTCTGTACCCAGAGAGGAACCTTGTTAATGCAAATGTTTCCAAATGCCACCGTCAGATGCATTGATAGTCTCATTTTGGGCTGTGTATACTGTAGTGTTTCCTGTTGGTGTTGCCCAGAATAAGCTCAAGCTGGCTTGTCTTCATTACCCTTCCCAACCAGAATCGTCTGTACTTCATCTCCAGCAAGGCACTGAGATACCTCTAGAGCTTTTTTTGCACTGCACAAAGCAGTGCAATCATTCCTTGTTTGCTTCCACAAAGTTGTCCTTACCTAGGGCTGGCAGAAAATTCAGGAGTGTGAAAGGGGACACAGAGGAAGGAAATCAAGGCAAGGAATCATGAGTTTCCTGCTTCCATGCTGGAGGCCTGCAGGCTGGGTGGAAACAATAGCAGGACTGAAGATACTGGAAGATGGGGAACTCCAGACTAACCTCAGCCTGTGGAACATCCTGTTCTGAGATGAGCTCTTATTTAGGATCGAGGTGAGAGCCTTGCAGGACACAATAGCCTAATTGGAAAACAGACAATTTCTTAGGGTTGACTCTAAACTAAACACTTTCTAGAACTTGTAAGCACAATGCTGTATCCACAAATCTCTCTCAGGACTTCTTGGTCAACATTTAACAAGACATTGCATGTGGTCTTATATTGTTATAGTTTTATAGAAAACTATCATAGCATTTACTGGAGAATGCTCATAAATCATATTCAGTAATTTGATCAATAGAACATTGCAACACAGCTACAGTACTTTATTGAATAACACAGGTTCGTTAAAATTCTGCAAGAGTCATATAATTCATTTTCAGAAGTCTCTTGAATTCCAAGTCAACCTTTTGCTTTCCTCCCTATTATTCCTCATAGGCTTTTTTTGAAGAACAGTTTCTGTTTAGCTAGGTGTTGGTGGTGCTATAGTCTCTGGCTCTTTATGAGGCCAGGAATATCAGCAACATTTTCCAAGTACTGTGGACCAGATCCAAAGTACACTCCATAGTCAGTGAAAGTCTTTTCATTTATTTCAATAAATGTTGGCTCAGGGCCTGCAATAGTGGCCAACTTTTTCTCTGTCATAATGGTCATGACAGTGCTTTTAACACTTATGTCTTTTTCTTTCTTGGTAAATGGACCATATGCCAGCACCATAATTGGTTCAGAAAACGCTGTGTATATGTTCAAAGGGCACTGAATTGCTCTGTGTATGGAGAGCTATCAGACGTAGGAGGATGTTTCTGCTGAGCCATTTAGGCACATGTTTACTGTTGGTATTGCTGTCTCTTCCTGCTGTGGTGATAAGTTTACTAATTTTTTTTTCCAATGTTGCTGCTTTTTTAAAGTTGTTTCTGCTTTGGGCTCCAAAAGAGCATATCTAAGATTATATATATAGGATGCTGTGTCTGTGAATAATATTTAAAGAATTGGCTACCATCTTGATTATTTTTCCAGTCTTTCTACTGAACACAGTTTAGTCACTTTCAATTCTCATATGTAATTCATCAAAAGGAAAATGCAGTAAAATTGTAATGTAAAATCTCTGATTAGGAGTGTGAAGTTGAAGGCTTGGAGTTTTCTTTGTTCTCATATGACTTTTACCCTAAAAATGGACTCATCTGTTATTTTCTGAGCTTGCTTCCAGAGTCTGTGCAAAACATTCCAATGTCAGTCCACCTGGTGTGTGCAACCCTACTGTCTGCGCAACTTTGTGGTTTAAGTACGACATTTCTTCTCTAGTGTCCGTTGTATTCACTGCTAGAGCCATGGAAGTAATAAAGCAACAGCACATCAATCAGCTTCAGTATTTGGTCCTCACAAGTCTCAGTCAGCCTCATTTCCCATAGATGCAAATTTTGATGAATCCCTCTTAACCACAGGCAAGGGAGGACTGAAATGGCCAGGTGTATTGAAGTAAATTAATAAGACCACCTAATGCATGATACAGAAGGCCATCTGACTTGGCAAGTATGGAGAGCTCCCCAACTATTCCTTAGGTTCAAAATTTGGACAGCTTGACACTTCTTGCCTTTAAATAGAATTGGTTAAAAATATGGATTTGAGCCAGTGTAATGATAAAATATGATGGGTAAGGAAGTGTGCAACTTATATCTATCTGGATTTACCTTTTCATATTGTGACACACACGCTCATAGTTAATTAAATCACTGTGTGCCGTGCTGGTGATGTGCTCTGTCTCAGATAATTCACCTTAACAAACTCTTGATGGGTAGTTCACCCCAAGCATTAGAGACAATCTGTGGGAAAGATGAAGGGTACTTTTTTGAATGTATAGTAAATAGGCACTGGAGATGTGTACTAGGTATACATCAGAAGTGGGTATTTTAGTGGACAATAAAAGAAAAAAGGTAGGCAGAATATTGGAGACAGTTCCCTTCTGATACCAAGTAGGCCCTTAGCGTGTTGTCCCTCATGCAGCTGGTGACAGGGAAGAGCTCTTGCAAGCAACATTTTTTGCCTCCAACAAGAGTTTGTCAGCCAGTGTTGCTGGTCACTCTGGGAAGGTGGCTGCTCATGTGCATGAGACTTGGATGGACGCTTTTTGTCTTTTGACTGTGAGAAGGAAGAACAGAGGCAGAGAGTAAAAACAAATAAATTAATTTAAAGTTAGATACCAAGTAGGGAAGTGTCCAAAGAAGTGAAAATAGGAGTGAAAAATAAGAAGAATAATAGATGTTGGTTGTTCTTTGTTGGGTCTTTTTTATAGAATTGAGCAATCCCTAGACATAAACTTTTCTCATTATGTGTCAAGGTTATGGTCCACTTTGATGCTAGAGGACATCTGACTCTTTGTGGGTTTTAGGTTGCTTTACCGGGAAATATTAAGGACAAGTGTGAGCTCAGTTTTGGGGTGGTTTACTGATACTGGGAGTATGAAGCACGTTTGTTCACAGAGAGTGACATCCAATTCATCCTGTCTTCCTGAACACTAGAAGTAGACTGACCTAATGGTAACTGAAATTTTTTCCCTAGCAGCTGGCATATACCACGGAGATCATTGTAAATTTGTCACATCTTGGTTAAAATGTCTGTCACTGAAACACATTGTAGGACAGCATGCCTTATTCTGGTCCTATCATAAACAAAAACAGTTAGAAGAATTTAAAAAAACTTATTAACAGAGAAAGACAGAAATTAAAAAAAATCCATGATTCAGAGGTCCCCCACCCATTTTTTCTGATCTAGATGGAAACAAGAATGGATATGAATACAGGCTCAAGAAAGGTATTTTGCTGGTCTGTTTCTTACATTTGGCTCACTAATTTAGCCTCATAATAAAAGCTGATACCTGGGGGAAAAGTTCTGTGTGTAGCACTCTTACGAAGTAAAGATTTAAACTGGGATTAGGCTGAAATCATATTTGCTCCCTGCTGTTACCAAAGGTTTGTAGAAAAAGGTTAGATGAGAATGTATAAGTATTTACAGTGCTCCTAGACAGTGTTTCACATGAGAGTTTATTGCTCACAAATATCATCCTGGTTTTGCACCATGTTACTCATAAGTGCTCAGCTTCAGTGTTTTACTGTAAAAGCAGGAAAAAGAGGCATCAGAAAAGGAATAGGTTCTGTCTCAGCCCACACTGAGAAAGGCAATGTGATACTCCCTTTAATCTTTTAAAGATCATATTCTTCCTGCATCTCTTCGTTTCTCTTCAATTATAGCTTTTCCTCAAATTTTAATACATGACCATTGCTTGCCTGTTGCTCTACCTGATCAGAGATGTAGGCATCACGTGTAATTACAATTATCATACGAGGAACTGTGTGAGGGTTCTGCAATAACCCTGGAAAGTGCCATGTGCTGCAGTAGCAATAAGAATTTCTCACTTCAGGGTAAGTTGATTACTGCAGAAGGGATTCAGATCCTCACTTCCCCTACTGCCATCTCCATACCTACTGTATACAATTTGTTTTCAGGATTTGGGACTCTGAATCTCTTTTAGAAACCTCCAGGAATGGCCTAGGAAAGCCCTGAGCTCACTGTCTTCACTGATCTGATATGAAAAGTACTCTGTACTTGCACCCTACAGCTGATGAACAGAGAGAACCAAAACTGCTTGGAAGACGCTCTAAATTAAGTTACTGTCTTGTGTTCACACAAAAACAGTGCCACACTTATATGCCTTTTGTCAACACACAGCATGGGTCAATGCTGGCTATCAGCA
Organism: Eulacestoma nigropectus; assembly: GCA_013397775.1. Lineage (NCBI taxonomy): Eukaryota > Metazoa > Chordata > Aves > Passeriformes > Eulacestoma > Eulacestoma nigropectus. The sequence goes on from VZTE01000634.1 coordinate 227,766, forward strand.
TCTGTGTTCGCTAAATTTGGCCCATTAGACATGAAATACAGGACCACTCTAAAGCATGAACGAATGTTCAGATGAGAGTTTTTCACTGACAGCTTTTACAAAAATAGATTTTTTTTTCCCCTTAAATTGAACCAGAATAGCAATGGTGGTTGACACATTTTGCTCTCAACTGAGAGAGATTTTTAATGCATCTTGGATCAGTGGGGTGCAAAAGTTTGATAGTTTCTTTCCACTGAATGCACAGAGGAGCAAGAAAACCACTTTTTATCTCCTCTGTTTATTTGTTCAAGCTTGGAAGCTGAGAGTTTCACTTCAACCTTTTCTCATATAATACCTTACGGTTTCTTCAATTTCCGCTTTGTTAAGTGCTGAGACTTCCTTGATATGATAAACAGTTTTGCAATCCCAATACCCAGAAATTGCTAATTAGTGATAATGAACCAGTCCTGCACAAAGAAAAAAAAAAAAAACAACAAATCTGTAACATCTTCTGAAAGACTGAGATATTATGGGATTCTTGGAACATGACGGAAAACATCCACTATGTTTTCAACTGGCTTAGATTTTTCCCATCAAGAAGTACCACATACTTCAGGCAAGGCTTATCAAAGAAATCATGGCGTGACAAAAGCTTGTCTGCAGAACGTCAAGGAAGGTCTTGTAAACTCTTCCTGAACTAAACTTTCTACATTGTTTATGAATAGCCTCTCAAATCTTATCCACATATTCTCTGCATTTGTGCATGCTCTCACTCTTCTTTTTGATAGTTATGTTCTGATGTAACATTCTTATAATTTCCTTTTATTTGAAGTACCCCAGGAGAAGACTGGTTTCAGAAGTTTCTATTTATGTACCTCGTGTTTAGCTAAATTTTCTTTTGGATTTGAAATTTCTTCTTTTTCCAGAACCACTATCCATACCCAGACCAATGGCTTGGTTTGTTTGTTTTTTTTTTTT
>VZTE01000634.1:228781-264727 GCA_013397775.1 Eulacestoma nigropectus
TGGCAGTTTTTGCATAAGCTATTACTCTATCTTAAGGTAAAATTTTTTCAAAGTATTTCGAAGTTGAACTGAAGTCCCTGTTGGCTTCAGAAAGAGCAGATCTGGACCTTGATATTCAAAGGATTACAGGATTATATGGTTTTGTCATATTTGTTATTTACTGACTGTGTAACAGTGATAGTGACATTTCCCTTCCAAAAGAATCTCAACCTATAATCGTGTATCTTAAAAAATGTGGTCATCAATTTCCTATTGCAAGGTCAAACCACCTTATCTGTGGGCTGCTGATGTCTCATTACCAAGTCCTGTTCTTATGTTAGACCCATCAGCCCACAAAATCACATTCAAAATGTGAATGCTGGCAGAAGTTGCACAGAAAATTTTGAGGCAGAGTTACTGGGCTTCAGTAGGTGTCTGGGTAAGTCTATAAAGATTATACAGAAAAGCTCTTTCTAAGGCTTTAAAAATCATTGTGATAAGACAGTGCTGAGGCCAAAACCAGAAACATAATACACAAAAAACCCCAAATTTTGTTGCACAAATAATAAAACCATATTTCAGTTTGTACTGAGTAGCATGACTTAATGATTTTAATACACTTAAAAATGCATTTAGATTCAATTTTTTTTAAACCATAGTGGCATTTTAGTAAAACTGTTAAATTTTAATATGGAAAAAGGAAAAAAAATTAAAAATACAAATAAAAATTAAAGTATTTGGAAAGTCATTAGAGAGAAAAAATTAATAGAATCTTTGCAATGCAGATTGAGCTCTACAGATTCTTAGTTGTCATCTTAAATTAATGCTAGTAGTTTAAAAATAGTGTATTATTAAATATTTCTGGAGTTCCAAATTGAAATAATGTATTTCTTTAAAACTGAGACAAATCTTAGCAGAAAAAATAAATCTGAAAAAAAGTTTCATTTTGTAAAAATACCAATTGACCCTATTCAGTGAAAAAATAGTTTTGATATCATCAAGGAAATTTGTCCAATACTGCTCTGCCTAGATATTTTTCTAATTTTTTTCCAAAATGGAAAATTTTCTGCTTAAATCTGTAGGGTACCAGTACAGAATATTTGGCTTCACTCCAAATCATTCTTAGAAATCTATGCCTTAAATTTTGCATGTATGCATTAAGGCATCTACCATGACACATCCACAGGCAAGAAATTTTTAACCTGCTGCCATCAGACCAGCAGCATGAAAACAGGAAGGCCATGTGACTGAACGCAGAGTTAGTCCCCGTCTGGATCCTGCAAGTGGAAGCTTGAAGCTGAAGTGATGACCCTCACCTTCAATAATGATACAAAAGGAGATAGTATAAAGAGGGAAACAAGAAAGATATCCTTTCATGTGAACTCTTGCGCTTTCAGCTTCATCACTAGAAATAAAGTTTCTTTGTTTGCTTTTGGTTGATTTTAACTATCAGGTCACACATTCCTCTAATAGACTTTTAGCACAAGTGTGTAATTGTAATTGATCTGTTTTTGGGGTGGATTGCCATAGGGGAGCATTAACTAAGAGTAAAATTGACTGACTTGTATTCCACATGCCATGGCATCACAATGAAAATACAACAGCAAGGCTGCTTTTCTCTAAATTTCAATTTGGTAGCCCTTAAAGACAAAATATGGCACCATCAGTTGTGGGCATCTGCTTCACTATCAACTAGTAAATAAGAAATGTTTAAAACTGAGATGTCATTGATCTGTCACAATACAACACTGGTGTTACTCCTTTCAGGTGGATCTTTTCAGTAGCCACTGTGGGGCCTGTGGGGCTAAAGGGGGGAAAGAGAAATATAGATACTTCCTCTTTTTTTTCCAATAAAGACACTGATTTTGTTATCTCAGGGGAGGCAACAGCAAATTTTCCAAATGTTAAAAGGCAAGTAGTGTTTCTATCTGCATAATTTTTGTAATTTATCCCATACAAAAAATTTAAGCTGCGTGGGTTACTACTTCTAGATTATTATATGCATTTTCTAGGTAGAAGATTAGGTCCTATTTGCTATCCTATGTAAAGACACAAGCAGAGATGTAGCTGGAGAAGCAATCTGCATTTAATGTTGAATGACTCATATTCTATTTAAGTCACATTTTAAACCTTTTCATACCATGGGCTGAGAAAGCAGTAAGATGCTGGGGGTGATGGCAGAGGCAAAAGGATGAAGGGTGACAGAACCAATGAAAAGTCACGAACAAGCTGGTACATGGAAAACTCATTCTGGAAGAGAGAAACTTTGGTCAAGTCTGAGGGGTTTTTGTGAAAAGACTGAGAGTTCTTTATGTGATTGTGTGTCACAGAGCCTACCTCAGGCTTTAAAAGCCAGCAGTTTATGTAAGTTGTATGCACTGTTTGGTTTGGGGTTTTTTTCGCCAGTATAAGCCAGACTGGATGTACTTGCCCTGCTTCCTTAGCTCTTAAATGTCTTTTGATAGATGTATGTAATATCTTTTATTGTCTGTGAACAAGAGAATGGAAAGACGGGAAATATAGGAACATAAATGAAATAAGACTTTTATGGAAGCATCAACTCAAACCATTTAGAAAGATTTGTGTTATTGCATTTAATTTCTTCCAGATGTTCTTGCAAAGGGGGAATTTGGATTAACCTGGGAAGGTCAATGGGAAAGCACATTTTCCTGATTTTAAGAATAGGGGAGAAAGGACCCTTATAGTGCTTGTCTGGCAACTTTACAATTATCAGAACAGTCATTTATTTTGCTTATAGTACAGGGAGGAAAATTTTTGGAAGAGGCACCACCATGAAAGCTATTAAAATTCTAGGAACTTTCCTGCTATTCAGAGTCCCTGAAAAGCCAATGGGGAAAACCCTTGTGTTAGCATTGGATTAAGATTGTTTGCATATAGTCTGGGCTTCACATGGCTAAATGTTGACACTGACTGAAAGAAAGAAAGAACAAAGAAAATAAGAAAACACTATCACCAGAAACAGCTTAAATTAGCATCCTGTTTGACAACATCAGCAAAGTCTAAAATTTCTTATCACTCTTAATCGACTGTTTTGAAAAAGATTTATCTTATGTGGAAAAGTAGGTCATATTTGAAGATTGAGCAGTAATTGCTCTGGATTTAAAATGATAAATGTGGTGGGAAAGCCTAGATGACTTACAGAAGTCATATGAACTAACATGATGTCAGACATGGTTTTGCAGCCTGGGGAACTGGAGATGCATTATCTGTGTAAAATGCTTATTTGAGTAGTGAAGATCGAATATATGGGAGGGTTTTCCTGTCTTGTCTTGCTCAATACATCTGTATTTAGTCTTTGCTAATGATTCTCTTGTTCCTGGCAAGACCAAAAGCTGCGGACAAGACAGTGGGGCAGGTATCTGTTTGTGTAGCTGCTTTTCTGTTCAACCTTCACAAGACAAACTGAATTGTGAAAACATATAGGCCCAGAAGGGCTAGTAGATAACAAAATTACATTGAATGTCTTCTCTAGGACCTTTCTATGTCTCCCAAGCCCACCACTCAGCTGCCCTTAGAAAGAAAATTTAAAATAAACACCATATCATAACACAGAGTTGAGCTGCTGGAAAAAATAGGTTATTGTCAAATCCTCAGTAGTGAGTGGCTTTCCTGTACAAAGAAGATGATTGTGAAGGTTTTTTAATTTTTCACTAATATATTCCCCAGTGCAGGGAAAGTGTCAAGGATGAGATGTGGATGTTCCCAGTGTGCTGGACAAGCATTCCCCCATGTTCCTTTGCTTCAAAAAAATAAGGTTGAAGACCAAAAATTCTTTTCATCTATACTAAAACTAGAATTTCCCAGATCTCAGTTTCCATGTCTGCTGTTTTGCTGCCTTGGCCAGTTTCAGTAAAGATATTTACTTGAAGAAATATGCACTCATTAAAGTAGAAACTTACTTCCTTCTCCTGCATTCATTGGTCGCTACCTTCCACAATGGGAGCAAGAAATATTAGTCATTACTAAAAAACAAAAAGGCAAGAAATTTTCCCATCGTAGTTTAATGAAATTTTTATTTTCCCATTTATTTGTTTGTGTTTTTACTTCACATAGTTCTATATTGAAAAAAAGTACACCCTAAGATTTACTCATTTACTTTCTACTGCCTGTGGCTCTTCTTTCACATATAATATCATGTTTTCTTGGCAATGTGCTGCTTTTTGCAGCTGTTTCCAGGTGGGATGGGAACTATCTTTCTGAGTTTCATTTAGAAGTAAATAGTGATGAATTTTCTTGCTATTTGGTGAAAATCACACTATGTATTTGTGAAATATCTCAGGGTTATAAGTATTTTCAAAAATCACTATGCGCATAAGAAACCATAGTCTAACAGAAGATCATTCATGAATGTAAAAAAATAATAACTAAATAAGAAATAGATATATATGCTTCAATTGATTGTAATGGAGACTTCTCTAATCTGTTTAGATTTCAGGGTTGTTAGATTGGAGGAGCCCAGGGGAGAGAGGGCAGAGAGTGTCAGTAGGACATGGCAGGGTTTCTGGAAGGCAAGAGCCATCAGTCGTCATCATATTTATCTGTACAAGCCTGACTGCAGTCATCACAATATTAGGGAGTCCGATTTGTGTTCTAGTGTGATCTGCTCCAAATATTGTTTCAACGCTTTTAATTTGTTTTAATTTGCTTCTGTGTATGAAGGTAAATTTAAATGTTCTTTTTCTAAATATTATTACAGAGTCATGGAATTGTTAGGGTTGGAAGGGACCTCTGGAGATCACATAGTCCAAACATCCTGCCAAGGCAGGGTCACCTAGAGCTGGTTACACAGGAACATATCCAGGTGGGTTTTGAATGTCTCCAGAGAGAGAAAATCCACAACACCCCTGGGGAGCCTGTTTCGGTGTTCTGCTACCTTCAATGTAAAGAAGTTCTTCCTCATGTTGAGTTGGAACTTCTTGTGGTTTAGCTTATGTACATCACTCCTTGTCTTGTTACTGAGCACCACAGAAAAGAGTCTGGCGCCATCCTTTTGGCACCTGCGTTTGAGATACTTGTATATATTTATGAAGTTCCCTCTCAGTCTTCTTTTCTCTAAACTAAACAGGCCCAGCTCCTGCAGTGTCTCCTGATAAGAGAGATGCTCCAGATTCTTCATCATATTTGTGGCCCTCCACTGGACCCTCCCCCGTAGGTTTTTGTCTTTCTTAAACTGTGTGGACCAGAATTGAACACAATACCCCAGACGTGGCCTCGCTAGGGCTGAGTAGAGAGGGAGGATCATTTCCCTCCACCTGCTGGCCACACTCTTCCCAGTGCACCCCAGGATCTCATTGTTGCTCCCGGCCACAAGAGCACTGCTGGCTCATGGTCAGTTTGTCGTCCACCAATACTCCCAGTCCTCCCCAGCAGAGCATCTCTCTAGGTGGTCAGCCTCCAGTCTCTGCTGGTACTTGGGGTTATTCCTCCCCATGTGCAGGACCCTGCACTCTTCCTTGTTGAACCTCATAAGGTTTCTCTCTGTCCAACTCTTCAGCCTATCAAGGTCCCACAGAATGGCAGCAAAGCCTTCAGCCAGTCCCCCCAGTTTTGTATCATGAGCAAACTTGCTTAGGGTGCTCCCTATCCCTTCATCCAGGTTGTTGACAAACAAGTTGAATAAGACTGGACCCAGTGTTAATCTCTGGGGAATGCCACCGACTACAGGCCTCCAACTGGATTCTACACCACTCATCACAACCCTCTGAGCTCTGCCATTCAGCCAGTTCTTGATGCACCTCACTGTCCATTTATCTAAGCCACATTTTCTGAGCTTACCTATGAGGTTGCTATGGGAGACAGCACCAAAAACCTTGCTGAAGTCAGACAACATCCACTTCTCTCCCCTCATCGAGCCATCCTGCCATGTCATCATAGATAGTTATCAGATTGGTCAAGCATGACTTCTCCTTGGTTAATTCATGCTGACTACTCCTGATGACCTTAGCTTGGTGATTACCTCCATAATGATCTGTACCATCATTTTTCCAGGACTGAAGGTGAGGCTGACTGGCTGGTAGTTCTCAGGTTCTCCTTCCATTGCCAGGTCCAAAATTTATCAAATCATCAAAATGGGCTGAAATAAGAGTCTCTCTACCATACACATCCAGCTATGTTGGGAATAAATAAATCCTGTCCATACCAATGCAACAAATGCTCACTAGCACGCCAGAGAATGTTTTATTCCCTCTGAAACATAACTCCTGTGTAATCCATATCCTGACTCTGAGAGGGAAAAGAAATAACACAAACTGTAGATACTTTTTCCCCTCCTGACTCAAGTTTCTATGCCAGTGCCCAGTGACTCTTCCAGTCCATCACATCTTCTCCTTCAAGGATCTGCATTAACCTGAGTGAAAGACAGAAATGTAATTAAAGCTCTTGAGCACCATTATCAGCTCTCTGCAGCCTTGCAAACTCAGTCTTTGTGTTGTAACCCTTCACTACCAAATCGCAGTGATGAAAACATTCCCCTGTGGAATCCATTTATGTGCTGTATGTGCCAATGACCATTTTGTGATGACTTCAGCGGATGTCACTGTGGCAGACTGGTTAGGAAAGAGGTAGAAAGGGACAAGGAAACTTAAGAGAATTGAGAAAAAAGAAAGCAAAAAATAAAACCAAATCAAAGCACAAATCCTTCTGTGCTGTGCAGAAACCACATCAGGCACATGTGAAATGGAGAGAACTGAGGGTGGTAGAAGGCCTTGGGCTCAGTGCTGCTCTTCAACTCTCAAACTGCAATTTTCCAGCAGATGCCTTCCTGTTGTTTGTGTTGATTTGTGATATGTGGTTAAGTGTAGCATTTGGTTTTCCTCAGAGGTACTATGCATTTTTGTGTGGTTTCAAGCTCCAGAGTTGGTCATCAAGGGAAAAATAATGACACTTTTTGTTTTCCGCTTGTGTTCTCAGCATAGGAGAACACTACGATAACATTACACAGCAATTTTGTTTTTAGTTGATGTTTTCCCCCATTAATTTACTTTCTATTGTTTTCCTAGTAATATCTAGGGTAGCAATAAGAGGACAATAGTCTCCCTTTTTCTTACCACAACTGTTCACTGAACCATTTTTAATTAAGAGAACGTATATGGACATGCATAACATAATCAGGTCAGGGACTCAAGCTGAAATTGATTGAGTGCATCTCTTCTACATTTATTTCAATTTATGACTGTTCAGATGCAGATGGGTTGTGAAAAGGTTTAATTTCAGTTTATGTTGTTAGCGCAATCCTTATAATGTAAGCATTAAATGAACATACTCCGTGTTGGTGTGAAGCACTCATGCATGTCCAGTTTTCGTAAGTGGGGTTTGGAGGTCAATTTTCTTAGCAGGTTCCAAGCATTCTAGTTATAAAAACATACTTACATTTGATTGATTTTCGGCAATAAACGGATCTTCTTTGGACATACAAGGGGGTCTGTCAGCTTTGTTCCCTATTGCTACAAAGCCCCATGGTAAAAATTACCTACACTGCTTTTTCAATGTGTGTGGTGTGCAGCATTCTACACCTGCTGAGTAACATTCTCTACATCTTAAGCCAAGCAGTATAGAGGGTTCTAAAAATCTGTGATTTGTTCATTAAATTGTTTTATCCTTCTAATGATTTTTATTACTTTCCATTTTATGAACAAATGGATTTTTTTCCTTGCACACTGAATCGTGGATATATGACATTTTCTATCACCCTTCTTTTCCCGTGTTCACATCATAATTTGTAAGTATTTAGATCTTGAATAGAAACATGCAAGTAACTTTGCATTTTGTCCACAAGAGTAGTGTGATTTATTTATTTATTCATTTGCTTACAGGGGAAACAGACCATTAAGATACACATCTCATTTCCAATTTAGATACCTCATAAATTCTGCTTGGTTGATAAATTAATGGAATGGTCTAGGGATTTCAATCTGGGAATTTCTGTCACATAAAACATTCCTCTTTCCCTTGGAATTTTATTGGCTTAGAAAGAAAAATACAACCCCCCATTTCTGTAAATCTGCCTCAGGAGGTAAGGGCCATAACTTAAAAGGTATTCAGAATAGTGCGGCAATGTACTGTACTGTACAATATATAGAACAGTAGTTTATTTCTTAGTTCAGCTGCCAAATAGAAAAAAAATGCCACCAAGGGCAATTGGTTGTGATTAAATCAAAAAGAAAGATTTTCCTTATTTTTTTTCATAAGGAGAAAATATTTCAAGATTACCTTTAGTGTCAAAGTCCCTGATTTCCCCTGAATTCTTTATTATATTTTTGTTTTCACCTAAAGTAGACAGCGAGTAACTTGAAACAGCTAGTTGTCATTGTGTTTTTACACTAAGAAATTGTTCACAATTGGTGCAAGGCTCCTTGATTCACTTTTCCCTTTTTCCTGCAGACTCAGCCTGTGCTTGCTCAGGGAGTCCATGGACATGCAAGGAAGATGGCCTCTCTCTCATTCTGCTTTGCTCAGGCACATTTTCTTTCTCCACTTAAAAAGAGGAATGCTCTAAACTCACATATTTTAGCTATGCAATGAGCATACTAATCAAGATAAGTGAGCAGGTCACTCTTCCTCACACTGACACATGCATGCCATATAAAACAATAACATATGCCATGGCTTATCGGACAAGATACGCTCATGGAAGGTGGAACATGATGGCTCAAACAGCTGCGACAGGCAATGAAAGCTGAATCCAGGATTTCTACTGAGTCATTGCCATAGCCAGTAAGTGTTTCTTTGTGACCTTTCAGTCACCCATTTTTTTATACTACTCTTGAAAATTCAACAGAAAATATTTTGCATAACGTCTAATTTTTATGCTCTTAAATGTAAAAAGAATCATGAAGGGGGATTTTTTTTTAAAGTTCCTGACTATTCCTATTGAGTCAAAAAACATTCAGGAATTTAGACTTTTTAAAGTTCTCATAAATGCTTTTGGCATCTGCTTAAATATACATACATTTACGTTTTAAATATCACCCCAAAGTATTTTCTTAGAAGGGAATTTTTGTGAGTGAGTGAAATGGAACCAACATGTAAAATCATTATGTTTTCACTCTGTTAATTGTACATTAAGACAGAGACATGGTGAGGTTTAAACAGACTCCAAATCAGATTCACATTCAACATATTTTTCAGTATTGATCATAAATGTCAATATCTCTTGATGATATGCCTCACTCCCACCAGTACTCTTCCTGCCTTGTGTGAATACATGATATGACAGATAGAAGAAGGCTCAATCCTCCTTCCACATGGCCAGCATGAGTTCAGACCAATCTGCCCATGACTGTAGAGATGGAAATCAAAAAGTCTTGAGCAAGTGGAGGAAATAAAAGTGAAAGATCAACCAGCTCCTTCCATTTCCATCTACAGCTAGGGTGGATGAATCTTGTTCAGCCCTGGGAATATGATGCATCTCCTCCTACTGCACAGTAGGAAGTGCTTACTCTTCAAATGCAAATTATCTTGAACACAGCTTAAATGTAAATGGCAATTACTAATAATGCTCAGTGTATATGTCCATTTTTTGGGAAGGGCCTGTTGAAAGGATTAGGGAGTGTGCTTGATTCTTCCTGTATTCAAAATCCCTTGGTCTGAAATTCATTTCTGGTGTTAGATTATTTGAAAGACAAGCAAAAATTTACCCTATCATTTAAAAGGACATATATTAGAACAGATGCGGCATGATACCATGTTTCTGTCATATGATTATTTGTGATAGACTGCGGAGGATGACAGGTTGCTTTTGGGAAAGGTGGTCCTCAGTGCATGCAGTTAACACTTGTGTTTGATGCTCATTGACAAATGACTGCCTACCTTGCAGATCTTGTATTTGATGGTGCTTTCAAACACCAAGTCAGACCAGCTGCTCAGACTTTCTGGAAAAGGTATCTCTTTATGGTTCCTACAAGATGTACTAAAATACTGCATACTGTCCATCTGGGGATATCTAGCTTTATTCAAAGGAGGTCAGATTAACCTCCAGATATACTGCTGAATGAGTATTCTTCAGGAGAATATTATTTTCCTTGTTATTTCTAATTTAGCATATTGTGGTTATCTCTAGAGTAGTGGTAAAATCACCAGACTGATTATATCTTCTGTCTTTTAAATTGCGTCATACATTTTCTGAAGTGTTTTGACTCTCAAATAAAAACTTTACCCTAAATCTTTCTTCATGGAACAGTATAAATCAATGTCTCACCATGAAATCCTCTAAGGCAGTTGGTCTCTGCAGGCTCAGCACAATTGCATCATCTGGGCAACCAACTCACATCTCATGTTGCTGCACTCTGAGAGCTGACACAGCATCCCTGTAGCTGGCTCTGGGGAAGGATTTCAGTTCTCATTTAGCTTTAAATATCTTTAAATGTATCTAAAGCTGTTACATTGGAAAGGACCAACATGTCCAAGACCCCATAAGACTTCTGCCTCCATTCCTGTTGAAGTGGACAGCAAAGTGGGGCTTGTCTCATGGAATTTCTTTTGAGAGGATTCAGGTATGCATCATCATCTTCATGCACAAACACAGAGGAGGGTGATGGGAAGAAGTGCCCTGGGCATGTGTTGACTTATGCCAAATCCCCAAGATTTATTGTAAAGCTTCTGCAATATTTAAAGGGGTACTTCTATGAAACAACAGATGCTTGATTTCTCCATGGACTTATCTATATCCACTTTCACAATGAATACTAGAAAAATTAATGCAATCAATATTAAACATAAACAGATAAAGGTGTAACTCAGAAGTGAAAGAATACTTTTAGTAAATAACAATGATGGTGCCATTAAACAGCTCTAGTCATTCAAAACTCATTTTGTGAACAGGCAAGACCACTTAGTTGTCCAAGAAAGTATTTAAATCCAGTTTCTTAGACAGGAAATTTATACCAAATTTTATACTGTTACTACTGTTTATCCTTGAAAAAGTCATCTATATCTTTCCTAATTAATTATAGGAAAAATTCAGTGCTGCCTTAAGAGTTTAAAACTAGGCATCTCGACTGCTTTTAATAATTTCCTAAATTGCCTTTTGACTTTTTGTGATAGGAGTAGTTTTCAGTGTTTTGCTGGACTGAGTGTCTTTAAAAGCTGGTTTAAATAATTTTCTAATTAAAATACTTGAACTAGTGCAGAAGACAGATGGGACAATGCAGTTTATCTTAGAAGCAGTAGTCCAAACAGGAAGCACTACCAAAGACAAGGAATGAGTGCCACAGACAACCAGCCTGCTGCTCCTGGGAGACAGGCAGATAGATCAGCACTGAACTGATGCCAGAAAAAAAACTCACTTTGGTTGGAAAAACAGAAAAGTTTAAATTTGAGAAATATCACCAATTTTGTTTCAACTTTTTCATGTGAAAACTGAAGGAGAATGTTTTGTTCTGTTTGGTTTATCCTAAATCCCAGGGACTGGAATTTTCAAAGGGCTATGATTTCCATTTGTATATCTTTGGGGTGAAAATCCATGACAGAAAAATTCGCAACCAGTCTGCTTACAGGCTTTTATTTTTTTTTGTAAGAAGATGTTAAACAAATGCAATATGCTTTGTTAAAGAAGTTGTCCGTGATGGGAGCAGTAGTAAGTCACAGAAGCAGCGAGGATGAAGGATGCTTTTCCAAGTAGGATGGAAAAGAGAGAAATGCCACCTGTTTGTTTAGAAACAGACTTGTTACAGAGTAAAGTTCAGGGAGTCCTCATGTCTTTCAAACAAAAACAGGCAGAAAGGAGAAACAAAAATGTAATCCGGAATAAATGGAGAAGTTCTGCCAGGTGTCTGGGTGGATTTTTGGTTTGCTCATTAAACAGCAAGAGTAAGCAAAAATAGCAAAAAGACACCAGGGTCTCACAAACTAGATTTTCTAGCCATAAGCAAACATGAAAGTCCTCTGCTACTTTGGGTTCTGGTGGTTTCTAAAACATGGCAATGTAAACCAAGGGGTGGAGGAAAAATTTATTTATAAAGAAAGTTTTTAAGTGAAATCCCTAACCCTGAAGCATGTTTTCTGTAAGGGTATGTATGAAGCAATACTGAAAAATCCAACTTGCAGAATGCAAATTCCTGGGAATCTAGAGCAGGCAGATGAGATTTTTTTAGGTTTGCTGATTTGGAGTAAGCACAGCTGGCACCTGAGCCCTACAAAGCCGGAGGGAAGGGCTACTTCACCAGAACAGAAATTTAGACATACTTTTTCTCCAAATGGATTATCAGCTTAAAGTGTTAGTAGAACTGAAAATTCCGTCTTTGCTGCTTAATACTCATCTCTTTCACAAGGGTTTGTTAGAAACACTTCAAAGACTTTTGGAGTCATGTACACAAATACAATTTCTCTCCATAAATCATAGCCTGTTTGGTTTTGATATAAATATTGAAAAGCTCAAGCAATACTGTCTTCCTTTTCTTCTTGCTCTTGGAGTCAAAAATCATTGTACAGCGCCCTATATGACATATTTAGGAGGGGTAGAAGTGGGGTAATCTTTATGCACAAACCCCCACTCCAAATATAGATAGACCAAATGTTTATCATTTACCTGCATGCCAAACTAAGACTCAGCACTCCTTTTGTTACAGTCAGTTAAGAAATCCATGTTGACAGGAAAGAATTGAGACATCCAGCTCCACAGGCAAACCACATGGACACTCCTTCTACAGAGTTTTCTGGAGGAAGGGAAAGACAATGGCAACAAAGAATATTTTTTATACTCTTCATGTGTTTAATGAATATGATGGAATATCTAATGTCTTTGAGAGATGGAAAGAATCTTGTCTTTTGAATAGCCTATTATAAAATGCTGGCAGTTTAATAAGTAGAAGAGAAAATGCTTGTTTCAGTAAGATGAACTGTGACAGTTTTATCAATTTTTTATTTGTATTTTAGTGTGGTCTTAGTCCTTCCAATCTGAAGTTTAAAAAACACTGTTCATACGGCTTAGCATATCTTAACATAATGTATCTGAATTTGTCTAAAATTATTTGGATTAGAAACTGAGATGGAAATTTCATGAGAATGTAATGAGAGAAGTTTTCAACAGCTCATTAGACCAGGCACTGGTGAGGTCACCCCTTGAGCTCTGTCTCCAGTTCTGGGCTCCTCAACTCAGGAAGGACATTGAGGTGCTGGAGCTTGTCCAGAGAATGGCAACAAAGCTGGTGAAGGGTCTGGAGCAAAAGTCTGATGAGGACCGGCTGAGGGAGCTGAAGGAGGCTCAGGGGAGACATTATTGCTCTCTACAACCACCTGGAATGACAGTATATCCAGGTGGGGATCAGTCTCTTCTCCCAGGCAACCAACAACAGGATGAGAGGACATAGTCTTAAGTTGTGCCAGGGGAGGTTTAACTTGGACTTTAGGAAGAATTTCTTCACAGAAGGGGTGATTAGACATTAGAATGGGCTGCTTGGGGAGGTGGTAGAGTCCCTGGAGGTGTTTAAGGAGAGACTGGACATGGCACTCAGTGCCATGGTCTATTTGGTTGGACTCAGCCTATGGCCATATACCACCAGTATGGTGTATGGTCTGTTCCAGCCTAATTGGTTCTGTGATTGTGGAATTACTTGCTTATGTTGAAAATAATGTAGAGACGAGTGTTCTTTTCTCTATGGGCTAAGAAAAATTGAGTTCTTCAAGGACAGGAAAATTCAAAGAAAATAGCTTGAAATCCTAAACTCTGTGAGATGATTCACTAAAAATTATTTTTTATTTTATTGATTTTCCTCTTGTTATTGATGTAATGATATAATTGCAGAGCTTGCCCACCCTTTAGTTGTTCTCTTAATCTGTCCATCTGAGAGATAAGGGCTTTTCTCTTAGTGGGCAAGTTGTTGTATAAAACCAAGAAAAAATACATAGATTAAAACTTTAATCACAGATTATAGTGCTATGATGAGTGTGTGATAATTTAGAATAGAAATTTCATCTCGCTGTGGGATCTTCTGTTTCAGGAAGCAGAACTGCAAATATAATTTGTGATGTTTTGTGTTTTAATGATACTTGCTGGTCTTCCGTGATACACCAAAGCTAATCAGAAGTTGAGCAAAATACAGACCTTAGATTAGATTTGGCACTTCAAGGACAGTGATTATGTGTTCTTTGTACAGAATTGTTCAAGACTGGTGAGACATTCTCACCAGACACTAGAAGCTTTGTGCATTGCATTTCTGTAAGCACTGTATTTGCCTTAAAACATACACAGAAATGGTAAAATCAAATAAAAGTTCCGAGATGCCTATTATTTTATTATTCTATGTTTTGCTTTTCTACTCTTGGCAGGAGTTTCTGCTAGGATAAAATGCTACTATGAGTCTGTGGGATTGCTTTGTATTAACGCACTAGTGGACCATACTACCACGACAAAAGGTGAAAGTACCAGATGAAATATATTACACTTAATAGCTCAGTACTGATGTCATGACTGATGTTATTTTGAAAGGGGAAATTAAAACATGATAAATAGTTCTAGACCTGGTCTTTATGACTTCTTTAAAAAACCTACATGCTGTTCTTTAAGATGCAAACCTTGGTACAAAGAATGAAGTTCATTCTTCAGTTACTCAATAAATATTAACGAGTTAACAAACTCAGTCCTTTGACAATGCTTCAAAATTTATTATTTTCACTATTATTCTGTGTTCTAGGAGGAAATAAAGGGGCAAAAAAGTCAGTCCTTAGGTTTTACAACTAATATTATGAACTTTTTTCTAGTTTGATTTTCTCATTACAGCCAAAAACCATTCTTCCGGCATGAATTCTGAGCCTTTAAAACCATTGGTTATGAGCAGCAGAATTTTATGAAAACTGTCTGCTTGTAATTTTTGTGATGAAGCTCAAGGAGGTCACAAAGCAAATGAATTGTGCAGGCCATGTCTTAACCTGACTGTTTCTGGTTACTAGCATTTTTCTCCCAGAAGATCAAGCTGTCAGTCAAATTTCAAAGATTTTTCTGAAGTCTGAAATTCTCAAAATTCATCACCTTTGCATAGCCTCCCACTATTTAACAACCTCATTAATCATAATACGTGCATCAAAATGGCCAGCCAGTCAAAATGCACAAGGTCAGAAGCTCAAAGCATCAAGAATGTTAATGCCAGTTGATGCCTATTGCTATTGCATGTCAAGTCAATGCTGCCTGGGTCCTTAATTGTTATCACTTATAAAAATCCCAACTTTATTGATTTTGGTAAGGTTTTTAGATTTGATAGGGATCCTTGTAAATGATATCCAAATCTGTGTAATGTGAGTAATATGTGATTAAATCTGATAATTTAATCTTAATTGTGCAGATGAAAAAGATGGCATTAAGACAAAGCAGAGTTTCTCACAAGAAGTTATTAAGAAAATTAAGGATTAGAGAATGAGAAACTGATTAAAACAATTTAGCAGGGAGGCAGAAAATACATATCAGGAGTAAATTATTGCTCTTTTAAAATTGTACAATATCAGAAGAGTGATCTCTGATCTCCCTTCGAACTGGTCCCAGCTCCTGAGGTGTGCATCTGACACAGTACTTGAGAATTAGATTTTTCTTCATCCAAACTTTATTATAAAGGTCAGGTGCCTTAGTATTCTCTTGGTCAAATAACTGGTTCACGGTAAACAGGTAGTTTGTCTTCCTGTGTAGGTGGCCCTAAAACAGCAAAGCAAAGGGGTATGTGTGTAACAGTAAATATGTGAAGAGTTCAAATTAAGATTGTTTCCATGCCAGACAGCCAAGAATACAATTCAGTGTCTTATTGGATCTTTACCAAGAAAAAGAACATTTTACAGGATCTTGTTCAAAACACTGGGTATAATGCAGCTACTCCAAATCTTACTACATTTCTGACAGTCCACCTTTTTGAAAAAGATGAACAGATACTGAAAAGAACATTTTATTTCACAGTGGATTGCAGTAAGAGTAACACAAAATGATATCCCAGATGTCCTTCCCTCCTTTGCTTACAATGCTGTGTTCAGCCTTATTATTGTCACAAAAGGGTCAGAAGTCCAGCTATATATGTAAAGACATTTATGCTGGTTTGCATCACAATTTTCAGGTTGTGTTGAAATAGCCTAATTGACACATTTTCTGTCATGTAGTAACACTTTGCAGTGCTCATTTACACGCAAACTTCCCACTGCTGTGCAAGAACAAAATTAAATCTTTGTGCCTTCATGTAATTGTGCACTGGTGATCAGTAAAAAGATTGCTAGATAAAAGTGACTCTATCTAAAGTATTTAGTCTTATGGTTTAGTTTTCTTCAATATATATCTTCCTGCGGATTAAAATTTAAAGAACAGATAAAAATCTACAGACCAGTTTTTATTAGGAGGGCAGACATTAGAGCAGTAGGAAGCTATAGTTACTTTAATTACTTTAATAGAATTGCATTGCACCTTTGCTACTCTAATATCAGAGAAGAAGTTGGTCACTGGTGTCCATTCAAATAAATAAACAAACAGTGTTTCTAATGCAAAAACACTGAAGATGTGCCTCTATTGAACATAAAATGGAAATGGTTGTTTCTAATGCAGGTAAAGATGGAGTGGTTTGGTTTGAGTTTCGTTTGTTTTTTTTGTTTTTTTTTTTTTTTGTTTTTTTTTCTTTTTTAAATACATTTTTCTGTAGCAGAGCCCATCATTAGTTTGAATGAAGCACTGAAATATTTGTGACCTTTGGAACTCACAGCAACTTAATTCCTAATAACCTCCTACTTCATATGGAATCCAGGAAGATCTGCTCCTAAAGAGTGAGCACAATGCAGCCTTTTCTCAAAAAAACCTCATTTATATATAAATGCAAATGAAAAAAGTTGTCAAGAATATATCAGAAAGGTGAAGCCATTGGTATCCTAACAATATGTTGTCAAGAGTCATTTGACATATTTATTTTTCAGTCTTGGGAAGGGATTTCAGCTGTCCAAATTTTTAATTCAATATTGCTGTTAATATATCAGACCACTTAATAGTGCATTTGTTCTGATTCAAGAGTCGTTCATTAAAACAGTTTCTCTGTCCCAGCTCTTTCCTTTTGTGCTGTGTTCTGCAGGATGTGACAGTTTGACAGTTTTCCCATTGGTTGTGATGATACTGTATAAAATGCGTGATGATATATATATATAAGATATCATAACAAAAAATATTATATGTTATCTTGTAATACCTACATGTAGTCTTTAAGGGTTAAATGTGTGATGCACATTCACAATTAATAGTCAGCGTAAACCGTGGTGTGATGTGAAAAAAGTCAGACAGAAGCAGCACATGCATACCCCGAAATCCTAACCTCTAGCAAGAGGAGCTATCAAGCACTATAACTGTTACAGGTCTGGAGACAGTACAGAAGAAAAGAGCTTTGTGGAAGAGTGGAGTTAGAATAGCGGTTTCCACGTGTTACTATCATGAAATCACTCTTTCAAGTCAACAAATGCAATTAAACCTCCAGGACTATTCTTTTTCCTCTGGAACTCTTGCATGTAGTATTTATGTGGGATAAAAAGGCTTTTTTATTTGTTTCTATAATCATAGCACACTTAAATATGAAATCTATTGCCTCAGTATAAATTTTTCTTCTTTTTAATAGGCTCAGCTTTTGGCCTCGGTGCAATGTTGCAAAAAATGTGCTATGCTGCTAGCTTTGATAATGCTTCTGTGTAAAAACAGATCTGTGAGTATGTATCATTGCATGATTTCTAAAGAAAGAAAATCAGTGGAGGTCTTCTGAGAGTTTAAGGTTTTTTTTGTCTTTTAATGAAAACCTGTACATTTTTTTTTCCCACACAACTGACATCTTTGTGCACAGTTGCATCTAAACTGGTGTTACATGTATTGTATTTGAAGTAGATCATAGGACTTTTTGCCAGAGACCTCGTCTTCTACTGTATTTAAGAAAGAATCTTTTGTGCTTACAGTATTCCCTAAATAATAAATTAAAACAGTGAAAAGCTTTGCAAAACCTTCAAACAAACATGAGTGAGCTTTCAGTCTTATCAACATGACAGGACCTCCTGCTGAGGTGTGAGACTGCAATAAATTATTATTGTGAATTAATAGGGATTTTTTGTGTCAAAACATCTTCAGAAAAATTGTATAGGCCTCTTTGTCTCTGGTTGTCAACACTGCAGAAGCTGAACACTGTAACACTAGTGAACTTAAAAAAGCTGTGTTAAAGCAAGGCAACAGACATTTTAAAATGTCTGTTTTTTAGAAGAGAGTTAATTGGGCCATGAGTTTAAAGATAAAATACTGTTTCTGCTCTGATTTTCAAGAGTTACTGAGTACATAAAGACACTGAGAATTTCATTTCCTGCTATCCTGGGCCGAACTTTCAGTGGGTTGCCCCGAGCTGTGCAAGGGGCCATGGCAGGGTGGGGACAGTTTAACTTACCTGGAGCTCCATCTTAGCACCTTTCTTGCAAGGGAAGGAAGGTATTGTAACTTACAGCAGGGAAGAAAATGCAGCTATTCCTTAACTGTGAACAGCAGAACCTTGAGGACTCAACTGAGGTCAAAGATCTCATGCTCCACATTACACAGCAACAGGAGGCTACTCAGGCCATGTGAACCTGGGCTAGCAAAGAGCGAGGAGTGGAAGGAAAACCAGGGGCACAAAGGAGGGAAGAGATAGCCAGAGATCTCGCTGCAAGCTATTGATAGACGTGTATGCACACTTCATACTAACAGAAACCATTTTCCTGCTTTGCTGTACCTGTGAATAATTGACCAGCTGAACAAGATGTGTTTAAACAATTGTCAGCTTACTCTGATCTTCAGCACACAACTGGTCAAGTGAACTCCAGCTGTGGGAACAGAACATCACATCCCATCCCATGTTGTGTAGATTTCCTGTATTAGTAGTGTATAACTGGCAGTTGCTTGTTTTCCTCTTTAGATTAACAGGATGGGAGAAGATAATTGTAGCAGCTGGTTATACAAGAACAATCAATAAGCAAACCTATTTTTGTTTGAATTTCTACTAGGAAGTAGACCGGTACTGTATTTTTTTATTATTGAGCAGTGAAAAAAACAGAAGATGTGTTTTGAATTAAGTAGCTCTGCCATAGAAAAATCATCCCTACTTCTGCTTGCTTTGCTAGAGAAAAAATAATTACGAGAGGCTGGTTTTTCCCTTCAAATAGATCTTATTCCCAGACTGCATATGCTGCTTGCCTAGAGATCTCCTGGACGCTGGCAGGTGATCAACACAATGTGACTCACAACAGCAGAAGACTTGGAGTCAGCAGTATCCTTCAAAAAGATTGGTGGGAGAAAAAATGAAAGTAAACAGGAGTGATATGTGCAAAAAGATTTCCGTGTGGTTCTTACTCCTACTTTCTCACATCTACTGCTGCTCTGCTGATGACAAAACTCACAAGTTATTAAAATTTAATGTAATTCAGAACCATCTTTCCCTACACAATCCAAGCACTTTTCATTTCTCACACCTGTCCTCAGAAGCACTTTCATTCCTCAAGAATAGCAGGGGAATAAAATATATCTACAATGTATATTATGTTTAATATATGGTGGCTGATCTTTAGTTGTGTACATAAATGTCACAAAAGATCAATTGCTGAGTATTTTTGTCTCTCTGAGGTACTTAGAGATTTTTATTCTGCTTCCAAAAAACTATATATACTTATGAACACAGGAGATAAGGGATTCTACTATTTGAAAAAGATACTGTGCATTAAGGATGTGAAAAATGCCCACAGACACACACTGTGCCATAAGGACTGCAGCAGCAGCAGCAGCTGCTCTGCTGCCCTTTGTTCACTCCAGGGAAGGGGCTGGAAGCAGGATGCTCATGTGGGTGTTTTGTGTCACAGTTTGGAGCTTGGCCATGCCTTTGGGTGAGAAATATGTTGCTGTGCTGGAGCCCTGAGATCATGAATGACTCAGGCAAGGTAGGAAAGTTGCAGGAAAATGCTGTCTGTGCACATCCAAGGTAAGCAGCATAGTTTTAAAAGACAGAAGCAGAGGAGCTATGTGTGATTTGCCTTCCCAGAGACTCAGCCAGGAGGGTCTGTCCCTTGGTTCAACTAACCCACTGCAGCTTTTTCTCATGTACACCTCATTAGGAATCCTGGACTCGTGTCTATTTAACACCTTGGGTTGTGTGCTGTGGAGAAAATACCTTGCGGGTTCCAGCTATAGAGTCCATCTGAAGTCCTCCAGGAGGTACACACAGATTTAATCTTCCTTTCCACGATTTCTCTCTTAACTGAACTAAATATCATTTCCTGAGAGGTGCCAGTTCTCTCACTTAGTCCAAGTGCCAGTACTTGCCCAGTTAATTAACAGCTCTTTGCTTTGAAAAGATAAAGGTCTCCCTTACATAAACACACACAGAGTTTTGTGAGGCAGAGACCTGCTCAGCAGCCACTTAGGCTGATCTATTTGAGGCTGTGATTGCTCCTTGTGCTCCCTGGCTCTGTGGTCCTGTTGACTTCCTTGTGAATGTGCAGTTGCTGTTCAGGGAATGGATCAGCTTGAAAAATGGTCTCTTTGTTTTACTGGACTGCTTTTGACTGGGGTGGCCTCCTTATGCTACTACAGCAGAAGGGATAGTGCCATCCTGCAAAGTGTCAGAGCGGGAAGCAGGACTGTGACAACTTACCTGGCTGTGGAGCTATTTGAATTGTCATTTTTCACTGGGATGTGTGTTCTCCTCTGATTCTTAGATTTTATGTCAGTGTGGACAGGAATAAATATTTTGCATATAAGCTGCCAGATGGGATAGATGATCTAGCTTAATATTAGTTCCTAACTTCTGCCACGTACGACATAACTAAGCTCTTTCATGTCGCAGTAGGATTGGGATATTGTCACACCCCCCCCCCAATATTTTTCTTCACAGACCTCTGAGGGAGTTACCAAATTTGAAGTGACCCCTTTTCCATGAGACAGTAGGCAATAGGATTCCAGAAATGATCGTGACAGTCTCCCACTGCACTTTGCTAACCCAGTGTTTATAGCAGCTTGTATCTATGTGGGGTTTTTTTCTGAGGGAAACATAGTCTCTACAAACTACAGGCAATAGAATCATGTTTCCAGATATTAATTTTTTTTTTCTGTCAAGAAAATTGAAATTATATAGCTTTGGCCATTTTGCATGATGAATTTAAGATATTTTAGTTTCTTGAACCAAATAAAAATATTTACTCTTGACTCACAGAAAATTTTTCCAAGCTCTTAAAATTACAGTGTGGGTACTCTATCATTTATGCCTTTCTCCTATAGTTTAGCTGCGCCATGTGTTAACGAGACACATGATATAAAAACAAAGGATAGATTGGTAAAGGAAGCTAATAACAGGAATACTTTACTCCAAGATAATCACAAGTAAAGGGGTAATTATAATTTAATATCAAAAAGATTTGGAAAAAAATTTATCAGTTTGATTCAACAAACAAGACTGCTTCTGTACAAGAATACTGACATGATTATTTCAATTGTAAATCTTGCAGTGGAATATTTTGCTGTGTTGCCTTAGAAGCTTGCTGAGACTTTGAAATCATGGAGCAGGTGAAGCTGGGAGAGACCCTTAGAGTTCTCTGGTCAGAAGCAGGTCCAGGCTAGAACAGGTTGCTCAAGGTGACATTCAGTTGGGTGTTGAACATATCCAAGGCTGGAAACTCCACAGTTTCTCTGGGCAACCTGTGCCAGTCAGCCAGTGTTTGAGCACTCTCAAAGTAAACCCTTTTCACTGAATTTCCTGTCTGTAAGTTTGTGCCAATTGCCTCTTGTCCTCTTGCTAGGCACCACTATCTCCCTCTTTTTCATTGTTCCTGTCCCCCCATTAGGTATTTATACACAAATCAAATATTGAAATAGTAGAATTTCCTATCAGAAGAATATTCCAGTTTTCTTTTAGATTTCTGTTAAGTATTAGACTGAAGATATGAAGATAGAAGAGACAGAGGAAAAAGCAGAATTTTCTGGGAATGAACTAGTTTGCATAAAATAGCTCCCATTCTGATTTTTTTCTTAGCTATTGTAAGACACATACAGGACATTCAGTAACATTTCTGTTTCTTGTAAACCAAGATAGATCATTGCAAAAGCCATTACTGTTTTTATTACACTCATCTGAATAAAATTGCAAAGGACACTTGGGGCTGCCTTTTAATTTATGACCCAGACTGGGCTGTAAGTGTATGTGGACAAAAATGCCTCTTTCCTTACCCTAAAAATTAAATATCACCTGCATAGAGCTGCAGAGATCATGTGTTAGTCTTTCCTTGCATTCTGATGCAAGTTGTGGAGCAGCCTCTTGTTTACTTGGCTTTGAAGTGCAGTTGTGTATGGCCTAGAGGGCAAGATTATTTAAATGTTAATAATTTTTTCCTGAAAATTTAAAGCAGCCAGTATCCAGGGTGTAATTTCCTCTTTTCTGCTTCAGTGAATTGCATCTGAGTCCTTGTTTAAGAGGAACTGTCTCCTACAAAGTAGGAGATGTGCATCTACATAGAAGAGGGATTGATGTAATGAAGGGATAGTTTAAGTACACATTGGGTACAGATGGCTGTGATGGAATGGGAGCTCATGACAAATACTCTGATATTGCTTCAGTGATTTCTCTCCATAGTTGATGTAAGACTCCTGATCATTTGCTGGGAGCAATGGGAAAAATACTGGGACACTTCGATATTGTGTTCTTTTCCCCAAAATTAAAGCATTCTCTTTTAGTCTCTTCTGTTCAAGAAAAACCAAGATGCAAGTCGCTTTCCAAGGCTGGCTACAGGCAAAAAGAGGAATGCCCATGGAGTAGTAAGAGGTAGGAGTTCATTCCGCAGCACCTGAGTGCAATGGTACTGAGGTCTCTGTGGACCTCTGTGTGAGTTTTGGACAGAGAAGTAAAAGGTTCCCCATAACAAAGTTCTTCTGTCTCCAAGCCCCACCACTCCAACAGGAAAAGGCAGGACAAATGGGCAGGTACAATGTGGCACTTGTAACTTCTTGTACTTGTATGCCTAGGGCACTTGTACCTTCTTCATTTAATGTGTCCTCCACTGCATGCGCAGCAGAGATGTAGTGATTGTCTTGCAGTGGAGTTTATTTTGCCTCTTTGGAGTATGCTGAAATTACCCCTTTTATGTATTGCATTTGCTGTTATGCATTCTGTATGAAGAATCTCTGCCTGATAAAACATTTTCATGGTTCCATTGAGCAACCTGAGGAAGGAAGCTGAAATTTGAACAGGAAACTCATCCCATATATTTTGACTCTTATCAAGACTGTGACAGTAATTTCGAATTTTTGTTAACCCTATTATTGTTATTAGGTGGGCCTATAGGAGGTTACAATCTTCAGCAATCTTCAGAGGCGTCACTTCAGTCCTTAACTGGCAAGATTCTGGTTGTCTTTCACATCACAAGAGCAAGTGGAAAGGGGAGAAGGGGTGCTGAAGAGATTCTCTTACAGAGGTGGTCAGGGGACAGCTGAGATGAAAGAGGTTTTTCTTTCAAGGAGTACAATGCAGGTTACCATCATTTACTCCTTTAAAATGCCTCAATTTTGTGAATGTATGCCAAGAAAATTGAATGATGGACAGAAAAATTCAGTGGCTCAAGTGAAGTTGGCAGCTTTCCATCTGCAATGGTATTTGTAAGCATCCACAGTAATGAGAGAAATGTGAATAATATTGCAGGATGTTATGTTAATGTTACAAAGAGCTCTAGGTAATTAAAGAATTACATACATGTAAATGATCTTAAAGCTGGGTTTCAATTAACTAGAAGTCTACGGCATAATGATATCATGTTGGATTGGTGCCAGTCCTAAGAGATGCTTACCCACTAACTTCCAGTAGGGAGAATTTCCCCAGAACAGCAAAAGGGTTCTTTGTGCTTCAAAATTACCACATAGATAGATTATCACAACAAGTGATTTTATCTTCATTTGTGATGTGTTCTGTCACAGAAAAACAACTAAAGCTGTGTTTCTAATAAAAAGCAGGAGTTGTCTACTGTGGATTACCAATTTTAATCATCATTTAAACCAGAAAACAGGAAAATTAGTTTTAAATAATCAATTTTAATCTTGGTTTGCATTTTTCCTTATTAGTCACCTTCCTAAAGGAATATTGAACTCTTCTGATTAGTAACCATGAGAGAGTGTTGATTTTCACCTAAATACAGCTTGTATGCTAAATAAAGTACTTATTTTAGTGAGCTAAATATATGCATTTAGTCAGGGTATAGCCTGATATACATTTAGTTGGATTATGATTAGAAAGTAATTTAGAAAAATGGTGATAGATGCATTTACTATTTACCCTCTTATGATAATGCTCATATTTGTGTTTCTTGTCAAGATGCAGTTGGATGGAATTTGCAAATCAATCAAAAGCACAAACCTAGCATTTTAAAGTTGTTTGTTTTAGTTAAATTAAACCACCTTAAATAGCTGGTTACTTAGGGAAAACATGCATTTCTTGAAATGAGTTTTAAAACTAATTGATTCATTAAACAAAGGAAGTATTGTCCGTAGTTAACAAATTGTACTAATAGTTTCTGATCATCATGTCTGTCATGATTTTAGAACTACCCGATCTCATCCTGTTACACCTCATTTGTATTTATGGATTGGAAGAGGGATAATAAGCTATCTCATTTTTCAGCAGCCAAAATTTTCTCAGCTATGAATAAATTAGCCACTGAATTTAAGTAACTAAACAAATAGAAATGCAGAAAATATTACCCCTGCAGTTGCAGAAGAGCCTGTAGCTTTTTAACTCACTCAAAACATCTGCAGATTCACATCCAGGACTTCATAACTCCTGAATTACCTGGGTCAGAGATTTGCTTTTAGCAGTTCACATGTACTACGGCGATATTAATGTTTATTTAATATAAATAATTTCATGAATTATAATAAATGCAGGTATGGATGTGAGTTGCTAGTATTTAAGTTTTAATTTTATATATATTTGCTAATAAAAGTTATGTGAAATTTAAATTAGGAATTGGTTTTGAATGTAGGCTTCCACTCTGGAATCCTCTTTAAGGAGATATGCAAAATAACAGAAAGAGTTATCCATCAACCAGTAGCTGTTGACTTAGGATATTACAAAGAACAAAATCCATCTTGTACCTAGGCTGAAGCTGGACCATGAGACCCACCTTAAGTGAAACAACATTAAGGATCGACTCATGCTTCTAAGGTATGAGAGAAACTGGACAAATACAGAAAAAAATATGATTAAATGATGCCAAATCCACTTGAGAGAGAGTGTCATTATGGCATGGAGGTGCAGAACTAACTGCTGATTCATCCTGACAGTCAGGTCAGGCAGGCCGACTCATTAACTCAGAAGTGTAAAACACTGAGCTTTTCTTTGAATCAAGAGAAAGAGAGAAGGGACAGCAGAGGTCTTGCAGGCAGAAGTCATAAGAACAGTCAGTTCAGGAGGGACTTGAGGACTAAAGCTTATATTTATGAATACATTTCTGCCTGCAGCCTTTTCCTTTATTGGAAATAAGAAAGTCTGTATCTGAACTCTGTGGGAGGACAGGTATGTAGATGGGTCCAAGAGGTAATCACAGCTCGAGAGCTCAGCTGTCCTGGGCTCAAGAGCACTCAGCAGCAGCTTGGCATTCCTGCTGTCCTCTGCTGCTGCTGCTGCTGCTGGCAGCCTCTTCTGGGGCTCAAGCATGCTTCTGTGTTCTCCAAAAGTACAGGAGAGCTGAGGGCTGCACAGTCACAACCCTCTAGCAATATAACAAGTGATATTGTGTTTCTAAGGTTGACTCTTTGAGTGCCCATGGCAGAGCATTGCTTCATGGATTAGGGTCACTAACGCTGATAATTGTCCACACAGCTGTTGCAGGCTGTGTTCTCTCTGTCCCAGAGATGGTAGTCTTAAACTATGTCAAATGGATGTGTGAAATGGCAACAAAATCAAGGTGTTCCCCTCATCTGTCTCCCCTAAAAACAGCAATATGATTTATTTTATCAATTAGTAAGTTTTCAGAAAAAGTCCTGAAAAACAATGTACAACATTTTAATTTTGAACCAGACACATTTGTTTCTAAAAACAGCAGCGTCTGTTTCAGCGGATTGTTCCATGGTGTTGCGGTTTAATTCCACTTGGCAATTAAGTCCCACACAGCTGCTTGCTCACTTCACCCTGCCAGGATGGGGGAAAGAATATGAAAGTAAAAGTGAGAAAACTTGTGGGTTGAGATAAAGAGAGTTCAATAGGTAAAGCAAAAGTCGCACAAGCAAGCAAAGCAAACCGAGGAATTCATTCACTGCTTCCCATGGGCAGATGTGTTCAGCCATCCCCAGGAAAGCAGAAAGTATCAGCTGGGAATATAAATGCCATCACTCCAAATGTACTCCTTCTTCTCCCAGCTTTATATGCTGAAGGTGATGCCATATGTTACTAAATATCCCTTTGGTCACTTGGGGTCAGCTGTCCTGGCTGTGTCTCTGAACAACTCCCTGTGCATCCTCAGCCTAGTTGCTGAGGCAGAAAACGCCTCCACTCAGTGAAAGCCCTGCTCAGCAAAAACTAAAACATCCCTGTGTTCTCAGCACTGTTTCCAACACAAATTCTAAACATAGTCCCATACCATCTACTGTGAAGAAAATCAACTCAACCCCAGCCCAAACCAGCAAACATAGATAAGGGACTGCTACAGATGGGGGCCTTTCCTTCATACAGGGAAAGCATAAGTCTGTTTGAAGTACAAAGGTACTAAGCCTGTGCTGCTTTTCTCTATGCTACATTTAAAAGTAGCCCATGCTTTGGAAGAATTTCTAATTCTTTGTTGCTCCCTGTAAACAAAAATGGGATAACAGATATTTTGAGGTGTATGTTGGAAGGCAAGAGCATTTCAGATCACACAAGGGCTGTTTTTGAATGTGGACCTGTGTTCACATCTCTTCAGGTACCAAAAGAACGATATGAAACTATTGACTATCTTATTTCCAGGCTTCAGCTCTGACCTCAGTCCAACAGCTTTGGAACTGTCTAGGAGGATTAACAAAGGCCAAGATATAGATGGACTGCATCTGACACACTGCAAAGGCGATTACTTGCAGTACTTTCCCATGGTAGTGATCCTACAAGATATTGAAAGGTCCACAGAAGAAATAGGAAACCTTACTTCAAAGGAAGAAAAATATCCTTTTAATTCACTGGATTACAAAAATCTCATAACCACTCGGTGTACCAAGGTATTGCAATGTTAGAATGCTGAGGGACAGGAGCAAGAACTGAATTGCAAAACCATTCTGGCACTTTATTCCATAAGTGATCTTGGGGTAAAAAAAAAAAAAAAAAGGGAAAAAAAAAGGAAGAAAAAAGGAAGAAAAAATGAAAAAGCAAGCCTAACAGGAAAAAACAAAAAAAAAGAAAAAAAAGTAGAAGAATCAAAAATTAAGTTAGGGGATGAGGCCAGAAAGAGAGGGTTGGCTCTTCAGGTAAGCTTCATCCAACAAAGCTAGTACACTTTGCCGGGCAAGACCTGTATTTTTATATGATTTAGAAAACAACATAATATTTATTCAAATTGACACACAGCTACATTTTGCATACGATATTATTTATTCTATTTTGCATGGAAAATTACTGCTCCACAATTCTGAAATATCTATTAATTAAGAAAATAATTTTTTTAAACATCTGCATCTTTTTCAATATTTTTCTGAGCCAGAAGAATTATTTTTAAGTATTATTCTCCTTTTGCCTCACTTCTTTTGATATTAATGAGCTACAAAAGTCAAATTCAGTCTAACCCAGAGACCATTCATTACACATTCATGAAGTAAAATAGATGCATAACGGCAAATGATGATTTATGACAAAATATTAAAATAAGGGAGGTTTTGGCTTAGGCCACATATAATGAGCATTAGTGTCACAAAATATTCCCAAACCTAGTCATGCATATTCTGCTTTGTATTAAATATTTGTGTCTCAGAGGGCTGGAAAGGACTCAGTAGACCTTTTCAACAGGACATTGAATAGATAAAGCACTTGTTAGATCAAATATACGTACCAAATTGTGAATGAATAAATGATGCTGAATGTACCACTCCCCATGTGGATAGAAAATCAAATTAGAAGTTTTAGAGGAGCAGAGCCTTCTTAGGAAAAGCTTGCTGGACCTTTCCTGACTGAAAAGAATAATTTATGTATAGACACTGCCAAAACTATTGGCAAAATCTAGGGTAAAGTAGTAAAATAAGGTAATGACAGCCAAAAGAAAATGTGAAAGGATAAATTTGAAAAGGTGCTGTGCCCCCATGCCCATCTCTTGGAACAACAACAACTGGTCTCCCCAGCAATTTTTCTGATACCTGTGTCGCTCTTTTTCTCTCCTACACACACTGCAAGCAGAAGTGAAGAAAAAGGAGGTTGTCTGTTGGCTTCTGGCACCACTTCCCTGAATGACATCTTTTGTCTCATGGGAATTGTGCCAGCATAGCTGAACTGGTTCCATATCCCTCCCTGGAAGCAACTCCTGGTTGGCCAATGGCGTTGGGTTTTGTCATCCCAACAGGCTGGACAAAAATAAGACATTCATTCCACATGCCTTGCTCAAGCTTGAGGGCAACTTGTGTCCTAAAATATAAACCTTTGCTATTCCCATGAACTCTCTTCCAAGAAAATAGACTGCTATTCCTGAATTAGAACTATCATCAGAAGCTCTAGTGATTTACAGTTCTGTCAGGTCTTTCATCCAGAAACACTGTTCATAGACTGTTGCATTAGCTGATTTATCTCTTTCAGGCCAAACACGGAATTTTTAGAACATTGCTTTTATTGACTATCAGATGGATTTTGGCTGATATTGACACCGTGAGCTGGGCCTTTTACCATCTATTCAGAACACTACAGAAGAATGTGACATACAGATCATTTATCCACAACTTACACACAGCTCTGGCTGCGTTCTGGTATGTCAACTGCTTAAGACCAACAGTGTCCATTGTTTCTGCCAAGGGGAAACTCATACAGGATATATGTGAAACTGCAACGTGAGTACACATGACGATTATGAAGCTAACTGCACTGAACTGAACCAAACTAAAACAACAGGGCTATCTCTGTCTTCTTTTGGACAGTACCACCTTCTCAGGTTTAGGAATTACATGCCAGGGTTCCCATAAACTATGAAGCCAGGGGAATGATAGACTGAAAGAAATGACTGTAGAATGATCACAGAGAATTCAGAATCAGTTTTGAAGTATCTTATAGCTGATCTCAAAAAAAAGTGTGCAGGGAATGAATTGTGTTCGGATGGAGTAAGACTGAGCATGGAAGCTAGGAACCACTGAGGCTGAGATTCCAGGAAGAGAAAAAGGAGGAGCTATAGAGGAGAAGGAGGAGGAGGGACGGAGGACAAGCAGGAGGAAGAGGAGAGGCAGAGGAAGTGGCTGAATCTTGATCTTTTGGGAGGTTTATGTTCACAAGATGACTTCTAAAGATGGACTTGGGCAGGAGGACTCCCAAGCAAACATACTCACACCTTGTTTTTCCCCCCAAAACAGCATTTCTCATTCCCAAACCTTGGGTGGCTGAAGAAGGAGGCTGTGAGGAAGAGGAAGATACTCCAGAACACCAAGACAGGTGAGGAGGAAATCGCTCCAGCTTTCCCTCTCTCTTCTGTTCCATCTTCCAGCTGAGCATCGCCCCCGGCTCCTGGTCATCACCCAAGCCAGCTTTCCAGCGTTCCATAAAACAAAGGGAAAATGCCTTCTCTAATGTGACTTTAGGTATTCAATTGTATAAGGTGACACCATTGTTTGGTGTCCTCAGTACAAGAGAGACACGAAGATTCTGGTGGGTCCCACGGAGGGCAATAAGCTTGATCAAGGGATTGGAGAGTGTCTCTTATAAGGAAAGGCTGAAGAAGCCCTGCCTGCTCAGCCTTGAGAAGAGATGACTGGCGGGGGGTACAGTGGTCCTGACCTGCTGTCTGAATCTGCGTGTTCGTGTCCGACTCTGAGACAGGGTACCTCATTGGTGTCTCTAAGTATCTGAAGGTGGGGTGCCAAGAGGATGCAGCCAGGCTCTACTTGTTGGTGCCAAGGAATAGGACAAGAGGCAATGGTCAGAAACTGATGCACAGAGGGTTCCACCTATGAGGAAGAACTTCCTTACTGTGCAGGTAATTGAGCGCTGTGTGGAGTCTCCCTCACTGGAGGTATTCAAGAACCACCTGGACACAATCCTGTGCCGTGTGCTCTGCGATGATCCTACTTGAGCAGGGAGGTTGAACCAGATGACCCAGATGTGGTCCTTTCCAACCTGACCCATTCTATGATTGCTAAGGAAGCAGACATCTTTCCACTAGGAAAATTAAAGTTAAAAGGGATGTTTATTCTGTCTGTGCAATATTCCCCAAGGGCACTGTTGTAAAAATTATAGAAAAGTTCAGATCTGCATATTCTCTGAATACTTTCTTCCACTCAGATTTTTCCTCCTCAGGCGTATGGTAGATGGAAAGGTTATGGTGCTCTCCAACAGAGTGATCAGATGCAAAATATCAGTCATGCCAGTCATGATAATGGTTGGGGAAAATAGACAAGTTAGATCAACATCTACTTGGTCTGCATTGTGGGACATAGTTAAAGAGTAAATCAGCACAGGTGTGTAATGTAGACAGACTTAAAACAGTAAAAATGTTGCTGTCACCCTTTTCCTTTTTAAGACCTGACATTTTATGTGATTCTTAATGTCCACTAAATCCCACATCCCCATCTGTCACAGCAGGGTGTCCTCTGCAGAGACTAGTGGCTGCCTACCACTGCCTTGGGAAGTCGGGCTAAGAGAAAAGTAGAGGCTCATCACTCTGCAAAGGAGATGGATGCTATCCAAGAAACCAGCTTATGTAAAGGGCGTTCCTTACAGGCCTCTTTGCTGTCATCACTAGTATCACTGGGCTGGACTGACAACCGCTCAAGGCAAGTGTAGATGGAAGACAAACAATATGTCTGCCACAAGCACATTAGTTAATAAAGCTTTTGTTACACCTTGATTCATTGTCTAGTTGGGAGTCAGGACTAGTTATTAAACATTTCAGAGAGAGAAAGGATTGCTATGACAACAAAGTATGAATAATTCATCTGAAGGGGAGAGGGGACATGCAATAATAGAACAATTGCTTAAATTCTTCTTAAAGGATTTGTGTGCATCAAAAGCAATAATAAAAAAAAGCGCGTTTCAATCTATGCTGCCTCGCTAACTGCAGCTTAAAAAACATCTGTCATCTTTGGTGGCTTGAATAATACAAGCTAGAGTACAAAGTCTGCAGCTTCTTGCTTCTTATAAATACAGAGCAAGGGCACAAAAACCCCATCAGATAGCCTCTCTGAACATTGATGGTTTAGGCGTCAGGGACTTGGTTAAAATTTTGGATTTTTCTTTAATCGGAAATGTTGAGCCATAGAAGTCAATGACATGACCCAAAATATAGTAAAATACTATAATAGCAATGTTCTTTTGGTTAAATTCTATTTCCATGAGAACTTTCTAGTTTCTTCCAAAAGAATTTAAAGAAATTGAGGGAAAAGTAATAATACAAGAATGAAAGTGGTCTCATCATCTCCATTGCTTTTTTTTAAGTATCATTCCAATCTCTTACCAAGAAGGTAAGAAATTGCATGCATTGCATGCATCTTTTGCCTTGCATTTTGTTTGATTCTCCACACACAGCATGGCATTTTTAACAAAGCATGGGAATTCTTACTAAAAATATTTATTTTTTTTAAAAGCTGGTTCATCTTTCCTTTCAAATAAAGATAGCAGTCCATAAAGTAATTAAATACTGACCCCCTAAAAAGCTACCTTAAATTTATCTACCAAAGCAAACAGTGTAGACACCTGCAATGAAGGTGTCTTTCTGGCCTGTTTTCTCCCTCTGGACCTGAAGAAGAAGCTATTTTGGAGACTGATCATGATGTCAGTTCAGGCTTTTTTATCTCTTGTACCATGGAGAAGTGTGTAGCCTGCTTACCATGTATTCACACACAAGGCAACTTGAGTGAGATCAAGACAGAGAAAATTCTATTCTGACTCTAAAAGCAAGGGATGATCATTTGCTGATTTAAAGACAGTAATATATGAAGGTGATTGAGAAAGAAAGGAAGGAAAAAAAAACTGCAGGTTTTTTTTCACCCAGTACAAAAGAAATTTACTCAGCTCTGAAATTTTAAACTATAAGCCTTCGCCATGCCTCTGATTAAATAAATAAATACATTAAAATAGAGCAATATAGATTAGGGTTTTAAAATACATTTGCATAATTTAAAGTGAATTTGAATGATAATGCAAATGTGTGATGGTTTAAAAAAGTTTGATACCTGGTACCGTTTTCATAAAATTAATTTAGGCAGCTTTTTTCCTGTGGTATAAAAACCAGTTACTGTGGCTACATTGCTGTACTATTATACTCAGTAAAACTGCCCTTAGAATTTTTAGCGTTGTGGAATAAGCACACAATACTATCACCTAAACTGATGAGAAAGAAGGTCATAATTCCTTTATCTGCTAAATGGTAAAAGCTCTGAAATAGATCTACACAATGTGCCTGAAAAATCAACTTTGTAGGAAGCCTTAAAGCTCATACTCATGATTAGTGATAGATCACTGTTTTCTGATTTTTTTCCCAGTGTGAACTTGTATAGAAACTAATGTGATTCTCTCCAGAGAAGCTCTCAGTTTCAAAATAACTAATCTTTAAAAGTCAGGTGTGGACTTACTGCAGCAGTGAATTCCAGAAATAAGTTATGCTTTGCCTAACTCAACCTGTCTTTTTATGTGCTTTGGATTTACATTTTCCCGTCAGTCTTTTTCCCCTTGTATTTTTAAACAATTTTAAAAAAATTCCTTCTCCTTTACCTATTCTACCTATTAATTGCTTTTTTCCTTCACTTTCCTTCACTTTCCTTCTTCCTTGCACAACAGCTTTCATATGGTCTCTAATGAATTAAGCAGATGAAGTAAGTTTTCACGGAAAAAAACAAAACAAAACAAAACAAAAACAAACAAAAAACAACAACAAACCAAAAACAAAAACAAAAACAAACAAAAAAAACACAAGAGAAGAACAGGTAATTGGTCTTTTCAATTTGCAAGGCAAAGCTGCCTAAGATCAGTAGTCGCCCATGTGGGCTGCCCACACCTGCAGGCACAGCAGGGATGTGAAGCAAAATACAGCACTTTGCCATGAGGAAGAGCAACAGGGTTACCTGGCCAGAGAATTTAGCTCCAGTAGGCTGTCGAGTTCATGAGTTTTTGTGTGCAATATGGGAGACTCAGGACTTGTTCACATAGCAAGATCAGTGCCTGAGATGCAATTTCTTCACTCTCTTGTGGGGACTCAGGAAAGAGGTAAGGTTATTACAGAAAGTAAGTATATTTTTGCAGCAGCTGATGAGAGACAGAAGTCCCATCTGCGCATGGACTGCATGGTTCAGTCCCACCTGGACAGAGCTGTAAATTATAATTAGACCTTCAGTGTTTCAACAGCTGAACTTGTCTATGTAGATTCTACAGGTAGATTTTACAGGTAATAACAGAAATGTGAAATGGTGTCTCCTCTTCACCTGTGTTCTCTCAGTAAAGGATGTACTGCCTGGTCCAGATATAATCACCTTCCAGAATCCAGCATTTCTGAATCTCCAAAATGAAAATTATCTCTATGGTTTCGTCTGTAAAGACATGTCTATAATTCCTAGTTTGTATTGGGAACAGAAATGCAAGTGTCCAAATATCAAGGAGAAAACTCACTCTAGGAATGTTCCTAAGCTAAAGGAAGGTGTAAATCTCATTGATTTCAATAAGCAATGAAGGAAAACAACTTACAAAAAATGACCAAAAAGAGGGAAATGGGAAATTGTACAAGCCATGCTGACCTAAAGATGCTTCCTGTTCAGTCATGTTGTCAAAACATTTAGATAGTCCAGGACAATACTTGAACATCGTCTGTGAATATGCAGCCAATATCAAATGCAGTTTATTCACTGTTTCTCTGGAAGTGCTGTTGATCTATATGGTTATTATGCTTTATGGGAAGAAATCAGAAAAAAAATGTGTCAATTCCCGTTTTGTTGTGTCAACTCTAAATGATCTCAGTCAACTTTACCAGAAATGTAATACTGTAGAAGCCTTCTAAAAATGCCCTCTGAAACTTGTGTTCTGAGAAGCACAATAATGAAAGAAGTGTCCTTCTCTCTCTTTTTTCTGCATAAGCCCTTAATTACAGAGGAATCTTCCTGCCTGTTGTGAAGTTTCTGCTATTGTTTTTGTTGCAAACAATGTAGCAGTTGCTCACAACACATTTTTCAGTTCATGTTGTTTCTCTCTCTTCTTGGAGAGTTTGGCCAAGTATGTCAAAAATAGATACCCAAAGTTAGGCTTAAGTTTGCACAGCTCATCTAGCAGCTTCTGTTAATGTCAATTAGTGTAACAGCATTCCTCACCTAATTCATCACTGAGTAGTTTAGGTAAATTTTACATAGGAATGCATGCCTACACATGTATTTGTTTGTTTGTTTGTCTTTTCTCTTGTGTTGACAGTTCAGGCAACCGCAGATCTAAGGTCTCTGAGTGGGAGACAGGATAGGAGCAACTCGGGGCAAACCTACAGCTATTGTTAGTGAGCTTGTCTGCCACAAATTATGAGAAGCAGAAGCGGAAGAAAAGCAAAAAATGATTTTTCAAAATCATTCACTGACCAGAAAGAACCATGAGCAAATACACCTCCCGAATATTGATTAAAGAGTGCTCAGTGAAGGTTAGGATCAGTTTTTCTGTGAATATTTATTCACGTTTGAATATGAATTCAGATTTAATGGTTTTGATTGCAAGCCATTTGTGTCTGCCTTTCACAATTATTTGAGTTCTTGGGGTCTTCTATTACTGTGTAAAGCAAACATCAGCCTGAAATGCACAAACATTTACCAGGAGAATACTTCACATAGTGTAAAATGACCTATTTAGATTTTGGGCTGGGATGAAGAAATATGCAAATCATCCAGAAAGAAAGAAGTTGAACTGTGTAACATAGCATCAAAGTATGAACTGTGAATGGGGAGTCAGTGCAACAAACTCTTTGCAAATGATCTGTAGACCTGGAACAAATTTGCTAATGGCATTTCCATACAATGTCTAACTCTTAAGCCTGAGACTTTTATAGTCTGGACGAGGATAGTTTCCCAGAGAAGAGAATGAATGTACCTGCTTGGAAATTCTCCGCATGCTTTATCTATTTATTTGCTCATATTTGCAAACATAGAGGGTGCCCTCCTACTAAAGTGTCCTATCACAACAGGTTGCCCAGAGCAGTCATCTCCATTCTTGAAAATATTTGATACCTACTGGACATGGTCATGGGTGACCTGTTCTAGTGGACCTGCTTTGAGCAAGAATGTCTGACTAGATGACCTTCAACATGACCACTGTTACCTGTTCTTTGATTCCTTCATTTATTCCTATGTTTAACTTCATCCTGTCAAATGCTTTGCCAATGAAGATCTGTTCATCTCAAATCAAGTCTAGGGCAGCCATTGCACTTTTACACCAGAGGGTTGTTGGTGTAAATGGAAACCACCATAGAGGCTGATTCAGCATTGCCCATGATTTTGGATAGTCCCATCTATGAGCCTAGCATGTTATGTGCTGTCATTTTGAAATGATGGTGCTTTACATAGATGGTCACAGTGGATCACCACTAGTTTTGAATCTCACATTCTCCTGCTGGAAGAGGGGGACAGTAAGAGATTTAGCATACTCTCTCTAGTGGAAATCCAACTAGTGCCCAAATGAAACTGAATTCTCCCTATAGCACACAGTCACTTGAAATACATTTTACTTCAGGATATGCACATCGACCTAACCTTTCTAGTATTTTTAATAGGCATGTTCTGAGTTCTAGGTATTTGAAGTACTGTTTTTTCTAGAAATCTCCTAAATCATTTTGCCATTTGTCCACTTAAAAAAAAAAAAAAAAAAAAAA